>OZ026863.1:2718141-3318141 GCA_964023215.1 Eledona agricola
CCATAGCAAACTATGCCAAACTCACTTAAATTACTTCGGCTATCATAAATCACCCCCAACTACCCCTTACCACCCCAAACTCAGCCCAATCACTTTAAAATTACAAAAAATGTTACAAGCCATATCAAACTATGCCAAACTCATCTAAATTACTTTGGCTTCCATGAATCACCCCCAACTACCCCTTACCACCCCAAAATAGGCTCAATCACTTTAAAATTACAAAAAAATTCTACATTCCATAGCAAACTATGCCAAACTCACTTAAATTACTTTGGCTTCTATAAATCACCCCCAACTACCTCTTACCACCCCAAAATAGGCTCAATCACTTTAAAATTACAAAAAAATTCTACAAACCGTAGCAAACTATGCCAAACTCCCCTAAATTACTTCGGCTACCATAAATCACAGCGAACTACCCCTTACAACCCCAAAATAAGCCCAATCACTTTAAAATTACAAAATATTTAACAAATCATAGCAAACTATGCCTAACTCACCTAAATTACTTCGGCTACCATAAATCACCCCCAACTACCCCTTACAACCCCAAAATTAGCCCAATCACTTTAAAATTACGAAAAATGCTACAAACCATGGCAAACTATCTCAAACTCACCTGAATTACTTCGGCTACCATAAATCACCCCCAACAACCCCTTACTACCCCAAAATAAGCCCAATCACTTTAAAATTACAAAAAATGCTACAAACCATAGCAAACTATGCCAAACTCACTTAAATTACTTCGGCTATCATAAATCACCCCCAACTACCCCTTACCACCCCTAACTCATCCCAATCACTTTAAAATTACAAAAAATGCTACAAACCATAGCAAACTATGCCTAACTCACCTAAATTACTTCGGCTAACATAAATCACCCCCAACAACCCCTTACTACCCCAAAATAAGCCCAATCACTTTAAAATTACAAAAAAATGCTACAAACCATAGCAAACTATGCCTAACTCACCTAAATTACTTCGGCTATCATAAATCACCCCCAACTACCCCTTACCACCCCTAACTCATCCCAATCACTTTAAAATTACAAAAAATACTACAAACCATAGCAAACTATGCCAAACTCATTTAAATTACTTCGGCTATCATAAATCACTTCCAACTACCCCTTACCACCCCTAACTCATCCCAATCACTTTAAAATTACAAAAAATGCTACAAACCATAGCAAACTATGCCAAACTCACTTAAATTACTGCGGCTACCATAAATCACCCCGAACTACCCCTTACAACCCCAAAATAAACCCAATCACTTTAAAATTACAAAATATTCAACAAATCATAGCAAGCTATGCCTAACTCACCTAAATTACTTCGGCTACCATAAATCACCCCCAACTACCCTTTACCACCCCAAAATAAGCCTAATCACTTTAAAATTACAAAAAATGCAACAAACCATAGCAAACTATGCCAAACTCACTTAAATTACTTTGGCTTTTATAAATCACCCCCAACTACCCCTTACCAACCACAAACTAAACCCAATCACTTTAAAATTACAAAGAATGCTGCAAACCATAGCAAACTATGCCAAACTCACTTAAATTACTTCGGCTATTATAAATCACCCCCAACTACCCCTTACCACCCCAAACTCAGCCCAATCACTTTAAAATTACAAAAAATGTTACAAGTCATATCAAACTATGCCAAACTCATCTAAATTACTTTGGCTTCCATAAATCACCCCCAACTACCCCTTACCACCCCAAAATAGGCTCAATCACTTTAAAATTACAAAAAAATTCTACAAACCGTAGTAAACTATGCCAAACTCCCCTAAATTACTTCGGCTACCATAAATCACCCCGAACTACCCCTTACAACCCCAAAATAAACCCAATCACTTTAAAATTACAAAATATTCAACAAATCATAGCAAGCTATGCCTAACTCACCTAAATTACTTCGGCTACCATAAATCACCCCCAACTACCCCTTACCACCCCAAAATAAGCCCAATCACTTTAAAATTACAAAAAATGCAACAAACCATAGCAAACTATGCCAAACTCACTTAAATTACTTTGGCTTCTATAAATCACCCCCAACTACCCCTTACCACCCCAAAATAGGCTCAATCACTTTAAAATTACAAAAAAATTTTACAAACCCTAGCAAACTATGACAAACTCCCCTAAATTACTTCGGCTACCATAAATTACCCCGAACTACCTCTTACAACCCCAAAATAAGCCCAATCACTTTAAAATTACAAAATATTCATCAAATCATAGCAAACTATGCCTAACTCACCTAAATTACTTCGGCTACCATAATTCACCCCCAACTACCCCTTACAACCCCAAAATTAGCCCAATCACTTTAAAATTACGAAAAGTGCTACAAACCATAGCAAACTATCTCAAACTCACCTGAATTACTTCGGCTACCA
Organism: Eledona agricola; assembly: GCA_964023215.1. Classification (NCBI taxonomy): domain Eukaryota; kingdom Metazoa; phylum Arthropoda; class Insecta; order Coleoptera; family Tenebrionidae; genus Eledona; species Eledona agricola. The sequence goes on from OZ026863.1 coordinate 2,720,573, forward strand.
TAAATCACCCCTAACTACCCCTTACCACCCCAAACTAAGCCCAATCGCTTTAAAATTACAAAAAATGCTACAAACCATAGCAAACTATGCCAAACTCACTTAAATTACTGCGGCTACCATAAATCACCCCCAACTACCCCTTACCAACCACAAACTAAACCCAATCACTTTAAAATTACAAAAAATTATACAAACCATAGCAAACTATGTCAAAGTCACCTAAATTACTTCGGCTACCATAAATCACCCACAACTACCCCTTACGACCCCAAAATTAGCCCAATCACTTTAAAATTACGAAAAATGCTACAAGCCATAGCAAACTATCTCCAAACTCTCCTGAATTACTTCGGCTACCATAAACCACCCCCAACTACCCCTTACCGCCCCAAAATTAGCCTAATAACTTTAAAATTACAAAAATGCTACAAAACATAGCAAGTTATGCCAAACTCACTTAAATTTCTTCGGCTACCATAAATTAATAATCGTTTTCAATCAAAATCTTCTATTTGGTTGTGTTATTTATAAATGCCTTATCGTATTAAATCATAAAATATTAATAAATATCTGCACATAAAATATATTGTTCCGACTAATAATCGTTATTCTGAATATTAAATATGCTGATACCTATTTTTATTCTCTTCCACCTTCCAATAAATATTTGTTCCAGTTGAGATGCAAACATAAACGTATTTCTGAATTGCAACACGCGGACGGGGCAAGCCCTACCTTTTCAACATGCGTGCATTTGTATAAACAGCTCTATGGTTTTTAACGTTAAAGAGGTATAAAGGCGGTGTAAGCGCTAGAGTTTCGTAAAAATATCTGAAAAATTCGAAATTCTGCAATTGATTCAGAACTATCTTTGTGTTCGATAGTAAATTTATACTTGCAGTGGCACTGCCAACCCTGCCACTCCTGACGAGGCACCTGCTGACTACTCTCCTTTCAGGGAAACTTTATAAATCAACGTCAAAATAATTTAGGGCGCCTGAATGTGAAAATATCACTGTGTAATAAGTTCAGACTGACATGGAACACTTGAAATTTCGATATTTGTTTGTAATTCGTCACAGGTCCATGAAGGAATGCATGTTAATGTAAACAAGTGTTAGTTTGTTGGAGAGACCGAATAAGATTTTTAACATTCCTGCCAAAATATTTATTTACTTTAGAATGTTAATTTTTTAAGTTCATTTCGTGAAAATTATGACGGGCCATACGAGTACACCTGTGCGAGTACTATTTGGTACATACAAATTAATCTTTTTTGTTATCCAAATTGTTTACATACGCACTAGGCACGTGCACCTCATATAATTGTGAAAATTGCTGCTTCAGCGTCTGAAACGCTGGTACTCAACGTCGCCAAGGTCGAGGCGACGCATCGGTATTCGAAGTTCTATCGCTATTAAATAAATTATTTTATTCCCGATATTCCCGATTTGTTCTTGCCGTTAACCAAAACTCTCCCCAATCGATTTTCGAAAAATTTCCAGCGTCGGACCGGACGTCACTTATTATCGTACGCTAATTTTTACGTTCAGTTAATCATAGTGGTGTATTTGTTCTTCACCAAACCTGCTCCGGCCAAAATCCGAAATTTTCACTGACATCATACGCTTAAGTATTGTGTGCTTATACACGATTTACACTATTTATTTTACGTACATTGCGTTCATTATGGTTCTGCATTATTTATAACTAAGATGGAGCAGTTTGAAAATCTAATAGTAAGCGGAGAACAAATACCACCATGTATAATTCCCGTGAAAAGTGATGGAAATAGTCTTTCTTACTATCTTTCCTATTGCATTTTTAATACCGGAAATAGAGCTCAAGAGCGAAGAATAACTTCGACTTTTTTTATACATAATTCCTAAATACTTCGTTTTTATGGTGTAAAATTTTGTATTGTGTGGTCTTTAACGTTGTCAGAGAACTAAATGGGAATAATTTGGAATAATTTAGCTTCTATGTCAACGCTCCTTCTCTTGAAACTTTGGAAAACAACGACAAGATTCTTTAGGGCGCCTGGATTTGAAAATATAACTCTGTATAATAAGTTTAGACTGACTAGAGTGAAAAGAAAGGAGCTTGCACCCAGAAACGAAATTAAATGGAACACTTGAAGTTGCAATATTTGTTTGTAATTCGTCAGAAGTCCATGAGGGAATGCGTGTTAATGTAAACAAATGTGAGTTTATTGGAGAGGCCGAATAAGATTTTTACATTATTGATGCAGCTGGAGCCTGCCACGTCAAGGGCAAGGTCACAAACGTGAAAAGGCGATGCTCGATTTAGTTTGATTGAGTATCTATGCAGAAATTCGCACATACCAAGCGTTGGATAAGCCTTTCTTATCGTTTCTTAGAATTCGAGAATTGCTGGTTCAGCGTGTGGAGCAGTACTCGATCGCGGTGTTTAATTTTAACACAACTACAATTGTGAAAATTGCTGCTCCAGCGTCGGAAACTGTTCGCAAAGTCGCCAAATTCGATGAGGCGACGCATCAGTGTTCGAAGGTCTACCGCTATCAAATAAAGTATTTTAATTTAACATTTGATCCTCGCGTTAACCAAATCTGCCCCCAATCAATTTTCGAAAAATTACCAGCGTCGAACCGGATTCCACTTATATTTGTACGCTAATTTTTACTTTCAGTTAATGGTAGTGGTGTATTTGTTTTTCACCAAATTTGCCCCCGCTGAAATCCGAAATTTTCACCGTTGTATGTACCAGAGATCACTGACATTCATACCCTTAATAATTATGTGCTTATACACGTTTTACACTATTTATTTTACGTTCACTGTGTTTATTATTGCTTTACTTCATTTATAACTAAGATGGAGAAGTTTGAAAATCTAGCGATGTACAAATACCACACCGTATTATGAAAGGTGATGGAAATTGTCTTTTTTTATATCTATGGTATTGGTATTGATATTTTAATACTGGAACGGAAGCTCAATAGGTTGGCACTTTAATTGTTCAACAAGTGTGTGTTAATGTAAACAGGTGTGAGTCCGTCGGAGAGACCGAATAAGATTTTTACATCCACCATATTCCCGTCAAAATATTTATTTATTTTAGAATGTTAATTTTGCCGTTAACAAAATTTGTTCCCAATCACCTTCGTCGTACCGGACGACCGTTCAGTTAATGATAATGGTGTATTTATTTTTCACCAAATCTGCCTCGGCTGAAATCCAAAATTTACAGCGTTGGACCAGACATTACTGACATTGATACGCGTTTTACACTGTTTATTTTACGTAAATACATTGTGTTCATTATTGCTTTACATCATTTATAACTAAGATGGACAAGTTTGAAAATCTAGCGATGCACAAATACCATAAAATACCACATTTTACCACATACCAAAATTTTAATACTGGAAAGGGAGCTCAAAAGGTTCGCACTTTAATTGTCCAACCAGTTAGGGCCAGGTTGTAATAATTTTTCTGCAGTTCAGAAGGAGATAAGTGTTTGTTTATTCCAGAGATAAGTCAAAATCATCTACATACTGTTCTGTTTGTGAGTTGACTGCAGCAAGAGGAATTGTTCCATTGTGTTTTCAATTTTATCATAACATGATCAGCTAATTTGTAAACTTCGATTTCCCCTAAAATTATATAAAGTTAATTTCGATTTCCTGGAATCGTTTATAGGACAACTGCCTAAAGAGTCTATTCAAAATTTTTTATCTCAGATATCAACCAAGGTATCCTTTTTGTCCAAATCATATTGAAGTACCCGGTCCTGGCAACGCAGGTTAATTTCAGCATATTTGTTTATTTTGTGATTGGAAAAGTAGAGCATTCCTGTTTAATTGTATTATAATGTCGATTAGTCAACATCACCACTTTAGTCAACACTGAGTTTATTTAATCTACGTCCGGGCAACGCCGGGTACATTCAGCTAGTCTTAGTTATAAATAATGCAGAACAATAATGAACGCAATGTACGTAAAATAAATAGTGTAAATAAATCGTGTATAAGCATACAATACTTAAGCGTGTGATGTCAGTGAAAATTTCGGATTTCGGCCGGAGCAGGTTTGGTGAAGAACAAATACACCGCTATCATTAACTGAACGAAAAAATTAGCGTACGAAAATAAGTGAAGTCCGGTTCGACGCTGGAAATTTTTCGAAAATCGATTGGGGAGAGTTTTGGTTAACGGCAAGAACAAATCGGGAATATTATATTAAAATAATTTATTTAATAGCGATAGAACTTTGAATACCGATGCGTCGCCTCGACCTTGGCGACGTTGAGTACCAGCGATCCAGACGCTGAAGCAGCAATTTTCACAATTATATGAGGTGCACGTGCCTAGTGCGTATAAAAACAATTTGGATAACAAAAGAGATTAATTTGTATGTACCAAATAATACTCGCACAGGTGTACTCGTATGGCCCGTCATAATTTTCACAAAATCAATTTAAGAAATTAACATTCTAAAGTAAATAAATATTTTGACAGGAATGTTAAAAATCTTATTCGGTCTCTCCGACAAACTAACACTTGTTTACATTAACATGCATTCCTTCATGGACCTGTGACGAATTACAAACAAATATCGAAATTTCAAGTGTTCCATGTCAGTCTGAACTTATTACACAGTGATATTTTCACATTCAGGCGCCCTAAATTATTTTGACGTTGATTTATAAAGTTTCCCTGGAAGAAGAGTAGTCAGCAGGTGCCTCGTCAGGGGTGGCAGGGTTGGCAGTGCCACTCCAAGTATAAATTTACTATCGAACACAAAGATAGTTCTGATTCAATTGCAGAATTTCGAATTTTTCAGATATTTTTACGAAACTCTAGCGCTTACACCGCTTTTATACCTCTTTAAAGTTAAAAACCATAGAGCTGTTTATACAAATGCACGCATGTTGAAAAGGTAGGGCTTGCCCCGTCAGCGTGTTGCAATTCAGAAATACGTTCATGTTTGCATCTCAACTGGAACAAATATTTATTGGAAGGTGGAAGAGAATCAAAATAGGTATCAGCATATTTAATATTCAGAATAACGACTATTAGTCGGAACAATATATTTTATGTGCAGATATTTATTAATATTTTATGATTTAATACGATAAGGCATTTATAAATAACACAACCAAATAGAAGATTTTGATTGAAAACGATTATTAATTTATGGTAGCCGAAGTAATTTAAGTGAGTTTGGCATAGCTTGCTATGTTTTGTAGCATTTTTGTAATTTTAAAGTGATTAGGCTAATTTTGGGGCGGTAAGGGGTAGTTGGGGGTGATTTATGGTAGCCGAAGTAATTTAGGTGAGTTTGGAATAGTTTGCTATGGTGTGTAGCATTTTTTGTAATTTTAAAGTGATTGGGCTTAGTTTGGGGTGGTAAGGGGTAGTTGGGGGTGATTTATGGTAGCCGAAGTAATTCAGGTGAGTTTGAGATAGTTTGCTATGGCTTGTAGCATTTTTCGTAATTTTAAAGTGATTGCGCTTATTTTGGGGTGGTAAGGGGTAGTTGGGGGTGATTTATGGTAGCCGAAGTAATTTAGGTGAGTTAGGCATAGTTTGCTATGGTTTGTAGCATTTTTTGTAATTTTAAAGTGATTGGGCTTATTTTGGGGTGGTAAGGGGTAGTTGGGGGTGATTTATGGTAGCCGAAGTAATTTAGGTGAGTTAGGCATAGTTTGCTATGATTTGTTGAATATTTTGTAATTTTAAAGTGATTGGGCTTATTTTGGGGTTGTAAGGGGTAGTTCGGGGTGATTTATGGTAGCCGAAGTAATTTAGGGGAGTTTGGCATAGTTTGCTACGGTTTGTAGAATTTTTTTGTAACTTTAAAGTGATTGAGCCTATTTTGGGGTGGTAAGGGGTAGTTGGGGGTGATTTATAGAAGCCAAAGTAATTTAAGTGAGTTTGGCATAGTTTGCTATGGTTTGTAGCATTTTTTGTAATTTTAAAGTGATTGGGCTTATTTTGGGGTGGTAAGGGGTAGTTGGGGGTGATTTATGGTAGCCGAAGTAATTTAGGTGAGTTAGGCATCATAGTTTGCTATGATTTGTTGAATATTTTGTAATTTTAAAGTGATTGGGTTTATTTTGGGGTTGTAAGGGGTAGTTCGGGGTGATTTATGGTAGCCGAAGTAATTTAGGGGAGTTTGGCATAGTTTGCTATGGTTTGTAGCATTTTTTATAATTTTAAAGTGATTGGGCTTATTTTGGGGTAGTAAGGGGTAGTTGGGGGTGATTTATGTTAGCCGAAGTAATTTAGGTGAGTTAGGCATAGTTTGCTATGGTTTCTAGCATTTTTTGTAATTTTAAAGTGATTGGGATGAGTTAGGGGTGGTAAGGGGTAGTTGGGGGTGATTTATGATAGCCGAAGTAATTTAAGTGAGTTTGGCATAGTTTGCTATGGTTTGTAGCATTTTTTATAATTTTAAAGTGATTGGGCTTATTTTGGGGAGGTAAGGGGTAGTTGGGGGTGATTAATGGAAGCCGAAGTAATTTAGGTGAGTTAGGCATAGTTTGCTATGATTTGTTGAATATTTTGTAATTTTAAAGTGATTGGGCTTATTTTGGGGTTGTAAGGGGTAGTTCGGGGTGATTTATGATAGCCGAAGTAATTTAAGTGAGTTTGGCATAGTTTGGTATGGTTTGTAGATTTTTTTGTAATTTTAAAGTGATTGGGCTTATTTTGGGGTTGTAAGGGGTAGCTGGGGGTGATTTATGGTGGCCGAAGTAATTTAGGTGAGTTAGGCATAGTTTGCTATGGTTTGTAGTATTTTTTGTAATTTTAAAGTGATTGGGCTTATTTTGGGGTGGTAAAGGGTAGTTGGGGGTGATTTATGGTAGTCGAAGTAATTTAGGTGAGTTAGGCATAGTTTGCTATGATTTGTTGTATATTTTGTAATTTTAAAGTGATTGGGCTTATTTTGGGGTTGTAAGGGGTAGTTCGGGGTGATTTATGATAGCCGAAGTAATTTAAGTGAGTTTGGCATAGTTTGGTATGGTTTGTAGAATTTTTTGTAATTTTAAAGTGATTGGGCTTATTTTGGGGTTGTAAGGGGTAGCTGGGGGTGATTTATGGTAGCCGAAGTAATTTAGGGGAGTTTGGCACAGTTTGCTACGGTTTGTAGAATTTTTTTGTAATTTTAAGGTGATTGAGCCTATTTTGGGGAGGTAAGGGGTAGTTGGGGGTGATTAATGGAAGCCGAAGTAATTTAGATGAGTTTGGCATAGTTTGATATTGCTTGTAACATTTTTTGTAATTTTAAAGTGATTGGGCTGAGTTTGGGGTGGTAAGGGGTAGTTGGGGGTGATTTATGGTAGCTGAAGTAATTTAGGTGAGTTAGGCATAGTTTGCTATGATTTGTGTCATTTTGTTTTATTTTAAAGTGATTGGAGTTACTTGGGGTTGCTAAAGGATGGTAAGGGATGATTTAAAATAACGGATCTAATTTATGTCAGTTTGGCTTAGTTCGGGAATTTTTTGGGGTTGATTTGGTAAAGTTTGCAGTGGTAAGAGATATTTGAGGATGTTTAATGTTGACGGATTAAATTTGGAGTGATTTGGTAATTTTTAATTGAGTCACGGATCGACATTATAATTGAAATCAAAATTATAATTGAAATATCGGCGGCCTCGCTAGGTACGGCAAAAGTATGATCACGAAAGCAGAAACTCGACGTTGAAATTGTTTAGGTTAAATAAGTGCTTTTAATGTAAACCGGTCGCCCGTCGTCGAAGTTGTTTTGGCTAGATACGTGCTTCTAACATAAACACGTTCTCCGCGATCGGATCATTTTTTGTTTATTTTAGCCGGTTTTTATTGAATTACAAAGGAACCGGGCCGAATTTCGCAAAATCCCTTCTTAGTGTTCAGTTTCGGCACATGATACACCCGTGTCTAAAATTTCAAGTCGCCAGCCCTCACGGTTTGGGCTGTGGGTTGTCGGTGAATCAGTGAATGTGTAGATGTGTAGATGAGTGTGTCAGTGAGGACACTGCGCTTTATATATATAGACTAGCTGAATGTACCCGGCGTTGCCCGGACGTAGATTAAATAAACTCAGTGTTGACTAAAGTGGTGATGTTGACTAATCGACATTATAATACAATTAAACAGGAATGCTCTACTTTTCCAATCACAAAATAAACAAATATGCTGAAATTAACCTGCGTTGCCAGGACCGGGTACTTCAATATGATTTGGACAAAGAGGATACCTTGGTTGATATCTGAGATGAAAAATTTTGAATAGTCTCTTTAGGCAGTTGTTCTATAAGCGATTCCAGGAAATCGAAATTAACTTTATATAATTTTAGGGGAAATCGAAGTTTACAAATTAGCTGATCATCTATATATATAAAGCGAAGTGTCCTCACTGACACACTCATTCATTCACTCATTCATCTACACATCTACACACTGATTCATAATCAACCCACAGCCCAAACCGTGAGGGCTGGAGACTTGAAATTTTAGACACGGGTGTATCATGTGCCGAAACTGAACACTAAGAAGGGATTTTGCGAAATTCGGCCCGGTTCCTTTGTAATTCAATAAAAACCGGCTAAAATAAACAAAAAATGATCGGATCGCGGAGACCGTGTTTATGTTAGAAGCACGTATCTAGCCAAAACAACTTCGACGACGGGCGACCGGTTTACATTAAAAGCACTTATTTAACCTAAACAATTTCAACGTCGAGTTTCTGCTTTCGTGATCATACTTTTGCCGTACCTAGCGAGGCCGCAGATATTTCAATTATAATTTTGATTTCAATTATAATGTCGATCCGTGACTCAATTAAAAATTACCAAATCACTCCAAATTTAATCCGTCAACATTAAACATCCTCAAATATCTCTTACCACTGCAAACTTTACCAAATCAACCCCAAAAAATTCCCGAACTATGCCAAACTGACATAAACTAGATCCGTTATTTTAAATCATCCCTTACCACCCCTTAGCAACCCCAAGCAACTCCAATCACTTTAAAATAAAACAAAATGACACAAATCATGGCAGATTAAGTCCAACTCACACATATTATTTCGTCTACCAAAAATCACCCCCAACTACCCCTTACCACCCCAAAATAAGCCCAATCACTTTAAAATTACAAAAAATGTTACAAACCTTACCAAACTATGCCAAACTCATCTAAATTACTTTGGCTTCCATAAATCACCCCCAACTACCCCTTACCACCCCAAAATAAGCCCAATCACTTTAAAATTATCAAAAATGCTACAAACCATAGCAAACTATGCCTAACTCACCTAAATTACTTCGGCTAACATAAATCACCCCCAACAACCCCTTACTACCCCAAAATAAGCCCAATCACTTTAAAATTACAAAAAATGCTACAAACCATAGCAAACTATGCCTAACTCACTTAAATTACTTCGGCTAACATAAATCACCCCCAACTACCCCTTACCACCCCTAACTCATCCCAATCACTTTAAAATTACAAAAAATGCTACAAACCATAGCAAACTATGCCTAACTCACCTAAATTACTTCGGCTAACATAAATCACCCCCAACAACCCCTTACTACCCCAAAATAAGCCCAATCACTTTAAAATTACAAAAAATGCTACAAACCATAGCAAACTATGCCTAACTCACTTAAATTACTTCGGCTAACATAAATCACCCCCAACTACCCCTTACCACCCCTAACTCATCCCAATCACTTTAAAATTACAAAAAATGCTACAAACCATAGCAAACTATGCCAAACTCACTTAAATTACTTCGGCTATCATAAATCACCCCCAACTACCCCTTACCGCCCCTAACTCATCCCAATCACTTTAAAATTACAAAAAATGCTACAAACCATAGCAAACTATGCCTAACTCACTTAAATTACTTCGGCTAACATAAATCACCCCCAACTACCCCTTACCACCCCTAACTCATCCCAATCACTTTAAAATTACAAAAAATGCTACAAACCATAGCAAACTATGCCTAACTCACCTAAATTACTTCGGCTAACATAAATCACCCCCAACAACCCCTTACTACCCCAAAATAAGCCCAATCACTTTAAAATTACAAAAAATGCTACAAACCATAGCAAACTATGCCTAACTCACCTAAATTACTTCGGCTAACATAAATCACCCCCAACAACCCCTTACTACCCCAAAATAAGCCCAATCACTTTAAAATTACAAAAAAATGCTACAAACCATAGCAAACTATGCCTAACTCACCTAAATTACTTCGGCTAACATAAATCACCCCCAACAACCCCTTACTACCCCAAAATAAGCCCAATCACTTTAAAATTACAAAAAATGCTACAAACCATAGCAAACTATGCCTAACTCACCTAAATTACTTCGGCTAACATAAATCACCCCCAACAACCCCTTACTACCCCAAAATAAGCCCAATCACTTTAAAATTACAAAAAAATGCTACAAACCATAGCAAACTATGCCTAACTCACCTAAATTACTTCGGCTACCATAAATCAGCCCCAACTACCCCTTACCACCCCAAAATAAGCCCAATCACTTTAAAATTACAAAAAATGCTACAAACCATAGCAAACTATGCCAAACTCACTTAAATTACTTCGGCTATCATAAATCACCCCCAACTACCCCTTACCACCCCAAACTCAGCCCAATCACTTTAAAATTACAAAAAATGTTACAAGCCTTATCAAACTATGCCAAACTCATCTAAATTACTTTGGCTTCCATAAATCACCCCCAACTACCCCTTACCACCCCAAAATAGGCTCAATCACTTTAAAATTACAAAAAAATTCTACAAACCGTAGCAAACTATGCCAAACTCCCCTAAATTACTTCGGCTACCATAAATCACCCCGAACTACCCCTTACAACCCCAAAATAAGCCCAATCACTTTAAAATTACAAAATATTCAACAAATCATAGCAAACTATGCCTAACTCACCTAAATTACTTCGGCTACCATAAATCACCCCCAACTACCCCTTACAACCCCAAAATTAGCCCAATCACTTTAAAATTACGAAAAATGCTACAAACCATGGCAAACTATCTCAAACTCACCTGAATTACTTCGGTTACCATAAATCGACTAATAGTCGTTATTCTGAATATTAAATATGCTGATACCTATTCTGATTCTCTTCCACCTTCCAATAAATATTTGTTCCAGTTGAGATGCAAACATAAACGTATTTCTGAATTGCAACACGCTGACGGGGCAAGCCCTACCTTTTCAACATGCGTGCATTTGTATAAACAGCTCTATGGTTTTTAACTTTAAAGAGGTATAAAGGCGGTGTAAGCGCTAGAGTTTCGTAAAAATATCTGAAAAATTCGAAATTCTGCAATTGAATCAGAACTATCTTTGTGTTCGATAGTAAATTTATACTTGGAGTGGCACTGCCAACCCTGCCACCCCTGACGAGGCACCTGCTGACTACTCTCCTTCCAGGGAAACTTTATAAATCAACGTCAAAATAATTTAGGGCGCCTGAATGTGAAAATATCACTGTGTAATAAGTTCAGACTGACATGGAACACTTGAAATTTCGATATTTGTTTGTAATTCGTCACAGGTCCATGAAGGAATGCATGTTAATGTAAACAAGTGTTAGTTTGTTGGAGAGACCGAATAAGATTTTTAACATTCCCGTCAAAATATTTATTTACTTTAGAATGTTAATTTCTTAAATTCATTTCGTGAAAATTATGACGTGCCATACGAGTACACCTGTGCGAGTATTATTTGGTACATACAAATTAATCTCTTTTGTTATCCAAATTGTTTACATACGCACGAGACACGTGCACCTCATATTATTGTGAAAATTGCTGCTTCAGCGTCTGAAACGCTGGTACTCAACGTCGCCAAGGTCGAGGCGACGCATCGGTATTCGAAGTTCTATCGCTATTAAATAAATTATTTTATTCCCGATATTCCCGATTTGTTCTTGCCGTTAACCAAAACTCTCCCCAATCGATTTTCGAAAAATTTCCAGCGTCGGACCGGACGTCACTTATTATCGTACGCTAATTTTTACGTTCAGTTAATCATAGTGGTGTATTTGTTCTTCACCAAACCTGCTCCGGCCAAAATCCGAAATTTTAAGTATTGTGTGCTTATACACGATTTACACTATTTATTTTACGTACATTGCGTTCATTATGGTTCTGCATTATTTATAACTAAGATGGAGCAGTTTGAAAATCTAATAGTAAGCGGAGAACAAATACCACCACGTATAATTCCCGTGAAAAGTGATGGAAATAGTCTTTCTTACTATCTTTCCTATTGCATTTTTAATACCGGAAATAGAGCTCAAGAGCGAAGAATAACTTCGACTTTTTTTATACATAATTCCTAAATACTTCGTTTTTATGGTGTAAAATTTTGTATCTATATATTTCAACATTGTCTTTAACGTTGTCAGAGAACTAAATGGGTATAATTTGGAATAATTTAGCTTCTATGTCAACTCTCCTTCTCTTGAAACTTTGGAAAACAACGACAAAATTCTTTAGGGCGCCTGGATTTGAAAATATAACTCTGTATAATAAGTTTAGACTGACTAGAGTGAAAAGAAAGGAGCTTGCACCCAGAAACGAAATTAAATGGAACACTTGAAGTTGCAATATTTGTTTGTAATTCGTCAGAAGTCCATGAGGGAATGCGTGTTAATGTAAACAAATGTGAGTTTATTGGAGAGGCCGAATAAGATTTTTACATTATTGAAGCAGCTGGAGCCTGCCACGACAAGGGCAAGGTCACAAACGTGAAAAGGCGATGCTCGATTTAGTTTGATTGAGTATCTATGCAGAAATTCGCCCATACCAAGCGTTGGATAAGCCTTTCTTATCGTTTCTTAGAATTCGAGAATTGCTGGTTCAGCGTGTGGAGCAGTACTCGATCGCGGTGTTTAATTTTAACACAACTACAATTGTGAAAATTGCTGCTCCAGCGTCGGAAACTGTTCGCAAAGTCGCCAAATTCGATGAGGCGACGCATCAGTGTTCGAAGGTCTACCGCTATCAAATAAAGTATTTTAATTTAACATTTGATCCTCGCGTTAACCAAATCTGCCCCCAATCAATTTTCGAAAAATTACCAGCGTCGAACCGGATTCCACTTATATTTGTACGCTAATTTTTACTTTCAGTTAATGGTAGTGGTGTATTTGTTTTTCACCAAATTTGCCCCGGCTGAAATCCGAAATTTTCACCGTTGTATGTACCAGAGATCACTGACATTCATATCCTTAATAATTATGTGCTTATACACGTTTTACACTATTTATTTTACGTTCACTGTGTTTATTATTGCTTTACATCATTTATAACTAAGATGGAGAAGTTTGAAAATCTAGCGATGTACAAATACCACACCGTATTATGAAAGGTTATGGAAATTGTCTTTTTTTATATCTATGGTATTGGTATTGATATTTTAATACTGGAACGGAAGCTCAATAGGTTGGCACTTTAATTGTTCAACAAGTGTGTGTTAATGTAAACAGGTGTGAGTCCGTCGGAGAGACCGAATAAGATTTTCACATCCACCATATTCCCGTCAAAATATTTATTTATTTTAGAATGTTAATTTTGCCGTTAACAAAATTTGTTCCCAATCACCTTCGTCGTACCGGACGACCGTTCAGTTAATGATAATGGTGTATTTATTTTTCACCAAATCTGCCTCGGCTGAAATCCAAAATTTACAGCGTTGGACCAGACATTACTGACATTGATACGCGTTTTACACTGTTTATTTTACGTAAATACATTGTGTTCATTATTGCTTTACATCATTTATAACTAAGATGGACAAGTTTGAAAATCTAGCGATGCACAAATACCATAAAATACCACATTTTACCACATACCAAAATTTTAATACTAGAAAGGGAGCTCAAAAGGTTCGCACTTTAATTGTCCAACCAGTTAGGGCCAGGTTGTAATAATTTTTGTGCAGTTCAGAAGGAGATAAGTGTTTGTTTATTCCGGAGATAAGTCAAAATCATCTACATACTGTTCTATTTGTGAGTTGACTGCAGCAAGAGGAATTGTTCCATTGTGTTTTCAATTTTATCATAACATGATCAGCTAATTTGTAAACTTCGATTTCCCCTAAAATTATATCAAGTTAATTTCGATTTCCTGGAATCGCTTATAGAACAACTGAGAGACTATTCAAAATTTTTCATCTCAGATATCAACCAAGGTATCCTCTTTGTCCAAATCATATTGAAGTACCCGGTCCTGGCAACGCAGGTTAATTTCAGCATATTTGTTTATTTTGTGATTGGAAAAGTAGAGCATTCCTGTTTAATTGTATTATAATGTCGATTAGTCAACATCACCACTTTAGTCAACACTGAGTTTATTTAATCTACGTCCGGGCAACGCCGGGTACATTCAGCTATCTATATATATAAAGCGAATATTTAATAAAATTTATATCGAACATTCGCATAAGAGGCTGTGTGCGGAAAGAGTTTCCATAAAAGAGAGTAGGATATATTGGCTTGAACTCTTCAGAGACGTGCATTCGACCATATGCGCATGATCAACTTTGATGACAGTGGGCGTCCTCAAACCAATACACACAGCTGACTTTTAAAAGTTAGGTTATATTTTTGTTAAGACGTGATATTACTCGAAATAATTATTGCTTTTTAAGTCCGTGTTTCAAGTTTCTGCACGATACATAACAGATAATGTGCTAATTAATTAAATCCCCAACTTAACATAGATCAAAGTTACAGTGTTCCTGTTTTATTTCCAGGTTAAACAAGGGTTTCTGCTAATTAGGAAAATATATCAAAGTGGTTGAACATCCGTCATTTGGAAATTCTTGACAATTACGACAGCATATTGTGGCAATCTATGTATTTGGCAAAAAACACATTTCGTTAACTGTGGCCACAACCACAAAATGCAATCCTAGCTGATCCATCGTTGAACATCTATGCCAGAAATCGCGTAACAAATATGACAAACGTTTGTATCAACTGTAATGTCATAATGACCACCTTATAGTTGTCACTCACATTGTTTCTAGGTAAATGCAAACTAAATGGTTGTAGAATATTGGGTGGTATAAAAACAAGTTCATATCCATCATTTATTATTTATTTATTACTTATAATAACTTACTTACTTAACTTAACAATAACTTAACAATAACTTAACAATAACTTAACAATAACTTAACTTAACAATATATAAAGATGACAGTACCGCGGCCGCGGCCGCGGCGCCGCCAATTTTGTTGGTCCCGGCTGCCACCACATTTACCAATAGAAGTTACGTACACGTAATAAAATTGTGAAAATTGCTGCTTCAGTGGCTGGAACAGTACTACTGTCGCACGGTCAATCTTTCCAAGATTGACAGCGCTTCAGTATTCGAAGTTGTATCGGTATCAAATAAAACATTTTAATTTAACATTTCTCACGTTAACCAAATCTGCGCGAAACCGATTGTAGAAACATTTTCAGCGTTGGACCCCCGACTCCACTAACATTCTTACACTTATTTTTACGTTCAGTTAATGATAGTGGTGTATTTGTTTTTTTGAATTCATACGCATAAGTATTTTGTGCTTATACACGTGTACACTATTTATTTTACGTACATTGTGTTCATTGTTGTTCTATATTATTTATAACTAACATGGAGCAGTTTGAAAATCTAATAGTAAGCGGATTACAAATACCACACAGTATAATTCCCGTGAAAAATGATGGACTTTAATTGTTCATTTTTAATTACCAAAATTTCTGTAAATTTTACCTGTCTACGTTAAACACTCCCAAACATAACGTATAAAACCACCCCAAATCAACCCAAAATTAAAAAAAAATGTACGAACTCCAAGCAAACTA
Organism: Eledona agricola; assembly: GCA_964023215.1. Taxonomy (NCBI): domain Eukaryota; kingdom Metazoa; phylum Arthropoda; class Insecta; order Coleoptera; family Tenebrionidae; genus Eledona; species Eledona agricola. The sequence goes on from OZ026863.1 coordinate 2,736,474, forward strand.
TGCCAAACTCACATAAATTACTTCAGCTTCCCTTGAATCACCCCAATCACCTCTTACCAACCCAAAATGATCCCAATCATATTAAAATTTTACCCGTTAAAAATTACGCAAGTTTAACCCGCAAAAGCTAAACACCGCCAACCATCAATAACGATTCCAAATAATCCCTAAAGAAACTCTTAACATCCAAACCTATCCTAAATAAACATAATATTACAAACAAATGCCACGAACCCTAACAAATCACGCCAAATTCACATAAATAATTTCGGCTTTTTTTTTTACATAATTCCTAAATACTTCCGTATTATGGTGTGAAATTTTGTATCTATATATTTCAATGTTGTCTTTAACGTTGTCAGAGAACTAAATGGGAAGAATTTGGAATAATTTTGCTTCTCTCCTTCTCGGGAAACTTTTGAAATCAACGACAAAATTATTTAGGGCGCCTGGATTTGAAAATATCATTCTGTGTAATAAGTTCAGATTGACTAGAGTGAAAAAAAGCAGCTTGCACCCAGAAACGAATTTAAATGGAACACTTGAAGTTGCGATCTTTGTTTGTAATTCGTCACAGGTCGACGAAAAAAATGCGTGTTAATGTAAACAAGTGTGAGTTCGTCGGAGAGGCCAAATAAGATTTTTACTTTATTGAAGCAGCTGGAGCCTGCCAGGTCAAGGGCAAAGTAACAAAAGTAAAAAGGCGATGATCCATTTGTTTTGATATTGTGAAAATTGCTGCTTCAGCGTCTGAAACGATTTTTAATTATAAAGGGTACAGCGTGTGGAGCATTATTGGATCGCGGTTCTTAAAAATAAAACAACTACTATGTGAATTAATGACGTAATGATATTAGAAGCAAACAACAATATGTATTATCCCTAAATATTGGAGCTTAAAATAAAAATAATGATTCGTAAAATATAATATAAAATATATTTAATGGTCGATGTGTACAGTAATTAGAGGTCTCGGTTATAAGTACTTCCGCCTGGGCCGATCGTCAACATCGACAATCCACTTGAAATCCCAAGTGGTTGCGTATTCGTCGCCTTTTGCTGAATTAGCCGTTTTCTGGAAATCGTGGCAGATACTTAATGCCGTATAATATGTATGATTAAATATTATAATTATATTCTTCATGGGACGAGACGGGCCGAAACTTACTAAGACAATCTAACAAACATTTATTGCAACTACCATTGCAACATACATAATCTTACATCAATCGACGTTATCCGAAATTTATGTATGACGGGTATGTTACATAAAAATAAATCTGTTTTGCTACCCGAATTGTTCCGTTTTAATACGTAATTAATACGAAATAGAAGGCACGTGCAACTAATAAAATTGCTGCTTCAGCGCCTGGAACAGTAAGTACTCCATCCCATGGTCAACGTCGCCAAGATCGACAGCGCGTCAGTATTCGAAGTTGTATCGGTATCGAATAAAGCATTTTAATTTAACGTTGTTCGCGTTAACCAAATCTGCCCGAAACCGATTTTCGAAACATTTTCACTGTCGGACCAGACTCTTTTTTACTTAGCTTTCGCTTATTTTTAAGTTCCGTTGGTGAGAGTGATAGTGTTAGTGATTTGTTCTTCATCAAATTTGCCCAGGCTGAAATCAGAAAATTTGTAACGTTGGACCGGACTTCACTCGCACTTCACACGCTTAAGTATTCTGTTCATATAAACATTTTACACCATTTATTTTTTGAATTTTTAGTTTTTCAGTTTTTTTACATTGCGTTCATTATTGCTCTAATCTATTGTTTATAAGTAAGATGGAGCAGTTTGAAATTCTAATAGTAAACGGAGTACAAATACCACACCGTGTATTTCCCGTGAAAGGTGATGGAAATTGTCTATTTTATTCTCTTTCCTATTGCATCTTTAACACCGTAAATAGAGCTCAAGAGGTTCGCACTTTAATTGTTCAACACGTTGCGGCCAATTGGGCAAGGTTTCAATTATTATCGTGCAACCGAGAAGGGAATAATTATGCTGACCAGTTTGTTTATTCTGAAGATATGTCAAAATTATCTACATATGGTTCTGTTTGTGAGTTGACTGCAGCAGGAGAAATGTTTCCATTTTGTTTTCAAGTATATCATAACGGTAGTTTTTATGCGCAATTTGGTGAACATAATCAGTCAATTCGTAAACTTAGATTTTCCGGAAATTTATCTAACGGTCATTTCGATGTCCTTGAATCAGTTCCCGTGCCACGACTTATAGAACATTCCCAAATTGCGTCTTCGTCTGAAGAGTCTATTCAAGATAATTCTTCTCAGACATCAAATAAAAGGAAACGCCGTGCGCGTGTTTCAAACAGAACTAGAAACACCCAACTAAAAATTGCTGCAGTGAAATATACATCAAAAAATAAAGAGCAAAAGAAGGCTGCTTCAGTAAAATACGCAAAAAAAAATCCAGAAGTTCATAGAGCTGCTGTAGCGAAATATGCCCAAAAACATCCGGAAGTTAATAGAGCTGCCGTTGCGAAATATGCGCAAGAACATCCGGAAGTTAAAAGAGCTGCTGTTGCGAAATATGCGCAAAAACATCCGGAAGTTAATAGAGCTGCTGTTGCGAAATATGCGCAAGAACATCCGGAAGTTAAAAGAGCTGCTGTTGCGAAATATGCGCAAAAACATCCGGAAGTTAATAGAGCTGCTGTTGCGAAATATGCGCAAGAACATCCGGAAGTTAATAGAGCTGCTGTTGCGAAATATGCGCAAGAACATCTGGAAGTTAATAGAGCTGCTGTTGCAAAATATGCGCAAGACCATCCGGAAGTGAATAAAGCTGCTGTTGCGAAATATGCGCAACAACATCCTGAAGTTAATAGAGCTGCTGTGGCGAAATATGCGCAAGAACATCCGGAAGTTAACAGAGCTGCTGTAGCGAAACATGCGCAAGAACATCCCGAAGGTCATAGAGCTGCCGTTCGTAGATATACACAACAGCACCCAGAGGTTAACAGAAACGCTGTTGCGCGTTATGATCCACGCAACGAAAAAAGAATTCAACGAAGGACACTTTCTTGGACGCAAAAGGCTGATTCTGCATTCCAATATGACCCATGTATTGCATACGAAGCAGAAAAAACTATACAATTGGGTGAAATGAGCATAATATGCCAATGGTGCAAAGCCCTCAAATGGAAGGGGGAGACACCTGGCATGTGTTGCAACAATGGAAAGGTGCAATTAACACCATTCGAACAACAACCTGAACCTATAAGGAGCCTTTTGTCCTTTTTACATCCGAAATCAAAACATTTTCTAAATTCTATTAGGAAATATAACGGTTGTTTTCAAATGACATCCTTTGCGGCTAAAGAGGTTTCTGAAGGTAGCTTTAGGCCCACATTTAAAGTTCAAGGTCAGGTGTACCATTTAGCTGGGAGTTTGTTGCCACCTAATACTAACGAAGAACCTAAGTTCCTTCAGATATATTTTGTGGGAGAAGACGAGAAAGAAACAACTCTTAGGTGTCGGAATTTTACTGATGTAAATAATGCTTTGGTGGCGCAACTACAAAAGATGCTTCACGAGAATAACACATACGTTAGAGATTTTAAAGCTGCCATAGAAAATATTCCACAAAATACAGAAGATTTCCGTGTAGTCATACATGCCGAAAGAAAACCCATAAACGCTCATCGAGGTCGTTACAATAATCCTATCGCCAATGAAATTGCTATAGTAATGGAAGGTCAGATATTTGAAAAAAGAGACATTGTGTTGCACAGTCGCGATGACAAGTTACAACGAATAAGTGAGTTGAACAGAGCATACGACGCGTTGCAATATCCCTTAATGTTTTGTAGAGGTGAGGATGGTTATTCCATAGCAGTACCTCAAACTGACCCTGTTTCAAAGATGCCTTTAAATAAAACCGTTTCGGCAGCAAATTTCTATGCTTTTCGCATTATGATTAGACAGAACGAAATTAATCATCTTCTCTGTTACCGAAGCTTACTAAGTCAATTTTTAGTTGACATGTATGCAAAAATCGAAACAGAAAGATTAAATTTTATCAAGAATAATCAAACAAAATTAAGGGCGGAAAATTACGTTCATTTACAAGATGCAATTAAAAAGGCTGATGCCAATGCTGCTGAGTTAGGTCGATTAGTAATTCTGCCTTCAACTTTCACTGGAGGACCCAGGTATATGCATGAACGTACCCAAGACGCGTTGACATACGTACGCCACTACGGCCGTCCAGATTTATTTATTACTTTTACGTGTAACCCAAAGTGGAAAGATATTACAGATGTATTATTGTTCGAACAACAGCCGCATGATCGACATGATGTCATTAGCCGCGTCTTTCGTCTGAAAGTGAGAACAATGATGAACCTATTAACCAAGGCTCAAATATTTGGACGCGTTCGCTGTTACATGTATTCCGTAGAATGGCAGAAACGAGGACTTCCACATGTACATATTTTGCTATGGTTGGAAAACCGAATTTGTGCTGATAAAATAGATGACGTGATTTGTGCAGAAATTCCGTCTCCCGAAGACGATCCGATTCTTCACGAAATAATTAAATCCAATATGATTCATGGACCGTGCGGTAACATAAATAGAGATTCTCCGTGTATGATTGATGGAATCTGTTCAAAGAAGTATCCTCGACAATTAATAAGAGATACACAGACAGGTGAGGATGGTTATCCTAAGTACCGACGAAGATCACCGCAAGATGGTGGGTTCACTGTTGAAATTAAAGGCAAACAACTCGACAACCGGTGGGTTGTACCGTTTAATCCGGTCCTGTCTCGCACTTTTAATGCACATATTAACGTAGAGTACTGCAATTCTGTCAAATCTATCAAATATATCTGCAAATACGTTAATAAAGGCAGCGATCAGGCGGCCTTTGCACTACAAAATGAACTAGATGAGGTGGCAATCTATAAAACGGGAAGATATATAAGCACTTCGGAAGCTGTTTGGCGCATTCTATGTTTTCCCATTCACGAAAGGTTTCCTCCTGTTGTTCATCTTTCCGTCCATTTGGAAAATGGACAGAGAATCTATTTTAATGAAGACAATCTTTTGGATAGGGTCAATAACCCTCCAAAAACCACATTAATGGCCTTTTTTGATTTATGCAGAAACGACGATTTTGCCAAAACCCTTTTTTACCACGAAGTGCCTTCATATTATACGTGGAACAAGAATAAATTTCAACGTAGAAAGCTAGGAAAAAATATTGATGAATATCCGGGTGTAAAAAAAGATAACGTCCTTGGAAGGGTTTATACAGTACATCCCAATAATGCCGAGTGTTACTACCTTCGCCTACTATTGCATGAGGTTCGTGGACCTACTTCTTTCTTAAGTCTTAGGACGGTTAATGGCGTAGTACATTCTACTTTTCAATCCGCATGTAAAGCCCTGGGATTGTTGGAAGATGACAAACATTGGGAAAACACACTAGAAGATGCTACTATCTCAGAATCACCGATGAAACTGAGAGAATTGTTTGCAATAATGTTAGTGTTTTGTCATGTATCCGACCCATTGCAGCTTTGGGAGAAATACAAAGACAGTTTGTCCGAGGATATTCTCAGAAGGGTGGCCAGAGAGCTGGCAGTTGAAGAATTACATGCCAAAACGGAGGTGTACAACAAGGCATTGATTCTTCTAGAAGATGTTATTCTAACAATCGGTGATCAACCCTTAACTCATTTTGGATTGCCGCAACCGAAACGCTATACCAACGAGATTACGGAAAATTTGGTTTATATTAGAGAAAAGAACTACGATATTGAAGTTTTATTACAAACGGTCGAAGAAAACGAACCTTTACTTACAAGTGAACAGAAAGAGGTTTACTTAGAAATTTTAGAAAACTTAGACTACGGCAAAGTTTTCTTTTTAGATGCACCTGGGGGTACAGGAAAAACATTCCTTATAAATTTGTTATTATCGAAAATACGCAGTTCCAATAAAATTGCTATCGCGGTGGCCTCTTCGGGAATTGCAGCAACTTTGTTACAGGGTGGTAGAACTGCCCATTCTGTTTTTAAATTGCCCCTAAATTTAAACTCCACAGATAATCCGTTATGCAACATATCAAAACAAAGCGACGTCGCTCGATTGCTTTATGACTGCAGCCTAATTGTGTGGGACGAATGTACCATGGCGCACAAAAAAGCAGTTGAGGCTCTTGACCGTACATTAAGAGACATTAGAAATAATGTTTCGATTATGGGAAAAGTTACCGTTGTATTAGCAGGAGATTTCAGACAAACGCTGCCTGTTGTACCGAGAGGAACTCGGGCTGATGAAGTTAATGCTTGCTTGAAATCGTCCTATTTGTGGCCCAAAATACAAAAAATTTCATTATCTAAAAACATGCGAGTATACCTAAGAGGTGATACGGGAGCTGGTGAATTTGCGCAACTTTTATTAAATTTAGGTGAGGGTCGTACGCCAGAAATAGATGGCAAAATTCAAATTTCGTCAAGCCTAGCAACGGTGGTTCAAAGTGTTGCCCATTTAATAGATAAGATTTATCCGGATATTCGAAATTTGAAAGATAAATCTATGTCCTGGTTGCGAGAACGAGCCATTTTATCACCGAAAAATGATAGTGCTAATGAATTAAATAATATTATCCTTGATGGCTTTGAGAGTGAAGAGTTGACATACAAATCTGTCGACTCGGTATTGAATAATGATGAAGCCGTCAATTATCCGGTGGAATTTTTGAATTCTTTAAATCCTCCTGGAATGCCTGTCCATAAGCTCAAATTGAAGATTGGCACTCCTATAATGTTGCTGCGTAACTTGAAACCGCCCAAACTTTGCAATGGTACAAGGCTTCAGATCACGAAACTGTACCAAAACGTAATTGAAGCAAGTATATTTACTGGTTGTGCGCAGGGCGAGTCTGTATTCATCCCCCGAATCCCGCTCATTCCATCGGATTACCCCTTTGAATTTAAAAGATTGCAGTTCCCTGTGAAGGTTTGTTTTGCAATGACGATAAATAAATCTCAGGGACAGTCTTTAAAAGAAGCAGGGATCGATCTGAGGGGGGATTGTTTTTCGCATGGGCAGTTGTATGTGGCATGCTCAAGAGTGAGTAATCCATCTTCTTTGGTTATATTGGCACCGGATAATAAAGCTGCCAATATTGTTTACAAAGAAGCGATCTCAAAATGAGAACAGAATAATATATACAGAATAAAAGTGGCGTTTCATTTTTAGATTAAACCTCACTTTCGATGTCCCTATAATCGCTTCTGAGGGTTTAGAGCTTTGAATATTTCTTTAGGCTGGTTGAGTTGGATTTTACATATTATTCTCAAAACAATTTTTTTTTGGGATAGGACACCGTCTATTCCCGTTCGATTTTTACTGTGCGCAGGCATACGCCTGATACTGATGCATATAAAAATTTTGTGGGGTTCATGTTATGGTATGTTATGGTTTATAAGGTTTATTTGGATCATTTACATTCATATTTGCAATGCAACAACTAGAATGTAAAAAAACACATGATAACGAAAAACCAAATCTGTGAAGATTTAATATGTGCTGTGAACTTGGCCTCACTTATTTTTATTTTAGTCTGACATAACATTTGATGCAATTGAAGAGTTCATTGATGTGAACAGAAATGTAAAATACTGCTCTGCTCTGGCCGGAATCCAAAAAAAAATATTCAAGTGATGTCTAATGTAAAAATCCTAGAATTTACAAACTTTCAAATATTAAATAGTGAAAGAAACAATTGCTGTTTCTTCAGTATTTTCTAATTAATCGACACTCTCCCTTACTGATACACAATTTTTCTTTATCAATCCACAAGTTTCTTTATCAATCCATAATTTTTACTTATGACTTATCGTTATCCTTTTTCCTTCCTTTTATCCCTATCCCGGCAAGAGAGCTCTACACCTTCCCGTTGGTTCTTGCTGAACAATTGCAAATTTTTTATCTTGCGATTGACTAAGTAGAGCATTCCTGTTTAATTGTATTATAATGTCGATTAGTTAACATCACCAATACACCACTTTTGTCAAGACTGCGTATATTTAATCTACGTCCGGGCAACGCCGGGTACATTCAGCTAGTGTTATGATAAAATTGAAAACACAATGGAACAATTCCTCTTGCTGCAGTCAACTCACAAACAGAACAGTATGTAGATGATTTTGACTTATCTCTGGAATAAACAAACACTTATCTCCTTCTGAACTGCAGAAAAATTATTACAACCTGGCCCTAACTGGTTGGACAATTAAAGTGCGAACCTTTTGAGCTCCCTTTCCAGTATTAAAATTTTGGTATGTGGTAAAATGTGGTATTTTATGGTATTTGTGCATCGCTAGATTTTCAAACTTGTCCATCTTAGTTATAAATGATGTAAAGCAATAATGAACACAATGTATTTACGTAAAATAAACAGTGTAAAACGCGTATCAATGTCAGTAATGTCTGGTCCAACGCTGTAAATTTTGGATTTCAGCCGAGGCAGATTTGGTGAAAAATAAATACACCATTATCATTAACTGAACGGTCGTCCGGTACGACGAAGGTGATTGGGAACAAATTTTGTTAACGGCAAAATTAACATTCTAAAATAAATAAATATTTTGACGGGAATATGGTGGATGTAAAAATCTTATTCGGTCTCTCCGACGGACTCACACCTGTTTACATTAACACACACTTGTTTAACAATTAAAGTGCCAACCTATTGAGCTTCCGTTCCAGTATTAAAATATCAATACCAATACCATAGATATAAAAAAAGACAATTTCCATAACCTTTCATAATACGGTGTGGTATTTGTACATCGCTAGATTTTCAAACTTCTCCATCTTAGTTATAAATGATGTAAAGCAATAATAAACACAGTGAACGTAAAATAAATAGTGTAAAACGTGTATAAGCACATAATTATTAAGGGTATGAATGTCAGTGATCTCTGGTACATACAACGGTGAAAAGTTCGGATTTCAGCCGGGGCAAATTTGGTGAAAAACAAATACACCACTACCATTAACTGAAAGTAAAAATTAGCGTACAACCGTGGACAGTCAAGAATAACACTTTAGCCGGCGGGTGTGAAGCAAATACCGACTCAATGACAATATCTCATAGAGTCGGTATTTGCATGACACCCGCCGGCTAAAGTGTTATTCTTGACTGTCCATGGCTGTACAAATATATGTGGAATCCGGTTCGACGCTGGTAATTTTTCGAAAATTGATTGGGGGCAGATTTGGTTAACGCGAGGATCAAATGTTAAATTAAAATACTTTATTTGATAGCGGTAGACCTTCGAACACTGATGCGTCGCCTCATCGAATTTGGCGACTTTGCGAACAGTTTCCGACGCTGGAGCAGCAATTTTCACAATTGTAGTTGTGTTAAAATTAAACACCGCGATCGAGTACTGCTCCACACGCTGAACCAGCAATTCTCGAATTCTAAGAAACGATAAGAAAGGCTTATCCAACGCTTGGTATGTGCGAATTTCTGCATAGATACTCAATCAAACTAAATCGAGCATCGCCTTTTCACGTTTGTGACCTTGCCCTTGACGTGGCAGGCTCCAGCTGCTTCAATAATGTAAAAATCTTATTCGGCCTCTCCAATAAACTCACATTTGTTTACATTAACACGCATTCCCTCATGGACTTCTGACGAATTACAAACAAATATTACAACTTCAAGTGTTCCATTTAATTTCGTTTCTGGGTGCAAGCTCCTTTCTTTTCACTCTAGTCAGTCTAAACTTATTATACAGAGTTATATTTTCAAATCCAGGCGCCCTAAAGAATTTTGTCGTTGTTTTCCAAAGTTTCAAGAGAAGGAGAGTTGACATAGAAGCTAAATTATTCCAAATTATACCCATTTAGTTCTCTGACAACGTTAAAGACAATGTTGAAATATATAGATACAAAATTTTACACCATAAAAACGAAGTATTTAGGAATTATGTATAAAAAAAGTCGAAGTTATTCTTCGCCCTTGAGCTCTATTTCCGGTATTAAAAATGCAATAGGAAAGATAGTAAGAAAGACTATTTCCATCACTTTTCACGGGAATTATACATGGTGGTATTTGTTCTCCGCTTACTATTAGATTTTCGAACTGCTCCATCTTAGTTATAAATAATGCAGAACCATAATGAACGCAATGTACGTAAAATAAATAGTGTAAATCGTGTATAAGCACACAATACTTAAAATTTCGGATTTTGGCTGGAGCAGGTTTGGTGAAGAACAAATACACCACTATGATTAACTGAACGTAAAAATTAGCGTACGATAATAAGTGACGTCCGGTCCGACGCTGGAAATTTTTCGAAAATCGATTGGGGAGAGTTTTGGTTAACTGCAAGAACAAATCGGGAATATCGGGAATAAAATAATTTATTTAATAGCGATAGAACTTCGAATACCGTTGCGTCGCCTCGACCTTGGCGACGTTGAGTACCAGCGTTTCAGACGCTGAAGCAGCAATTTTCACAATTATGAGGTGCACGTGTCTAGTGCGTATGTAAACAGTTTGGATAACAAAAGAGATTAATTTGTATGTACCAAATAATACTCGCACAGGTGTACTCGTATGGCCCGTCATAATTTTCACGAAATGAATTTAAGAAATTAACATTCTAAAGTAAATAAATATTTTGACGGGAATGTTAAAAATCTTATTCGGCCTTTCCGACAAACTAACACTTGTTTACATTAACATGCATTCCTTCATGGACCTGTGACGAATTACAAACGAATACCGAAATTTCAAGTGTTCCACGTCAGTCTGAACTTATTACACAGTGATATTTTCACATTCAGGCGCCCTAAATTATTTTGCCGTTGATTTCAAAAGTTTCCCTGGAAGGAGAGTATTCAGCAAGGGGCTCGTCAGGGGTGGCAGAGTTGGCAGTGCCACTCCAAATATAAATTTACTATCGAACACAACAATAGTTCTGTAATTCAATTGCAGAATTTCGAAATTTTCAGATATTTTCACGAAAATCTAGGGTTTACACCGCGTTTATACCGCTTTAAAGTTAAAAACCATAGAGCCGTTTATACAAATTCACGCATGTTGAGAAGGTAGGGCTTGCCCCGTCAGCGTGTTGCAATTCAGAAATACGTTTATGTTTGCATCTCAACTGGAACAAATAATTATTGAAAAGTGGAAGAAAATCAAAATTGGTATTAGCAAATTTAGTATTCAGAATAACGTCTATTAGTCGAAACAATATGTTTTATGTGCAGATATTTATTAATATTTTATGATTTAATACGATAAGGCATTTATAAATGACACAACCAAATGGAAGATTTTGATTGAAAATGATTATTAATTTATGGTAACCGAAGTAATTTAGGTGAGTTTGGCATAGTTTGCTATGGTTTGTATCATTTTTTGTAATTTTAAAGTGATTTGGCTTAGTTTGTGGTGGTAAGGGGTAGTTGGGGGTGATTTATGGTAGCCGAAGTAATTTGGGTGATTTTGGCATAGTTTGCTATGGTTTGTATCATTTTTTGTAATTTTAAAGTGATTTGGCTTAGTTTGTGGAGGTAAGGGGTAGTTGGGGGTGATTTATGGTAGCCGAAGTAATTTGGGTGAGTTTGGCATAGTTTGCTATGGTTTGTATCATTTTTTGTAATTTTAAAGTGATTTAGCTTAGTTTGGGGTGGTAAGGGGTAGTTGGGGATGATTTATGGTAGCCCAAGTAATTTGGGTGAGTTTGGCATAGTTTGCTATGGTTTGTATCATTTTTTGTAATTTTAAAGTGATTGGGCTTAGTTTGGGGCGGTAAGGGGTAGTTGGGGGTGATTTATAATAGCCGAAGTAATTTGGGTGAGTTTGGCATAGTTTGCTATGGTTTGTATCATTTTTTCTAATTTTAAAGTGATTGGGCTTAGTTTGGGGCGGTAAGGGGTAGTTGGGGGTGATTTATAATAGCCGAAGTAATTTGGGTGAGTTTGGCATAGTTTGCTATGGTTTGTGGCATTTTTTGTAATTTTAAAGTGATTGGGCTTAGTTTGGGGCGGTAAGGGGTAGTTGGGGGTGATTTATGGTAGCCGAAGTAATTTGGGTGAGTTTGGCATAGTTTGCTATGGTTTGTGGCATTTTTTGTAATTTTAAAGTGATTTGGCTTAGTTTGTGGTGGTAAGGGGTAGTTGGGGGTGATTTATGGTAGCCGAAGTAATTTGGGTGATTTTGGCATAGTTTGCTATGGTTTGTATCATTTTTTGTAATTTTAAAGTGAGTGGGCTTAGTTTGGGGCGGTAAGGGGTAGTTGGGGGTGATTTATAATAGCCGAAGTAATTTGGGTGAGTTTGGCATAGTTTGCTATGGTTTGTGGCATTTTTTGTAATTTTAAAGTGATTGGGCTTAGTTTGGGGTGGTAAGGGGTAGTTGGGGGTGATTTAGGATAGCCGAAGTAATTTGGGTGAGTTTGGCATAGTTTGCTATGGTTTGTAGCATTTTTTGTAATTTTAAAGTGATTGGGCTTAGTTTGTGGTGGTAAGGGGTAGTTAGGGGTGATTTATGGTAGCCGTAGTAATTTGGGTGATTTTGGCATAGTTTGCTATGGTTTGTATCATTTTTTGTAATTTTAAAGTGAGTGGGCTTAGTTTGGGGCGGTAAGGGGTAGTTGGGGGTGATTTATAATAGCCGAAGTAATTTGGGTGAGTTTGGCATAGTTTGCTATGGTTTGTGGCATTTTTTGTAATTTTAAAGTGATTGGGCTTAGTTTGAGGTGGTAAGGGGTAGTTGGGGGTGATTTATGATAGCCGAAGTAATTTGGGTGAGTTTGGCATAGTTTGCTATGGTTTGTAGCATTTTTTGTAATTTTAAAGTGATTTGGTTTAGTTTGGGGTGGTAAGGGGTAGTTGGGGGTTGATTTATGGTAACCGAAGTAATTTGGTTGAGTTTGGCATAGTTTAGTATGATTTGTAACATTTTTTGTAATTTTAAAGTGATTGCGCTTAGTTTGGGGTGGTAAGGGGTAGTTGGGGGTGATTTATGGTAGCCGAAGTAATTTGGGTGAGTTTGGCATAGTTTGCTATGGTTTGTGGCATTTTTTGTAATTTTAAAGTGATTGGGCTTAGTTTGGGGTGGTAAGGGGTAGTTGGGGGTGATTTATGTTAGCCGAAGTAATTTGGGTGAGTTTGGCATAGTTTTGCTATTGTTTGTAGCATTTTTTCTAATTTTAAAGTGATTGGGCTTAGTTTGGGGCGGTAAGGGGTAGTTGGGGGTGAATTTTGGTAGCCGAAATAATGTGTGTGAGTGTGAGAATAGTCTGCTATGGTTTGTGTCATTTTGTTTTATTTTAAAGTGATTGGAGTTACTTGGGGTTGCTAAGGGGTGGTAAGGGATGATTTAAGATAACGGATCTAATTTGTCAGTTTGGCGTAGTTCGGGAATTTTTTGGGGTTGATTTGGTAAAGTTTGTAATGGTAAGAGATATTTGAGGATTTTTAATGTAGGCGGATTAAATTTGGAGTGGTTTGGTAATTTTTAAATGAGTCACGGATCGGGGACATTATAATTGAAATCAAAATTATAATTGAAATATCTGCGCCTCGCTAGGTACGGCAAAAGTATGATCAGGAACGCAGAAAGTGAAAGTGCTTTTAATGTAAACCGGTCGCCCGACGTCGAAGTTGTTTTGGCTAGACACGTGCTTCTAAAAAAAACCCGGTCTCCGCGAGCCGATCATTTTTTGCTTATTTTAACCGGTTTTTATTCGGTTTTTATTTAAATACAAAGGAACCGGACCGAATTTTGCAAAATCTCCTTATTAGCGTTCATTCTCGGCCCTTGATAGACCCGTGTCTAAAATTTCAAGTCTCCAGCCCTCCCGGTTTGGGCTGTAGGTTGTCGGTGAATCAGTGCATGTGTAGATGTGTAGATGTGTAGATGTGTAGATGAGTGTGTCAGTGAGGACACTTCGCTTTATATATATAGACAAAGGAACCGGGCCGAATTTCGCAAAATCCCTTCTTAGTGTTCACTTTCGGCACATGATACACCCGTGTCTAAAATTTCAAGTCTCCAGCCCTCACGGTTTGGGCTGTGGGTTGATTATGAATCAGTGTGTAGATGAATGAGTGTGTCAGTGAGGACACTTCGCTTTATATATATAGACTAGCTGAATGTACCCGGCGTTGCCCGGACGTAGATTAAATAAACGCAGTGTTGACAAAAGTGGTGTATTGGCGATGTTGACTAATCGACATTATAATACAATGGGAATGCTCTACCTTGCCAATCACAAAATAAACAAATTTGCTGCAATTAACCTGCGTTGGCAGGACTTCAATATGATTTGGACAAAGAGGATACCTTGGTTGATATCTGAGATGAAAAATCTTGAATAGACTATTTAGGCAAAGACGCAGTTTGGAAGTGTTCTATAAGCGATTCCAGGAAATCGTAATTAACGTTCGGGAAAATCGAAGTTTACAAATTAGCTGATCATGTTATGATAAAATTGAAAACACAATGGAACCATTCCTTTTGCTGCAGTCAACTCACAAATAGAACAGTATGTAGATGAATTTGACTCATCTTCAGAATAAACAAACACTTCAGCATAATTATCTACTTCTAAACTGCACAAAAATTATTAAAACCTGGCCGCAACTGGTTGGACAATTAAAGTGCGAACCTTTTGAGCTCCTTTTCCAGTATTAAAATTTTGGTATGTGGTAAAATGTGGTATATGGTGGTATTTGTGCATCGCTAGATTTTCAAATTTGTCCATCTTAGTTATAAATGATGTAAAGCAATAATGAACACAATGTATTTACGTAAAATAAATAGTGTAAAACGCATGTCAATGTCAGTAAAATCTGATCCAACGCTGTAAATTTTGGATTTCAGCCGAGGCAGATTTGGTAAAAAATAAAAACACCATTATCATTAACTGAACGGTCCGTTACGACGATGGTGATTGGGAGCAAATTTGGTTAACTGTAAAATTAACATTCTATATAAAATAAATAAATATTCTGACGGGAATATGGTGGATGTAAAAATCTTATTCGGTCTCTCCGACGGACTCACACTTGTTTACATTAACACAAACTTGTTGAACAACTAAAGTGCGAACCTCTTGAGCTCCCGTTCCAGTATTAAAATATCAATACCAACATCATAGATATTAAAAAAGACAATTTCCATCACCTTTCATAATACATAATTCATAGTGTGGTATTTGTACATCGCTAGATTTTCAAACTTCTCCATCTTAGTTATAAATGATGTAAAGCAATAATGAACACATTGTACGTTAAATCAATAGTGTAAAACGTGTATAAGCACATAATTATTAAGGGTATGAATGTCAGTGATGTCTGGTACATACAACGGTGAAAATTTCGGATTTCAGCCGGGGCAAATTTAGTGAAAAACAAATACACCACTACCATTAACTGAACGTAAAAATTAGCGTACAAATATAAGTCACAGCATACTATGCTGTGTATAAGTGGAGTCCGGTTCGACGCTGGTAATTTTTCGAAAATTGATTGAGGGCAGATTGGGTTAATGCGAGGATCAAATGTTAAATTAAAATACTTTATTTGATAGCGGTAGACCTTCGAACACTTATGCGTCGCCTCATCGAATTTGGCGACTTTGCGAACAGTTTCCGACGCTGGAGCAGCAATTTTCACAATTGTAGTTGTGTTAAAATTAAACACCGCGACCGAGTACTGCTCCACACGCTGAACCAGCAATTCTCGAATTCTAAGAAACGATAAGAAAGGCTTATCCAACGCTTGGTATGGGCGAATTTCTGCATAGATACTCAATCAAACTAAATCGAGCATCGCCTTTTCACGTTTGTGACCTTGCCCTTGACGTGGCAGGCTCCAGCTGCTTCAATAATGTAAAAATCTTATTCGGCCTCTCCAATAAACTCACATTTGTTTACATTAACACGCATTCCCTCATGGACTTGTGACGAATTACAAACAAATATTGCAACTTCAAGTGTTCCATTTAATTTCGTTTCTGGGTGCAAGCTCCTTTCTTTTCACTCTAGTCAGTCTAAACTTATTACACAAACGGTGGTATTAATCGGGTTTGTTGACCGTGTTCCATGCGAAGTTCCATGAGGGGGGGTGTAGTGAGGCAGAGATTCATGGGGATCACTTGCTGAGTTAGCCTCTCGGGGCGCTCACTACACCCCCCCTCATGGAACTTCGCATGGAACACGGTCAACAAACCCGATTAATACCACCGTTGTTGACAACACCGACCGTGAAAGCCTACACACTTTTATTACACAAAGTTATATTTTCAAATCCAGGCGCCCTAAAGAATTTTGTCGTTGCTTTTCAAAGTTTCAAGAGAAGGAGAGTTGACATAGAAGCTAAATTATTCCAAATTATTCCCATTTAGTTCTCTGACAACGTTAAAGACAATGTTGAAATATATAGATACAAAATTTTACACCATAAAAACGAAGTATTTAGGAATTATGTATAAAAAAAGTCGAAGTTATTCTTCGCTCTTGAGCTCTATTTCCGGTATTAAAAATGCAATAGGAAAGATAGTAAGAAAGACTATTTCCATCACTTTTCACGGGAATTATACATGGTGGTATTTGTTCTCCGCTTACTATTAGATTTTCAAACTGCTCCATCTTAGTTATAAATAATGCAGAACAATAATGAACGCAATGTACGTAAAATAAATAGTGTAAATCGTGTATAAGCATACAATACTTAAGCGTATGATGTCAGTGAAAATTTCGGATTTTGGCCGGAGCAGGTTTGGTGAAGAACAAATACACCACTATGATTAACTGAACGTAAAAATTAGCGTACGATAATAAGTGACGTCCGGTCCGACGCTGGAAATTTTTCGAAAATCGATTGGGGAGAGTTTTGGTTAACGGCAAGAACAAATCGGGAATATCGGGAATAAAATAATTTATTTAATAGCGATAGAACTTCGAATACCGATGCGTCGCCTCGACCTTGGCGACGTTGAGTACCAGCGTTTCAGACGCTGAAGCAGCAATTTTCACAATAAAATGAGGTGCACGTGCCTAGTGCGTATAAAAACAATTCGGATAACAAAAGAGATTAATTTGTATGCACCAAATAATACTCGCACAGGTGTACTCGTATGGCCCGTCATAATTTTCACAAAATCAATTTAAGAAATTAACATTCTAAAGTAAATAAATATTTTGACAGGAATGTTAAAAATCTTATTCGGTCTCTCCGACAAACTAACACTTGTTTACATTAACATGCATTCCTTCATGGACCTGTGACGAATTACAAACAAATATCGAAATTTCAAGTGTTCCATGTCAGTCTGAACTTATTACACAGTGATATTTTCACATTCAGGCGCCCTAAATTATTTTGACGTTGATTTATAAAGTTTCCCTGGAAGGAGAGTAGTCAGCAGGTGCCTCGTCAGGGGTGGCAGGGTTGGCAGTGCCACTCCAAGTATAAATTTACTATCGAACACAAAGATAGTTCTGATTCAATTGCAGAATTTCGAATTTTTCAGATATTTTTACGAAACTCTAGCGCTTACACCGCCTTTATACCTCTTTAAAGTTAAAAACCATAGAGCTGTTTATACAAATGCACGCATGTTGAAAAGGTAGGGCTTGCCCCGTCAGCGTGTTGCAATTCAGAAATAAGTTTATGTTTGCATCTCAACTGGAACCAATATTTATTGGAAGGTGGAAGAGAATCAAAATAGGTATCAGCATATTTAATATTCAGAATAACGACTATTAGTCGATTTATGGTAGCCGAAGTAATTCAGGTGAGTTTGAGATAGTTTGCCATGGTTTGTAGCATTTTTCGTAATTTTAAAGTGATTGGGCTAATTTTGGGGTTGTAAGGGGTAGTTGGGGGTGATTTATGGTAGCCGAAGTAATTTAGGTGAGTTAGGCATAGTTTGCTATGATTTGTTGAATATTTTGTAATTTTAAAGTGATTGGGCTTATTTTGGGGTTGTAAGGGGTAGTTCGGGGTGATTTATGGTAGCCGAAGTAATTTAGGGGAGTTTGGCATAGTTTGCTACGGTTTGTAGAATTTTTTTGTAATTTTAAAGTGATTGAGCCTATTTTGGGGTGGTAAGGGGAAGTTGGGGGTGATTTATAGAAGCCAAAGTAATTTAAGTGAGTTTGGCATAGTTTGCTATGGTTTGTAGAATTTTTTTGTAATTTTAAAGTGATTGAGCCTATTTTGGGGTGGTAAGGGGTAGTTGGGGGTGATTTATGGAAGCCAAAGTAATTTAGATGAGTTTGGCATAGTTTGATGTGGCTTGTAACATTTTTTGTAATTTTAAAGTGATTGGGCTGAGTTTGGGGTGGTAAGGGGTAGTTGGGGGTGATTTATGATAGCCGAAGTAATTTAAGTGAGTTTGGCATAGTTTGCTCTGGTTTGTAGCATTTTTTGTAATTTTACAGTGATTGGGTTTAGTTTGTGGTTGGTAAGGGGTAGTTGGGGGTGATTTATGGTAGCCGAAGTAATTTAGGTGAGTTTGGCATAGTTTGCTATGATTTGTTGAATATTTTGTAATTTTAAAGTGATTGGGTTTATTTTGGGGTTGTAAGGGGTAGTTCGGGGTGATTTATGGTAGCCAAAGTAATTTAGGGGAGTTTGGCATAGTTTGCTACGGTTTGTAGAGTTTTTTTGGAATTTTAAAGTGATTGAGCCTATTTTGGGGTGGTAAGGGGTAGTTGGGGGTGATTTATGGAAGCCAAAGTAATTTAGATGAGTTTGGCATAGTTTGATATGGCTTGTAACATTTTTTGTAATTTTAAAGTGATTGGGCTTATTTTGGGGTAGTAAGGGGTTGTTGGGGGTGATTTATGTTAGCCGAAGTAATTTAGGTGAGTTTGGCATAGTTTGCTATGGTTTGTAGCATTTTTTGTAATTTTAAAGTGATTGGGATGAGTTAGGGGTGGTAAGGGGTAGTTGGGGGTGATTTATGATAGCCGAAGTAATTTAAGTGAGTTTGGCATAGTTTGCTATGGTTTGTAGCATTTTTTGTAATTTTAAAGTGATTGGGCTTATTTTGGGGTGGTAAGGGGTAGTTGGGGGTGATTTATGATAGCCGAAGTAATTTAAGTGAGTTTGGCATAGTTTGCTATGGTTTGTAGCATTTTTTGTAATTTTAAAGTGATTGGGCTTATTTTGGGGTAGTAAGGGGTTGTTGGGGGTGATTTATGTTAGCCGAAGTAATTTAGGTGAGTTTGGCATAGTTTGCTATGGTTTGTAGCATTTTTTGTAATTTTAAAGTGATTGGGATGAGTTAGGGGTGGTAAGGGGTAGTTGGGGGTGATTTATGATAGCCGAAGTAATTTAAGTGAGTTTGGCATAGTTTGCTATGGTTTGTAGCATTTTTTGTAATTTTAAAGTGATTGGGCTTATTTTGGGGTAGTAAGGGGTTGTTGGGGGTGATTTATGTTAGCCGAAGTAATTTGGGCGAGTTAGGCATAGTTTGCTATGGTTTGTAGCATTTTTTGTAATTTTAAAGTGATTGGGATGAGTTAGGGGTGGTAAGGGGTAGTTGGGGGTGATTTATGATAGCCGAAGTAATTTAAGTGAGTTTGGCATAGTTTGCTATGGTTTGTAGCATTTTTTGTAATTTTAAAGTGATTGGGCTTATTTTGGGGTAGTAAGGGGTTTTTGGGGGTGATTTATGTTAGCCGAAGTAATTTAGGTGAGTTTGGCATAGTTTGCTATGGTTTGTAGCATTTTTTGTAATTTTAAAGTGATTGGGATGAGTTAGGGGTGGTAAGGGGTAGTTGGGGGTGATTTATGATAGCCGAAGTAATTTAAGTGAGTTTGGCATAGTTTTCTATGGTTTGTAGCATTTTTTGTAATTTTAAAGTGATTGGGCTTATTTTGGGGTAGTAAGGGGTTGTTGGGGGTGATTTATGTTAGCCGAAGTAATTTAGGTGAGTTAGGCATAGTTTGCTATGGTTTGTAGCATTTTTTGTAATTTTAAAGTGATTGGGATGAGTTAGGGGTGGTAAGGGGTAGTTGGGGGTGATTTATGATAGCCGAAGTAATTTAAGTGAGTTTGGCATAGTTTTCTATGGTTTGTAGCATTTTTTATAATTTTAAAGTGATTGGGCTTATTTTGGGGTGGTAAGGGGTAGTTTGGGGTGATTTATGGAAGTCAAAGTAATTTAGATGATTTAAGCATAGTTTGCTACGGTTTGTAGAATTTTTTTGTAATTTTAAAGTGATTGGGCTTATTTTGGGGTGGTAAGGGGTAGATGGGGGTGATTTATGTTAGCCGAAGTAATTTAGGTGAGTTTGGCATAGTTTGCTATGGTTTGTAGCATTTTTTGTAATTTTAAAGTGATTGGGATGAGTTAGGGGTGGTAAGGGGTAGTTGGGGGTGATTTATGATAGCCGAAGTAATTTAAGTGAGTTTGGCATAGTTTTCTATGGTTTGTAGCATTTTTTATAATTTTAAAGTGATTGGGCTTATTTTGGGGTGGTAAGGGGTAGTTTGGGGTGATTTATGGAAGTCAAAGTAATTTAGATGATTTAAGCATAGTTTGCTACGGTTTGTAGAATTTTTTTGTAATTTTAAAGTGATTGGGCTTATTTTGGGGTGGTAAGGGGTAGATGGGGGTGATTTTTGGTAGACGAAATAATATGTGTGAGTTCGAAATAGTCTGCTATGGTTTGTGTCATTTTGTTTTATTTTAAACTGATTGGAGTTACTTGGGGTTGCTAAGGGGTGGTAAAGGATGATTTAAAATAACGGATCTAGTTTATGTCAGTTTGGCATAGTTCGGGAATTTTTTGGGGTTGATTTGGTAAAGTTTGCAGTGGTAAGAGATATTTGAGGATGTTTAATGTTGACGGATTAAATTTGGAGTGGTTTGGTAATTTTTAATTGAGTCACGGATCGACATTATAATTGAAATCAAAATTATAATTGAAATATCTGCGGCCTCGCTAGGTACGGCAAAAGTATGATCACGAAAGCAGAAACTCGACGTTGAAATTGTTTAGGTTAAATAAGTGCTTTTAATGTAAACCGGTCGCCCGTCGTCGAAGTTGTTTTGGCTAGATACGTGCTTCTAACATAAACACGGTCTCCGCGATCGGATCATTTTTTGTTTATTTTAGCCGGTTTTTATTGAATTACAAAGGAACCGGGCCGAATTTCGCAAAATCCCTTCTTAGTGTTCAGTTTCGGCACATGATACACCCGTGTCTAAAATTTCAAGTCTCCAGCCCTCACGGTTTGGGCTGTGGGTTGTCGGTGAATCAGTGAATGTGTAGATGTGTAGATGAGTGTGTCAGTGAGGACACTTCGCTTTATATATATAGACTAGCTGAATGTACCCGGCGTTGCCCGGACGTAGATTAAATAAACTCAGTGTTGACTAAAGTGGTGATGTTGACTAATCGATATTATAATACAATTAAACAGGAATGCTCTACTTTTCCAATCACAAAATAAACAAATATGCTGAAATTAACCTGCGTTGCCAGGACCGGGTACTTCAATATGATTTGGACAAAAAGGATACCTTGGTTGATATCTGAGATAAAAAATTTTGAATAGACTCTTTAGGCAGTTGTCCTATAAACGATTCCAGGAAATCGAAATTAACTTTATATAATTTTAGGGGAAATCGAAGTTTACAAATTAGCTGATCATGTTATGATAAAATTGAAAACACAATGGAACAATTCCTCTTGCTGCAGTCAACTCACAAACAGAACAGTATGTAGATGATTTTGACTTATCTCTGGAATAAACAAACACTTATCTCCTTCTGAACTGCAGAAAAATTATTACAACCTGGCCCTAACTGGTTGGACAATTAAAGTGCGAACCTTTTGAGCTCCCTTTCCAGTATTAAAATTTTGGTATGTGGTAAAATGTGGTATTTTATGGTATTTGTGCATCGCTAGATTTTCAAACTTGTCCATCTTAGTTATAAATGATGTAAAGCAATAATGAACACAATGTATTTACGTAAAATAAACAGTGTAAAACGCGTATCAATGTCAGTAATGTCTGGTCCAACGCTGTAAATTTTGGATTTCAGCCGAGGCAGATTTGGTGAAAAATAAATACACCATTATCATTAACTGAACGGTCGTCCGGTACGACGAAGGTGATTGGGAACAAATTTTGTTAACGGCAAAATTAACATTCTAAAATAAATAAATATATTGACGGGAATATGGTGGATGTAAAAATCTTATTCGGTCTCTCCGACGGACTCACACCTGTTTACATTATCACACACTTGTTGAACAATTAAAGTGCCAACCTATTGAGCTTCCGTTCCAGTATTAAAATATCAATACCAATACCATAGATATAAAAAAAGACAATTTCCATCACCTTTCATAATACGGTGTGGTATTTGTACATCGCTAGATTTTCAAACTTCTCCATCTTAGTTATAAATGAAGTAAAGCAATAATAAACACAGTGAACGTAAAATAAATAGTGTAAAACGTGTATAAGCACATAATTATTAAGGGTATGAATGTCAGTGATCTCTGGTACATACAACGGTGAAAATTTCGGATTTCAGCGGGGGCAAATTTGGTGAAAAACAAATACACCACTACCATTAACTGAAAGTAAAAATTAGCGTACAAATATAAGTGGAATCCGGTTCGACGCTGGTAATTTTTCGAAAATTGATTGGGGGCAGATTTGGTTAACGCGAGGATCAAATGTTAAATTAAAATACTTTATTTGATAGCGGTAGACCTTCGAACACTGATGCGTCGCCTCATCGAATTTGGCGACTTTGCGAACAGTTTCCGACGCTGGAGCAGCAATTTTCACAATTGTAGTTGTGTTAAAATTAAACACCGCGATCGAGTACTGCTCCACACGCTGAACCAGCAATTCTCGAATTCTAAGAAACGATAAGAAAGGCTTATCCAACGCTTGGTATGTGCGAATTTCTGCATAGATACTCAATCAAACTAAATCGAGCATCGCCTTTTCACGTTTGTGACCTTGCCCTTGACGTGGCAGGCTCCAGCTGCATCAATAATGTAAAAATCTTATTCGGCCTCTCCAATAAACTCACATTTGTTTACATTAACACGCATTCCCTCATGGACTTCTGACGAATTACAAACAAATATTGCAACTTCAAGTGTTCCATTTAATTTCGTTTCTGGGTGCAAGCTCCTTTCTTTTCACTCTAGTCAGTCTAAACTTATTATACAGAGTTATATTTTCAAATCCAGGCGCCCTAAAGAATCTTGTCGTTGTTTTCCAAAGTTTCAAGAGAAGGAGCGTTGACATAGAAGCTAAATTATTCCAAATTATTCCCATTTAGTTCTCTGACAACGTTAAAGACCACACAATACAAAATTTTACACCATAAAAACGAAGTATTTAGGAATTATGTATAAAAAAAGTCGAAGTTATTCTTCGCTCTTGAGCTCTATTTCCGGTATTAAAAATGCAATAGGAAAGATAGTAAGAAAGACTATTTCCATCACTTTTCACGGGAATTATACATGGTGGTATTTGTTCTCCGCTTACTATTAGATTTTCAAACTGCTCCATCTTAGTTATAAATAATGCAGAACCATAATGAACGCAATGTACGTAAAATAAATAGTGTAAATTGTGTATAAGCACACAATACTTAAGCGTATGATGTCAGTGAAAATTTCGGGATTTGGCCGGAGCAGGTTTGGTGAAGAACAAATACACCACTATGATTAACTGAACGTAAAAATTAGCGTACGATAATAAGTGACGTCCGGTCCGACGCTGGAAATTTTTCGAAAATCGATTGGGGAGAGTTTTGGTTAACGGCAAGAACAAATCGGGAATATCGGGAATAAAATAATTTATTTAATAGCGATAGAACTTCGAATACCGATGCGTCGCCTCGACCTTGGCGACGTTGAGTACCAGCGTTTCAGACGCTGAAGCAGCAATTTTCACAATTATATGAGGTGCACGTGCCTAGTGCGTATGTAAACAATTTGGATAACAAAAAAGATTAATTTGTATGTACCAAATAATACTCGCACAGGTGTACTCGTATGGCCCGTCATAATTTTCACGAAATGAACTTAAAAAATTAACATTCTAAAGTAAATAAATATTTTGACAGGAATGTTAAAAATCTTATTCGGTCTCTCCAACAAACTAACACTTGTTTACATTAACATGCATTCCTTCATGGACCTGTGACGAATTACAAACAAATATCGAAATTTCAAGTGTTCCATGTCAGTCTGAACTTATTACACAGTGATATTTTCACATTCAGGCGCCCTAAATTATTTTGACGTTGATTTATAAAGTTTCCCTGAAAGGAGAGTAGTCAGCAGGTGCCTCGTCAGGAGTGGCAGGGTTGGCAGTGCCACTGCAAGTATGAATTTACTATCGAACACAAAGATAGTTCTGAATCAATTGCAGAATTTCGAATTTTTCAGATATTTTTACGAAACTCTAGCGCTTACACCGCCTTTATACCTCTTTAACGTTAAAAACCATAGAGCTGTTTATACAAATGCACGCATGTTGAAAAGGTAGGACTTGCCCCGTCCGCGTGTTGCAATTCAGAAATACGTTTATGTTTGCATCTCAACTGGAACAAATATTTATTGGAAGGTGGAAGAGAATCAAAATAGGTATCAGCATATTTAATATTCAGAATAACGACTATTAGTCGGAACAATATATTTTATGTGCAGATATTTATTAATATTTTATGATTTAATACGATAAGGCATTTATAAATAACACAACCAAATAGAAGGTTTTGATTGAAAACGATTATTAATTTATGGTAGCCGAAGAAATTTAAGTGAGTTTGGCATAACTTGCTATGTTTTGTAGCATTTTTGTAATTTTAAAGTTATTAGGCTAATTTTGGGGCGGTAAGGGGTAGTTGGGGGTGGTTTATGGTAGCCGAAGTAATTCAGGAGAGTTTGAGATAGTTTGCTATGGCTTGTAGCATTTTTCGTAATTTTAAAGTGATTGGGCTAATTTTGGGGTCGTAAGGGGTAGTTGTGGGTGATTTATGGTAGCCGAAGTAATTTAGGTGACTTTGACATAGTTTGCTATGGTTTGTATAAATTTTTGTAATTTTAAAGTGATTGGGTTTAGTTTGTGTTTGGTAAGGGGTAGTTGGGGGTGATTTATGGTAGCCGCAGTAATTTACGTGAGTTTGGCATAGTTTGCTATGGTTTGCAGCATTTTTTGTAATTTTAAAGCGATTGGGCTTAGTTTGGGGTGGTAAGGGGTAGTTAGGGGTGATTTATGGTAGCCGAAGTAATTCAGGTGAGTTTGAGATAGTTTGCTATGGTTTGTAGCACTTTTCGTAATTTTAAAGTGATTGGGCTAATTTTGGGGTTGTAAGGGGTAGTTGGGGGTGAATTATGGTAGCCGAAGTAATTTAGGTGAGTTAGGCATAGTTTGCTATGATTTGTTGATATTTTGTAATTTTAAAGTGATTGGGCTTATTTTGGGGTTGTAAGAGGTAGTTCGGTGTAATTTATGGTAGCCGAAGTAATTTAGGGGAGTTTGGCATAGTTTGCTAGGGTTTGTAAAATTTTTTTGTAATTTTAAAGTGATTGAGCCTATTTTGGGGTGGTAAGGGGTAGTTGCAGGTGATTTATAGAAGCCAAAGTAATTTAAGTGAGTTTGGCATAGTTTGCTATGGTTTGTTGCATTTTTTGTAATTTTAAAGTGATTGGGCTTATTTTGGGGTGGTAAGGGGTAGTTGGGGGTGATTTATGGTAGCCGAAGTAATTTAGGTGAGTTAGGCATAGCTTGCTATGATTTGTTGAATATTTTGTAATTTTAAAGTGATTGGGTTTATTTTGGGGTTGTAAGGGGTAGTTCGGGGTGATTTATGGTAGCCGAAGTAATTTAGGGGAGTTTGGCATAGTTTGCTACGGTTTGTAGAATTTTTTTGTAATTTTAAAGTGATTGAGCCTATTTTGGGGTGGTAAGGGGTAGTTGGGGGTGATTTATGGAAGCCAAAGTAATTTAGATGAGTTTGGCATAGTTTGATATGACTTGTAACATTTTTTGTAATTTTAAAGTGATTGGGCTGAGTTTGGGGTGGTAAGGGGTAGTTGGGGGTGATTTATAATAGCCGAAGTAATTTAAGTGAGTTTGGCATAGTTTGCTATGGTTTGCAGCATTCTTTGTAATTTTAAAGTGATTGGGTTTAGTTTGTGGTTGGTAAGGGGTAGTTGGGGGTGATTTATGATAGCCGAAGTAATTTAAGTGAGTTTGGCATAGTTTGCTATGGTTTGTAGCATTTTTTGTAATTTTAAAGTGATTGGGCTTATTTTGGGGTAGTAAGGGGTTGTTGGGGGTGATTTATGTTAGCCGAAGTAATTTAGGTGAGTTAGGCATAGTTTGCTATGGTTTGTAGCATTTTTGATAATTTTAAAGTGATTGGGCTTATTTTGGGGTGGTAAGGGGTAGTTGGGGGTGATTTATGGAAGCCAAAGTAATTTAGATGAGTTTGGCATAGTTTGGTAAGGTTTGTAACATTTTTTGTAATTTTAAAGTGATTGGGCTTATTTTGGGGTGGTAAGGGGTAGTTGGGGGTGATTTTTGGTAGACGAAATAATATGTGTGAGTTGGACTTAATCTGCCATGATTTGTGTCATTTTGTTTTATTTTAAAGTGATTGGAGTTGCTTGGGGTTGCTAAGGGGTGGTAAGGGATGATTTAAAATAACGGATCTAGTTTATGTCAGTTTGGCATAGTTCGGGAATTTTTTGGGGTTGATTTGGTAAAGTTTGCAGTGGTAAGAGATATTTGAGGATGTTTAATGTTGACGGATTAAATTTGGAGTGGTTTGGTAATTTTTAATTGAGTCACGGATCGACATTATAATTGAAATCAAAATTATAATTGAAATATCTGCGGCCTCGCTAGGTACGGCAAAAGTATGATCACGAAAGCAGAAACTCGACGTTGAAATTGTTTAGGTTAAATAAGTGCTTTTAATGTAAACCGGTCGCCCGTCGTCGAAGTTGTTTTGGCTAGATACGTGCTTCTAACATAAACACGGTCTCCGCGATCCGATCATTTTTTGTTTATTTTAGCCGGTTTTTATTGAATTACAAAGGAACCGGGCCGAATTTCGCAAAATCCCTTCTTAGTGTTCAGTTTCGGCACATGATACACCCGTGTCTAAAATTTCAAGTCTCCAGCCCTCACGGTTTGGGCTGTGGGTTGATTATGAATCAGTGTGTAGATGTGTAGATGAATGAGTGAATGAATGAGTGTGTCAGTGAGGACACTTCGCTTTATATATATAGATTATGCCAGACTCATATAAATTACTTCGGCTACTCTAAATCATCACCAACTAACCCTTACCACAACAAACGAAACCCAATCACATTTAAATTAAAAAAAATGCTAGTAACCATAGCAAACTATGCCAAACTCACCTAAATTACTTCGGCTACCATAAATCATCAACAACTAACCCTTACCACATCAAACTAAACCCAATCACTTTTAAATTACAAAAAAATGCTACTAACCATAGCAAACTATGCCAAACTCACCTAAATTACTTCGGCTATCAAGAATCACCCCCAACTACACTTTACAGTAACAAACTAAGCCCAATCATTTTAAAATTACAAAAAAATGCTAAAAATCATAACAAACTATACCAGAATCCCCTAAATTACTTTGGCTACCGTAAATCACCCCCAACTATTCCTTACTACAACAAACCAAACAATATCATCTTAAAATTACAAAAAAAGGTGTACAAATCATAACAAACTATGCCAAACTCACCTAAATTACTTCGGATATCAAAAATCACACCCAATTACACTTTACAGCAACAAACTAAGCCCAATCACTTTAAAATTACAAAAAAATGCTAAAAATCATAACAAACTATACCAAAATCACCTAAATTACTTTGGCTACCGTAAATCACCCCCAACTATTCCTTAACATAACAAACCAAACAATATCATCTTAAAATTACAAAAAAAGGTGTACAAATCATAACAAACTATGCCAGACTCACCTAAATTACTTCGGCTACTCTAAATCATCACCAACTAACCCTTACCACAACAAACTAAACCCAATCACTTTTAAATTACAAAAAAATGCTAGTAACCATAGCAAACTATGCCAAACTCACCTAAATTACTTCGGCTACCATAAATCATCACCAACTAACCCTTACCACAACAAACTAAACCCAATCACTTTTAAATTACAAAAAAATGCTACTAACCATAGCAAACTATGCCAAACTCACCTAAATTACTTCGGCTATCAAAAATCACCCCCAACTACACTTTACAGCAACAAACTAAGCCCAATCACTTTAAAATTACAAAAAAATGCTAAAAATCATAACAAACTATACCAGAATCACCTAAATTACTTCGGCTACCGTAAATCACCCCCAACTATCCCTTACCACAACAAACCAAACCATATCATCTTAAAATTACAAAAAAAGGTGTACAAACCATAACAAACTATGCCAGACTCACCTAAATTACTTCGGCTACTCTAAATCATCACCAACTAACCCTTACCACAACAAACTAAACCCAATTACTTTTAAATTACAAAAAAATGCTAGTAACCATAGCAAACTTTGCCAAACTCACCTAAATTACTTCGGCTGCCATAAATCATCACCAACTAACCCTTACCACAACAAACTGAACCCAATCACTTTTAAATTACAAAAAAATGCTACTCACCATAGCAAACTATGTCAAACTCGCCTAAATTACTTCGGCTATCAAAAATCACCCCCAACTACACTTTACAGCAATAAACTAAGCCCAATCACTTTAAAATTACAAAAAAATTCTAAAAATCATAACAAACTATACCAGAATCACCTAAATTACTTCGGCTACCGTAAATCACCCCCAAATATCCCTTACCACAACAAACCAAACCATATCATCTTAAAATTACAAAAAAAGGTGTACAAATCATAACAAACTATGCCAGATTCCCCTAAATTACTTCGGCTACTCTAAATCATCACCAACTAACCCTTACCACAACAAACTAAACCCAATCACTTTTGAATTACAAAAAAATGCTACTAACCATAGCAAACTAGGCCAAACTCACCTAAATTACTTCGGCTATCAAAAATCACCCCCAACTACACTTTACAGCAACAAACTAAGCCCAATCACTTTAAAATTACAAAAAAATGCTAAAAATCATAACAAACTATACCAGAATCACCTAAATTACTTCGGCTACCGTAAATCACCCCCAACTATCCCTTACCACAACAAACCAAACCATATTATCTTAAAATTACAAAAAAAGGTGTACAAATCATAACACACTATGCCAGACTCACCTAAATTACTTCGGCTACTCTAAATCATCACCAACTAACCCTTACCACAACAAACTAAACCCAATCACTTTTGAATTACAAAAAAATGCAAGTAACCATAGCAAACTATGCCAAACTCACCCAAATTACTTCGGCTACCATAAATCGTCACCAACTAACCCTTATCACAACAAACTGAACCCAATCACTTTTAAATTACAAAAAAATGCTACTCACCATAGCAAACTATGTCAAACTCACCTAAATTACTTCGGCTATCAAAAATCACCCCCAACTACACTTTACAGCAATAAACTA
The DNA here is from genome assembly GCA_964023215.1 of Eledona agricola. NCBI lineage: Eukaryota > Metazoa > Arthropoda > Insecta > Coleoptera > Tenebrionidae > Eledona > Eledona agricola. The sequence goes on from OZ026863.1 coordinate 2,766,151, forward strand.
AGCCCAATCACTTTAAAATTACAAAAAAATTCTAAAAATCATAACAATCTATACCAGAATCACCTAAATTACTTCGGCTACCGTAAATCACCCGCAACTATCCCTTACCACAACAAACCAAACCATATCATCTTAAAATTACGAAAAAAGGTGTACAAATCTTAACAAACAATGCCAGACTCACCTAAATTACTTCGGCTACTCTAAATCATCACCAACTAACCCTTACCACAACAAACTAAACCCAATTACTTTTAAATTACAAAAAAATGCTAGTAACCATAGCAAACTTTGCCAAACTCACCTAAATTACTTCGGCTATAAAAAATCACACCCAACTACACTTTACAGCAACAAAGTAAGCCCAATCACTTTAAAATTACAAAAAAATGCTAAAAATCATAACAAACTATACCAGAAACACCTAAATTACTTCGGCTACCGTAAATCACCCCCAAATATCCCTTACCACAACAAACCATACCATATCATCTTAAAATTACAAAAAAAGGTGTACAAATCATAACAAATTAAGCCAGACTCACATAAATTACTTCGGCTACTCTAAATCATCACCAACTAACTCTTACCACAACAAACTATACCCAATCACTTTTAAATTACAAAAAATGCTCATAACCATAGCAAACTATGCCAAACCCACCTAAATTACTTCGGCTACCATAAATCATCACCAACTAACCCTTACCACAACAAACTAAACCCAATCACTTTTAAATTACAAAAAAATGCTACTAACCATAGCAAATTATGCCAAACTCACCTAAATTACTTCGGCTATTAAAAATCACCCCCAACTACACTTTACAGCAACAAACTAAGCCCAATCACTTTAAAATTACAAAAAAATGCTAAAAATCATAACAAACTATACCAGAATCACCTAAATTACTTCGGCTACCGTAAATCACCCCCAACTATCCCTTACCACAACAAACCAAACCATATCATCTTAAAATTACAAAAAAGGTGTACAAATCATAACAAATTATGCCAGACTCACATAAATTATTTCGGCTACTCTAAATCATCACCAACTAACCCTTACCACAACAAACGAAACCCAATCACATTTAAATTAAAAAAAATGCTAGTAACCATAGCAAACTATGCCAAACTCACCTAAATTACTTCGGCTACCATAAATCATCAACAACTAACCCTTACCACATCAAACTAAACCCAATCACTTTTAAATTACAAAAAAATGCTACTAACCATAGCAAACTATGCCAACTCACCTAAATTACTTCGGCTATCAAGAATCACCCCCAACTACACTTTACAGCAACAAACTAAGCCCAATCATTTTAAAATTACAAAAAAATGCTAAAAATCATAACAAACTATACCAGAATCCCCTAAATTACTTTGGCTACCGTAAATCACCCCCAACTATTCCTTACTGCAACAAACCAAACAATATCATCTTAAAATTACAAAAAAAGGTGTACAAATCATAACAAACTATGCCAAACTCACCTAAATTACTTCAGATATCAAAAATCACACCCAATTACACTTTACAGCAACAAACTAAGCCCAATCACTTTAAAATTACAAAAAAATGCTAAAAATCATAACAAACTATACCAAAATCACCTAAATTACTTTGGCTACCGTAAATCACCCCCAACTATTCCTTACCACAACAAACCAAACAATATCATCTTAAAATTACAAAAAAAGGTTTACAAATCATAACAAACTATGCCAGACTCACCTAAATTACTTCGGCTACTCTAAATCATCACCAACTAACCCTTACCACAACAAACTAAACCCAATCACTTTTAAATTACAAAAAAATGCTACTAACCATAGCAAACTATGCCAAACTCACCTAAATTACTTCGGCTATCAAAAATCACCCCCAACTACACTTTACAGCAACAAACTAAGCCCAATCACTTTAAAATTACAAAAAAATGCTAAAAATCATAACAAACTATACCAGAAACACCTAAATTACTTCGGCTAACGTAAATCACCCCCAACTATCCCTTACCACAACACACCAAACCATATCATCTTAAAATTACAAAAAAAGGTGTACAAACCATAACAAACTATGCCAGACTCACCTAAATTACTTCGGCTACTCTAAATCATCACCAACTAACCCTTACCACAACAAACTAAACCCAATTACTTTTAAATTACAAAAAAATGCTAGTAACCATAGCAAACTTTGCCAAACTCACCTAAATTACTTCGGCTGCCATAAATCATCACCAACTAACCCTTACCACAACAAACTGAACCCAATCACTTTTAAATTACAAAAAAATGCTACTCACCATAGCAAACTATGTCAAACTCACCTAAATTACTTCGGCTATCAAAAATCACCCCCAACTACACTTTACAGCAATAAACTAAGCCCAATCACTTTAAAATTACAAAAAAATTCTAAAAATCATAACAAACTATACCAGAATCACCTAAATTACTTCGGCTACCGTAAATCACCCCCAAATATCCCTTACCACAACAAACCAAACCATATCATCTTAAAATTACAAAAAAAGGTGTACAAATCATAACAAACTATGCCAGACTCCCCTAAATTACTTCGGCTACTCTAAATCATCACCAACTAACCCTTACCACAACAAACTAAACCCAATCACTTTTGAATTACAAAAAAATGCTACTAACCATAGCAAACTAGGCCAAACTCACCTAAATTACTTCGGCTATCAAAAATCACCCCCAACTACACTTTACAGCAACAAACTAAGCCCAATCACTTTAAAATTACAAAAAAATGCTAAAAATCATAACAAACTATACCAGAATCACCTAAATTACTTCGGCTACCGTAAATCACCCCCAACTATCCCTTACCACAACAAACCAAACCATATCATCTTAAAATTACAAAAAAAGGTGTACAAATCATAACACACTATGCCAGACTCACCTAAATTACTTCGGCTACTCTAAATCATCACCAACTAACCCTTACCACAACAAACTAAATCCAATCACTTTTAAATTACAAAAAATGCTAGTAACCATGGCAAACTATGCCAAACTCACCTAAATTACTTCGGCTACTATAAATCATTACCAACTAACCCTTACCACAACAAACTAAACTCAATCACTTTTAAATTACAAAAAAAATGCTAGTAACCATAACAAACTATGCCAAACTCACCTAAATTACTTCGGCTACCATAAATCATCACCAACTAACCCTTACCAAAACAAACTAAACCCAATCACTTTTAAATTACAAAAAAATTCTACTAACTATAGCAAACTATGCCAAACACACTTAAATTACTTCGGCTATCAAAAATCACCCCCAACTACACTTTACAGCAACAAACTAAGCCCAATCACTTTAAAATAACAAAAAAATGCTAAAAATCATAACAAACTATACCAGAATCACCTAAATTACTTCGGCTACCGTAAATCACCCCCAAATATCCCTTACCACAACAAACCAAACCATATCATCTTAAAATTACAATAAAAGGTGTACAAATCATAACAAACTATGCCAGACTCCCCTAAATTACTTCGGCTACTCTAAATCATCACCAACTAACCCTTACCACAACAAACTAAACCCAATCACTTTTGAATTACAAAAAAATGCAAGTAACCATAGCAAACTATGCCAAACTCACCCAAATTACTTCGGCTACCATAAATCATCACCAACTAACCCTTACCACAACAAACTGAACCCAATCACTTTTAAATTACAAAAAAATGCTACTCACCATAGCAAACTATGTCAAACTCACCTAAATTACTTCGGCTATCAAAAATCACCCCCAACTACACTTTACAGCAATAAACTAAGCCCAATCACTTTAAAATTACAAAAAAATTCTAAAAATCATAACAAACTATACCAGAATCACCTAAATTACTTCGGCTACCGTAAATCACCCGCAACTATCCCTTACCACAACAAACCAAACCATATCATCTTAAAATTACGAAAAAAGGTGTACAAATCTTAACAAACAATGCCAGACTCACCTAAATTACATCGGCTACTCTAAATCATCACCAACTAACCCTTACCACAACAAACTAAACCCAATTACTTTTATATTACAAAAAAATGCTAGTAACCATAGCAAACTTTGCCAAACTCACCTAAATTACTTCGGCTATCAAAAATCACACCCAACTACACTTTACAGCAACAAAGTAAGCCCAATCACTTTAAAATTACAAAAAAATGCTAAAAATCATAACAAACTATACCAGAAACACCTAAATTACTTCGGCTACCGTAAATCACCCCCAAATATCCCTTACCACAACAAACCATACCATATCATCTTAAAATTACAAAAAAAGGTGTACAAATCATAACAAATTAAGCCAGACTCACATAAATTACTTCGGCTACTCTAAATCATCACCAACTAACTCTTACCAAAACAAACTATACCCAATCACTTTTAAATTACAAAAAATGCTCATAACCATAGCAAACTATGCCAAACCCACCTAAATTACTTCGGCTACCATAAATCATCACCAACTAACCCTTACCACAACAAACTAAACCCAATCACTTTTAAATTACAAAAAAATGCTACTAACCATGGCAAATTATGCCAAACTCACCTAAATTACTTCGGCTATTAAAAATCACCCCCAACTACACTTTACAGCAACAAAATAAGCCCAATCACTTTAAAATTACAAAAAAATGCTAAAAATCATAACAAACTATACCAGAATCACCTAAATTACTTCGGCTACCGTAAATCACCCCCAACTATCCCTTAACACAACAAACCAAACCATAGTATCTTAAAATTACAAAAAAAATTTTACAAATCATAACAAACTATGCCAGACTCACCTAAATTACTTCGGCTACTCTAAATCATCACCAACTAACCCTTACCACAACAAACTAAACCCAATCACTTTTAAAATACAAAAAAATGCTAGTAACCATAGCAAACTATGCCAAACACACCGAAATTACTTCGGCTACCATAAATCATCACCAATTAACCCTTACCACAACAAACTAAGCCCAATCATTTTAAAATTACAAAAAAATGCTAAAAATCATAACAAACTATACCAGAATCACCTAAATTACTTCGGCTACCGAAAATCACCCCCAACTATTCCTTACCACAACAAACTAAACCCAATCAGTTTTAAATTACAAAAAAATGCTACTAACCATAGCAAACTATGCCAAACACACCTAAATTGCTTCGGCTATCAAAAATTACCCCCAAATACACTTTACAGCAACAAACTAAGCCCAATCACTTTAAAATTACAAAAAAATGCTAAAAATCATAACAAACTATTCCAGACTCACCTAAATTACTTCGGCTACCATAAATCATCACCAACTAATCCTTACCACAACAAACTAAACCCAATCACTTTTAAATTACAAAAAAATGCTACTAACCATAGCAAACTATGCCAAACTCACCTAAATTACTTCGGCTATCAAAAATCACCCCCAACTACACTTTACAGCAACAAACTAAGCCCAATCACTTTAAAATTACAAAAAAATGCTAAAAATCATAACAAACTATACCAGAATCACCTAAATTACTTCGGCTACCGTAAATCACCCCCAACTATCCCTTACCACAACAAACCAAACCATATCATCTTAAAATTACAAAAAAAGGTGTACAAATTATAAATAACTATGCCAGACTCACCTAAATTACTTCGGCTACTCTAAATCATCACCAACTAACCCTTACCACAACAAACTAAAACCAATCACTTTTTAATTACAAAAAAATGCTAGTAACCATAGCAAACTATGCCAAACTCACCTAAATTACTTCGGCTACCATAAATCATCACCAACTAACCCTTACCACAACAAACTAAACCCAAACCACTTTTAAATTACAAAAAAATGCTAGTAACCATAGCAAACTCTGCCAAACTCACCTAAATTACTTCTGCTACCATAAATCATCACCAACTAACCCTTACCACAACAAACTAAACCCAATCACTTTTAAATTACAAAAAAATGCTACTAACCATAGCAAACTATGCCAAACTCACCTAAATTACTTCGGCTATCAAAAATCACCCCCAACTACACTTTACAGCAACAAACTCAGCCCAATCACTTTAAAATTGCAAAAAAATGCTAAAAATCATAACAAACTATACCAGAATCACCTAAATTACTTCGGCTATTCTAAATCATCACCAACTAACCCTTACCACAACAAACTAAACCCAATCACTTTTAAATTACAAAAAAATGCTAGTAACCATAGCAAACTATGCCAAACTCACCTAAATTACTTCGGCTACCATAAATCATCACCAACTAACCCTTACCACAACAAACTAAACCCAATCACTTTTAAATTACAAAAAAATGCTACTAACCATAGCAAACTAGGCCAAACTCACCTAAATTACTTCGGCAATCAAAAATCACCCCCAACTACACTTTACAGCAACAAACTAAGCCCAATCACTTTAAAATGACAAAAAAATGCTAAAAATCATAACAAACTATACCAGAATCACCTAAATTACTTCGGCTACCGTAAATCACCCCCAAATATCCCTTACCACAACCAACCAAACCATATCATCTTAAAATTACAAAAAAAGGTGTACAAATCAAAACAAACAATGCCAGACGCACCTAAATTACTTCGGCTACTCTAAATCATCACCAATTAACCCTTACCACAACAAACTAAACCCAATCACTTTTAAATTACAAAAAAATGCTAGTAACCATAGCAAACTATGCCAAACTCACCTAAATTACTTCGGCTACCATAAATCATCACCAACTAACCCTTACCACAACAAACTAAACCCAATCACTTTTAAATTACGAGAAAATGCTACTAACCATAGCAAACTATGCTAAACTCACCTAAATCACTTCGGCTATCAAAAATCACCCCCAACTACACTTTACAGCAACAAACTAAGCCCAATCACTTTAAAATTACAAAAAAATGCTAAAAATCATAACAAACTATACCAGAATCACCTTAATTACTTCGGCTACCGTAAATCACCCCCAACTATCCCTTACCACAACAAACCAAACCATAGTATCTTAAAATTACAAAAAAAATTTTACAAATCATAACAAACTATGCCAGACTCACCTAAATTACTTCGGCTACTCTAAATCATCACCAACTAACCCTTACCACAACAAACTAAACCCAATCACTTTTAAAATACAAAAAAATGCTAGTAACCATAGCAAACTATGCCAAACACACCGAAATTACTTCGGCTACCATAAATCATAACCAATTAACACTTACCACAACAAACTAAACCCAATCACTTTTAAATTACAAAAAAATGCTACTAACCATAGCAAACTATGCCTAAATCACCTAAATTACTTCGGCTATCAAAAATCACCCCAACCACACTTTACAGCAACAAACTAAGCCCAATTATTTTAAAATTACAAAAAAATGCTAAAAATCATAACAAACTATACCAGAATCACCTAAATTACTTCGGCTACCGAAAATCACCCCCAACTATTCCTTACCACAACAAACTAAACCCAATCAGTTTTAAATTACAAAAAAATGCTACTAACCATAGCAAACTATGCCAAACACACCTAAATTACTTCGGCTATCAAAAATTACCCCCAAATACACTTTACAGCAACAAACTAAGCCCAATCACTTTAAAATTACAAAAAAATGCTAAAAATCATAACAAACTATTCCAGACTCACCTAAATTACTTCGGCTACCATAAATCATCACCAAATAACCCTTACCACAAACAAACTAAACCCAATCACTTTTAAATTACAAAAAAATGCTACTAACCATAGCAAACTATGCCAAACTCACCTAAATTACTTCGGCAATCAAAAATTACCCCCAAATACACTTTACAGCAACAAACTAAGCCCAATCACTTTAAAATTACAAAAAAATGCTAAAAATCATAACAAACTATACCAGAATCACCTTAATTACTTCGGCTACCGTAAATCACCCCCAACTATCCCTTACCACAACAAACCAAACCATAGTATCTTAAAATTACAAAAAAAATTTTACAAATCATAACAAACTATGCCAGACTCACCTAAATTACTTCGGCTACTCTAAATCATCACCAACTAACCCTTACCACAACAAACTAAACCCAATCACTTTTAAAATACAAAAAAATGCTAGTAACCATAGCAAACTATGCCAAACACACCGAAATTACTTCGGCTACCATAAATCATAACCAATTAACACTTACCACAACAAACTAAACCCAATCACTTTTAAATTACAAAAAAATGCTACTAACCATAGCAAACTATGCCTAAATCACCTAAATTACTTCGGCTATCAAAAATCACCCCAACCACACTTTACAGCAACAAACTAAGCCCAATTATTTTAAAATTACAAAAAAATGCTAAAAATCATAACAAACTATACCAGAATCACCTAAATTACTTCGGCTACCGAAAATCACCCCCAACTATTCCTTACCACAACAAACTAAACCCAATCAGTTTTAAATTACAAAAAAATGCTACTAACCATAGCAAACTATGCCAAACACACCTAAATTACTTCGGCTATCAAAAATTACCCCCAAATACACTTTACAGCAACAAACTAAGCCCAATCACTTTAAAATTACAAAAAAATGCTAAAAATCATAACAAACTATTCCAGAATCACCTTAATTACTTCGGCTACCGTAAATCACCCCCAACTATCCCTTACCACAACAAACCAAACCATAGTATCTTAAAATTACAAAAAAAATTTTACAAATCATAACAAACTATGCCAGACTCACCTAAATTACTTCGGCTACTCTAAATCATCACCAACTAACCCTTACCACAACAAACTAAACCCAATCACTTTTAAAATACAAAAAAATGCTAGTAACCATAGCAAACTATGCCAAACACACCGAAATTACTTCGGCTACCATAAATCATAACCAATTAACACTTACCACAACAAACTAAACCCAATCACTTTTAAATTACAAAAAAATGCTACTAACCATAGCAAACTATGCCTAAATCACCTAAATTACTTCGGCTATCAAAAATCACCCCAACCACACTTTACAGCAACAAACTAAGCCCAATTATTTTAAAATTACAAAAAAATGCTAAAAATCATAACAAACTATACCAGAATCACCTAAATTACTTCGGCTACCGAAAATCACCCCCAACTATTCCTTACCACAACAAACTAAACCCAATCAGTTTTAAATTACAAAAAAATGCTACTAACCATAGCAAACTATGCCAAACACACCTAAATTACTTCGGCTATCAAAAATTACCCCCAAATACACTTTACAGCAACAAACTAAGCCCAATCACTTTAAAATTACAAAAAAATGCTAAAAATCATAACAAACTATTCCAGACTCACCTAAATTACTTCGGCTACCATAAATCATCACCAAATAACCCTTACCACAAACAAACTAAACCCAATCACTTTTAAATTACAAAAAAATGCTACTAACCATAGCAAACTATGCCAAACTCACCTAAATTACTTCGGCAATCAAAAATTACCCCCAAATACACTTTACAGCAACAAACTAAGCCCAATCACTTTAAAATTACAAAAAAATGCTAAAAATCATAACAAACAATTCCAGAATTACCTAAATTACTTCGGCTACCGTAAATCACCCCCAACTATCCCTTACCACAACAAACCAAACCATATCATCTTAAAATTACAAAAAAAGGTGTACAAATCATAAGAAACTATGCCCGACTCACCTAAATTACTTCGGCTACTCTAAATCATCACCAACTAAAACTTACCACAACAAACTAAACCCAATCACTTTTAAATTACAAAAAAATGCTAGTAACCATAGCAAACTATGCCAAACTCACCTAAATTACTTCGGCTACCATAAATCATCACCAACTAACCCTTACCACAACAAACTAAACCCAATCACTTTTAAATTACAAAAAAATGCTACTAACCATAGCAAACTATGCCAAACTCACCTAAATTACTTCGGCTATCAAAAATCACCCCCAACTACACTTTACAGCAACAAACTAAGCCCAATCACTTTAAAATTACAAAAAAATGCTAAAAATCATAACAAACTATACCAGAATCACCTAAATTATTTCGGCTACCGTAAATCACCCCCAACTATCCCTTACCACAACAAACCAAACCATATCATTTTAAAATTACAAAAAAAGGTGTACAAATCATAACAAACTATGCCAGACTCACCTAAATTACTTCGGCTACTCTAAATCATCACCAACTAACCCTTACCACAACAAACTAAACCCAATCACTTTTAAATTACAAGAAAATGCTAGTGACCATAGCAAACTATGCCAAACTCACCTAAATTACTTCGGCTACCATAAATCATCACCAACTAACCCTTACCACAACAAACTAAACCCAATCACATTTAAATTACAAAAAAATGCTACTAACCATAGCAAACTAGGCCATACTCACCTAAATTACTTCGGCTATCAAAAATCACCCCCAACTACACTTTACAGCAACAAACTAAGCCCAATCACTTTAAAATGACAAAAAAATGCTAAAAATCATAACAAACTATACCAGAATCACCTAAATTTCTTCGGCTACCGTAAATCACCCCCAACTATCCCTTACCACAACAAACCAAACCATATCATCTTAAAATTACAAAAAAAGGTGTACAAATCAAAACAAACAATGCCAGACGCACCTAAATTACTTCGGCTACTCTAAATCATCACCAAATAACCCTTACCACAACAAACTAAACCCAATCACTTTTAAATTACAAAAAAATGCTAGTAACCATAGCAAACTATGCCAAACTCACCTAAATTACTTCGGCTACCATAAATCATCACCAACTAACCCTTAACACAACAAACTAAACCCAATCACTTTTAAATTACAAAAAAATGCTACTAACCATAGCAAACTATGCCAAACTCACCTAAATCACTTCGGCTATCAAAAATCACCCCCAACTACACTTTACAGCAACAAACTAAGCCTAATCACTTTAAAATTACAAAAAAATGCTAAAAATCATAACAAACTATACCAGAATCACCTTAATTACTTCGGCTACCGTAAATCACCCCCAACTATCCCTTACCACAACAAACCAAACCATAGTATCTTAAAACTAGCTGAATGTACCCGGCGTTGCCCGGACGTAGATTAAATAAACTCAGTGTTGACTAAAGTGGTGATGTTGACTAATCGACATTATAATACAATTAAACAGGAATGCTCTACTTTTCCAATCACAAAATAAACAGATATGCTGAAATTAACCTGCGTTGCCAGGACCGGGTACTTCAATATGATTTGGACAAAGAGGATACCTTGGTTGATATCTGAAATGAAAAATTTTGAATAGACTCTTTGGGCAGTTGTTCTATAAGCGATTCCAGAAAATCGAAATTAACTTTATATAATTTTAGGGGAAATCGAAGTTTACAAATTAGTTGATCATGTTATGATAAAATTGAAATCACAATGGAACAATTCCTCTTGCTGCAGTCAACTCACAAGCAGAACAGTATGTAGATGATTTTGACTTATCTCCGGAATAAACAAACACTTATCTCCTTCTGAACTGCACAAAAATTATTACAACCTGGCCCTAACTGGTTGGACAATTAAAGTGCGAACCTTTTGAGCTCCCTTTCCAGTATTAAAATTTTAGTAAGTGGTAAAATGTGGTATTTTATGGTATTTGTGCATCGCTAGATTTTCAAACTTGTCCATCTTAGTTATAAATGATGTAAAGCAATAATGAACACAATGTATTTACGTAAAATAAACTATCAAACGCGTATCAATATCAGTAATGTCTGGTCCAACGCTGTAAATTTTGGATTTCAGCCGAGGCAGATTTGGTGAAAAATAAATACACCATTATCATTAACTGAACGGTCGTCCGGTACGGCGAAGGTGATTGGGAACAAATTTTGTTAACAACAAAATTAACATTCAAAAATAAATAAATATTTTGACGGGAATATGGTGGATGTAAAAATCTTATTCGGTCTCTCCGACGGACTCACACCTGTTTACATTAACACACACTTGTTGAACAATTAAAGTGCCAATCTATTGAGTTTCCGTTCCAGTATTAAAATATCAATACCAATACCATAGATATAAAAAAAGACAATTTCCATCACCTTTCATAATACGGTGTGGTATTTGTACATCGCTAGATTTTAAAACTTCTCCATCTTAGTTATAAATGATGTAAAGCAATAATAAACACAGTGAACGTAAAATAAATAGTGTAAAACGTGTATAAGCACATAATTATTAAGGGTATGAATGTCAGTAATCTCTGGTACATACAACGGTGAAAATTTCGGATTTCAGCCGGGGCAAATTTGGTGAAAAACAAATACACCACTACCATTAACTGAAAGTAAAAATTATCGTACAAATATAAGTGGAATCCGGTTCGACGCTGATAATTTTTCGAAAATTGATTGGGGGCAGATTTGGTTAACGCGAGGATCAAATGTTAAATTAAAATACTTTATTTGATAGCGGTAGACCTTCGAACACTGATGCGTCGCCTCATCGAATTTGGCGACTTTGCGAACAGTTTCCGACGCTGGAGCAGCAATTTTCACAATTGTAGTTGTGTTAAAATTAAACACCGCGATCGAGTACTGCTCCACACGCTGAACCAGCAATTCTCGAATTCTAAGAAACGATAAGAAAGGCTTATCCAACGCTTGGTATGTGCGAATTTCTGCATAGATACTCAATCAAACTAAATCGAGCATCGCCTTTTCACGTTTGTGACCTTGCCCTTGACGTGGCAGGCTCCAGCTGCTTCAATAATGTAAAAATCATATTCGGCCTCTCCAATAAACTCACATTTGTTTACATTAACACGCATTCCCTCATGGACTTCTGACGAATTACAAACAAATAATGCAACTTCAAGTGTTCCATTTAATTTCGTTTCTGGGTGCAAGCTCCTTTCTTTTCACTCTAGTCAGTCTAAACTTATTATACAGAGTTATATTTTCAAATCCAGGCGCCCTAAAGAATTTTGTCGTTGTTTTCCAAAGTTTCAAGAGAAGGAGAATTGACATAGAAGCTAAATTATTCCAAATTATTCCCATTTAGTTCTCTGACAACGTTAAAGGCAATGTTGAAATATATAGATACAATACAATACATAAAAACGAAGTATTTAGGAATTATGTATAAAAAAAGTCGAAGATATTCTTCGCTCTTCAGCTCTATTTCCGGTATTAAAAATGCAATAGGAAAGATAGTAAGAAAGACTATTTCCATCACTTTTCACGGGAATTATACATGGTGGTATTTGTTCTCCGCTTACTATTAGATTTTCAAACTGCTCCATCTTAGTTATAAATAATGCAGAACCATAATGAACGTAATGTACGTAAAATAATTAGTGTAAATCGTGTATAAGGACACAATACTTATGCGTATGATGTCAGTGAAAATTTCGGATTTTGGCCGGAGCAGGTTTGGTGAAGAACAAATACACCACTATGATTAACTGAACGTAAAAATTAGCGTACGATAATAAGTGACGTCCGGTCCGACGCTGGAAATTTTTCGAAAATCGATTGGTGAGAGTTTTGGTCAACGGCAAGAAGAAATCGGGAAAATGGGGAATAAAATAATTTATTTAATAGCGATAGAACTTCGAATACCGATGCGTCGCCTCGACCTTGGCGACGTTGAGTACCAGCGTTTCAGACGCTGAAGCAGCAATTTTCACAATTATATGAGGTGCACGTGCCTAGTGCGTATGTAAACAATTTGGATAACAAAAGAGATTAATTTGTATGTACCAAATAATACTCGCACAGGTGTACTCGTATGGCCCGTCATAATTTTCACGAAATGAATTTAAAAAATTAACATTCTAAAGTAAATAAATATTTTGACAGGAATGTTAAAAATCTTATTCGGTCTCTCCAACAAACTAACACTTGTTTACATTAACATGCATTCCTTCATGGACCTGTGACGAATTACAAACTAATATTGAAATTTCAACTGTTCCATGTCAGTCTGAACTTATTACACAGTGATATTTTCACATTCAGGCGCCCTAAATTATTTTGACGTTGATTTATAAAGTTTCCCTGGAAGGAGAGTAGTCAGCAGGTGCCTCGTCAGGGGTGGCAGGGTTGGCAGTGCCACTTCAAGTATAAATTTACTATCGAACACAAAGTTAGTTCTGATTCAATTGCAGAATTTCGAATTTTTCAGATATTTTTACGAAACTCTAGCGCTTACACCGCCTTTATACTTCTTTAAAGTTAAAAACCATAGAGCTATTTATACAAATGCACGCATGTTGAAAAGGTAGGGCTTGCCCCGTCAGCGTGTTTCAATTCAGAAATACGTTTATGTTTGCATCTCAACTGGAACAAATATTTAGGCTAATTTTGGGGCGGTAAGGGGTAGTTGGGGGTGATTTATGGTAGCCGAAATAATTTAGGTGAGTTTGGAATAGTTTGCTATGGTTTGTAGAATATTTTGTAATTTTAAAGTGATTGGGTTTAGTTTGTGGTTGGTAAGGGGTAGTTGGGGGTGATTTATGGTAGCCGAAGTAATTTAGGTGAGTTTGGAATAGTTTGCTATGGTTTGTAGCATTTTTTGTAATTTTAAAGCGATTGGGCTTAGTTTGAGGTGGTAAGGGGTAGTTGGGGGTGATTTATGGTAGCCGAAGTAATTCAGGTGAGTTTGAGATAGTTTGCTATGGTTTGTAGCATTTTTCGTAATTTTAAAGTAATAGGGCTTATTTTGGGGTGGTAAGGGGTAGTTGGGGGTGATTTATGATAGCCGAAGTAATTTAAGTGAGTTTGGCATAGTTTGCTATGGTTTGTAGAATATTTTGTAATTTTAAAGTGATTGGGTTTAGTTTGTGGTTGGTTAGGGGTAGTTGGGGGTGATTTATGGTAGCCGAAGTAATTTAGGTGAGTTTGGAGTAGTTTGCTATGGTTGGTAGCATTTTTTGTAATTTTAAAGCGATTGGGCTTAGTTTGAGGTGGTAAGGGGTAGTTGGGGGTGATTTATGGTAGCCGAAGTAATTCAGGTGAGTTTGAGATAGTTTGCTATGGTTTGTAGCATTTTTCGTAATTTTAAAGTGATTGGGCTAATTTTAGGGTTAAAAGGGGTAGTTGGGGGTGATTTATGGTAGCCGAAGTAATTTAGGTGAGTTAGGCATAATTTGCTATGATTTGTTGAATATTTTGTAATTTTAAAGTGATTGGGCTTATTTTGGGGTTGTAAGGGGTAGTTCGGGGTGATTTATGGTAGCCGAAGTAATTTAGGGGAGTTTGGCATAGTTTGCTACAATTTGTAGAATTTTTTTGTAATTTTAAAGTGATTGAGCCTATTTTGGGGCGGTAAGGGGTAGTTGGGGGTGATTTATGGAAGCCAAAGTAATTTAGATGAGATTGGCATAGTTTGATATGGCTTGTAACATTTTTTGTAATTTTAAAGTGATTGGGCTGAGTTTGGGGTGGTAAGGGGTGGTTGGGGGTGATTTATGATAACCGAAGTAATTTAAGTGAGTTTGGCATAGTTTGCTATGGTTTGTAGCATTTTTTGTAATTTTAAAGTGATTGGGTGTAGTTTGTGGTTGGTAAGGGGTAGTTGGGGGTGATTTATGGTAGCCGCAGTAATTTAAGTGAGTTTGGCATAGTTTGCTATGGTTTGTAGCATTTTTTGTAATTTTAAAGTGATTGGGCTTATTTTGGGGTAGTAAGGGGTTGTTGGGGGTGATTTATGTTAGCCGAAGTAATTTAGGTGAGTTAGGCATAGTTTGCTATGGTTTGTAGCATTTTTTGTAATTTTAAAGTGATTGGGATGAGTTAGGGGTGGTAAGGGGTAGTTGGGGGTGATTTATGATAGCCGAAGTAATTTAAGTGAGTTTGGCATAGTTTGCTATGGTTTGTAGCATTTTTTGTAATTTTAAAGTGATTGGGCTTATTTTGGGGTGGTAAGAGGTAGTTGGGGGTGATTTATGGTAGCCGAAGTAATTTAGGTGAGTTAGGCATAGTTTGCTATGATTTGTTGAATATTTTGTAATTTTAAAGTGATTGGGTTTATTTTGGGGTTGTAAGGGGTTGTTCGGGGTGATTTATGGTAGCCGAAGTAATTTAGGGGAGTTTGGCATAGTTTGCTACGGTTTGTATAATTTTTTTGTAATTTTAAAGTGATTGAGCCTATTTTGGGGTGGTAAGGGGTAGTTGGGGGTGATTTATGGAAGCCAAAGTAATTTAGATGAGTTTGGCATAGTTTGATATGGCTTGTAACATTTTTTGTAATTTTAAAGTGATTGGGCTGAGTTTGGGGTGGTAAGGGGTAGTTGGGGGTGATTTATGATAGCCGAAGTAATTTAAGTGAGTTTGGCATAGTTTGCTATGGTTTGTAGCATTTTTTGTAATTTTAAAGTGATTGGGTTTAGTTTGTTGTTGGTAAGGGGTAGTTGGGGGTGATTTATGTTAGCCGAAGTAATTTAGGTGAGTTAGGCATAGTTTGCTATGGTTTGTAGCATTTTTTGTAATTTTAAAGTGATTGGGATGATTTAGGGTTGGTAAGGGGTAGTTGGGGGTGATTTATGATAGCCGAAGTAATTTAAGTGAGTTTGGCATAGTTTGCTATGGTTTGTAGCATTTTTTGTAATTTTAAAGTGATTGGGGGCTTATTTTGGGGTAGTAAGGGGTTGTAGGGGGTGATTTATGTTAGCCGAAGTAATTTAGGTGAGTTAGGCATAGTTTGCTATGGTTTGTAGCATTTTTTGTAATTTTAAAGTGATAGGGATGAGTTAGGGGTGGTAAGGGGTAGCTGGGGGTGATTTATGATAGCCGAAGTAATTTAAGTGAGTTTGGCATAGTTTGCTATGGTTTGTAGCATTTTTTGTAATTTTAAAGTGATTGGGCTTATTTTGGGGTAGTAAGGGGTTGTTGGGGGTGATTTATGTTAGCCGAAGTAATTTAGGTGAGTTAGCCATAGTTTGCTATGGTTTGTAGCATTTTTTGTAATTTTAAAGTGATTGGGATGAATTAGGGGTGGTAAGGGGTAGTTGGGGGTGATTTATGATAGCCGAAGTAATTTGAGTGAGTTTGGCATAGTTTGCTATGGTTTGTAGCATTTTTTGTAATTTTAAAGTGATTGGGCATATTTTGGGGTATTAAGGGGTTGATGGGGGTGATTTATGTTAGCCGAAGTAATTTAGGTGAGTTAGGCACAGTTTGCTATGGTTTGTAGCATTTTTTATAATTTTAAAGTGATTGGGCTTATTTTGGGGTGGTAAGGGGTAGTTTGGGGTGATTTATGGAAGTCAAAGTAATTTAGATGAGTTTGGCATAGTTTGCTACGGTTTGTAGAATTTTTTTGTAATTTTAAAGTGATTGGGCTTATTTTGGGGTGGTAAGGGGTAGTTGGGGGTGATTTTTGGTAGACGAAATAATATGTGTGAGTTCGAAATAGTCTGCTATGGTTTGTGTCATTTTGTTTTATTTTAAACTGATTGGAGTTACTTGGGGTTGCTAAGGGGTGGTAAGGGATGATTTAAAATAACGGATCTAGTTTATGTCAGTTTGGCATAGTTCGGGAATTTTTTGGGGTTGATTAGGTAAAGTTTGCAGTGGTAAGAGATATTTGAGGATGTTTAATGTTGACGGATTAAATTTGGAGTGGTTTGGTAATTTTTAATTGAGTCACGGATCGACATTATAATTGAAATCAAAATTATAATTGAAATATCTGCGGCCTCGCTAGGTACGGCAAAAGTATGATCACGAAAGCAGAAACTCGACGTTGAAATTGTTTAGGTTAAATAAGTGCTTTTAATGTAAACCGGTCGCCCGTCGTCGAAGTTGTTTTGGCTAGATACGTGCTTCTAACATAAACACGGTCTCCGCGATCCGATAATTTTTTGTTTATTTTAGCCGGTTTTTATTGAATTACAAAGGAACCGGGCCGAATTTCGCAAAATCCCTTCTTAGTGTTCAGTTTCGGCACATGATACACCCGTGTCTAAAATTTCAAGTCGCCAGCCCTCACGGTTTGGGCTGTGGGTTGTCGGTGAATCAGTGAATGTGTAGATGTGTAGATGAGTGTGTCAGTGAGGACACTTCGCTTTATATATATAGATTACAAAAAAAATTGTACAAATCATAACAAACTATGCCAGACTCACCTAAATTACTTCAACTACCGTAAATCACCTCCAACTATCCCTTACCACAACAAACCAAATTATATCATCTTAAAATTACAAAAAAAAGTGTACAAATCATAAGAAACTATGCAAGACTCACCTAAATTACTTCGGCTACTCTAAATCATCACCAACTAACCCTTACCACAACAAACTAAACCCAATCACTTTTAAATTACAAAAAAATGCTAGTAACCATAGCAAACTATGCCAAACTCACCTAAATTACTTCGGCTACCATAAATCATCACCAACTAACCCTTACCACAACAAATTAAACCCAATCAGTTTTAAATTACAAAAAAATGCTACTAACCATAGCAAACTATGCCAAACACACCTAAATTACTTCGGCTATCAAAAATTACCCCCAACTACACTTTACAGCAACAAACTAAGCCCAATCACTTTAAAATTACAAAAAAATGCTAAAAATCATAACAAGCTATACCAGAATCTCCTAAATTACTTCGGCTACCGTAAATCACCCGCAACTATCTCTTACCACAACAAACCAAACCATATCATCTTAAAATTACAAAAAAAGGTGTACAAATCATAACAAACTTTGCCAGACTCACCTAAATAACTTCGGCTATCAAAAATCACACCCAACTACACTTTACAGCAACAAACTAAGCCCAATCACTTTAAAATTACAAAAAAATGCTAAAAATCATAACAAACTATACCAGAATCACCTAAATTACTTCGGCTACCGTAAGTCACCCCCAACTATCCCTTACCACAACAAACCAAACCATATCATCTTAAAATTACAAAAAAAGGTGTACAAATCATAACAAACTATGTCAGACTCACCTAGATTACTTCGGCTACTCTAAATCATCACCAACTAACCCTTTAAATTACAAGAAACTAAACCCAATCATTTTTAAATTACAAAAAAATGCTAGTAACCATAGCAAACTATGCCAAACTCACCTAAATTACTTCGGCTACCATAAATCATCACCAACTAACCCTTACCACAACAAACTAAACCCAATCACTTTTAAATTACAAAAAAATGCTACTAACCATAGCAAACTATGCTAAACTCACCTAAATTACTTCGGCTATCAAAAATCACCCCCAACTACACTTTACAGTAACAAACTAAGCCCAATCACTTTAAAATTACAAAAAAATGCTAAAAATTATAACAAACTATACCAGAATCTCCTAAATTACTTCGGCTACCGTAAATCACCCCCAACTATCCCTTACCACAACAAACCAAACCATATCATCTTAAAATTACAAAAAAAGGTGTACAAATCATAACAAACTATGCCAGACTCACCTAAATTACTTCGGCTACTCTAAATCATCACCAACTAACCCTTACCACAACAAACTAAACCCAATCACTTTTAAATTACAAAAAAATGCTAGTGACCATAGCAAACTATGCCAAACTCACCTAAATTACTTCGGCTACCATAAATCATCACCAACTAACCCTTACCACAACAAACTAAACCCAATCACTTTTAAATTACAAAAAAATGCTACTAACCATAGCAAACTATGCCAAACTCACCTAAATTACTTCGGCTATTAAACATCACCTCCACCTACACTTTACAGCAACAAACTAAGCCCAATCACTTAAAAATTACAAAAAAATGCTAAAAATCATAACAAACTATACCAGAATCACCTAAATTACTTCGGCTACCAATCACCCCCAGTTATCCCTTACCACAACAAACCAAACCATATCATCTTAAAATTACAAAAAAAGGTGTACAAATCATAACAAACTATTCAAGACTCACCTAAATTACTTCGGCTACTCTAAATCATCACCAACTAACCCTTACCACAACAAACTAAACCCGATCACTTTTAAATTACAAAAAAATGCTAGTGACCATAGCAAACTATGCCAAACTCACCTAAATTACTTCGGCTACCATAAATCATCACCAACTAACCCTTACCACAACAAACTAAACCCAATCACTTTTAAATTACAAAAAAATGCTACTAACCATAGCAAACTATGCCAAACTCACCTAAATTACTTCGGCTATCAAAAATCACCCCCAACTACACTTTACAGCAACAAACTAAGCCCAATCACTTTAAAATAACAAAAAAATGCTAAAAATCATAATAAACTATACCAGAATCTCCTAAATTACTTCGGCTACCGTAAATCACCCCCAACTATCCCTTACCACAACAAACCAAACCATATCATCTTAAAATTACAAAAAAAGGTGTACAAATCATAACAAACTATGCCAGACTCACCTAAATTACATCGGCTACTCTAAATCATCACCAACTAACCCTTACCACAACAAACTAAACCCAATCACTTTTAAATTACAAAAAAATGCTACTAACCATAGCAAACTATGCCTAACTCACCTAAATTACTAAATTACTTCGGCTATCAAAAATCACCCCCAACCACACTTTACAGCAACAAACTAAGCCCAATCACTTTAAAATTACAAAAAAATGTTAAAAATCATAACAAACTATTCCAGACTCACCTAAATTACTTCGGCTACCATAAATCATCACCAAATAACCCTTACCACAACAAACTAAACCCAATCACTTTTAAATTACAAAAAAATGCTACTAACTATGCCAAACTCACCTAAATTACTTCGGCTATCAAAAATTACCCCCAAATACACTTTACAGCAACAAACTAAGCCCAATCACTTTAAAATTACAAAAAAATGCTAAAAATCATAACAAACTATTCCAGAATTACCTAAATTACTTCGGCTACCGTAAATCACCCCCAACTAACCCTTACCACAACAAACCAAACCATATCATCTTAAAATTACAAAAAAAAATGTACAAATCATAACAAACTATGCCCGACTCACCTAAATTACTTCGGCTACTCTAAATCATCACCAACTAAAACTTACCACTACAAACTAAACCCAATCACTTTTAAATTACAAAAAAATGCTAGTAACCACAGCAAACTATGCCAAGCTCACCTAAATTACTTCGGCTACCACAAATCATCACCAACTAACCCTTACCACAACAAACTAAACCCAATCAGTTTTAAATTACAAAAAAATGCTACTAACCATAGCAAACTATGCCAAACACACCTAAATTACTTTGGCTATCAAAAATTACCCCCAACTACACTTTACAGCAACAAACTAAGCCCAATCACTTTAAAATTACAAAAAAATGCTAAAAATCATAACAAGCTATACCAGAATCGCCTAAATTACTTCGGCTACCGTAAATCACCCGCAACTATCCCTTACCACAACAAACCAAACCATATCATCTTAAAATTACAAAAAAAGGTGTACAAATCATAACAAACTTTGCCAGACTCACCTAAATTACTTCGGCTATCAAAAATCACACCCAACTACACTTTACAGCAACAAACTAAGCCCAATCACTTTAAAATTACAAAAAAATGCTAAAAATCAAAACAAACTATACCAGAATCACCAAAATTACTTCGGCTACCGTAAGTCACCCCC
Source organism: Eledona agricola (assembly GCA_964023215.1). Taxonomy (NCBI): domain Eukaryota; kingdom Metazoa; phylum Arthropoda; class Insecta; order Coleoptera; family Tenebrionidae; genus Eledona; species Eledona agricola. Next base: position 2,787,918 of record OZ026863.1, read on the forward strand.
AACTATCCCTTACCACTACAAACCAAACCATATCATCTTAAAATTACAAAAAAAGGTGTACAAATTATAACAAACTATGTCAGACTCACCTAGATTACTTCGGCTACTCTAAATCATCACCAACTACCCCTTTAAATTACAACAAACTAAACCCAATCACTTTTAAATTACAAAAAAATGCTAGTAACCATAGCAAACTATGCCAAACTCACCTAAATTACTTCGGCTACCATAAATCATCACCAACTAACCCTTACCACAACAAACTAAACCCAATCACTTTTAAATTACAAAAAAATGCTACTAACCATAGCAAACTATGCCTAACTCACCTAAATTACTAAATTACTTCGGCTATCAAAAATCACCCCCAACCACACTTTACAGCAACAAACTAAGCCCAATCATTTTAAAATTACAAAAAAATGCTAATAATCATAACAAACTATACCAGAATCACCTAAATTACTTCGGCTACCGTAAATCACCCCCAACTATTCCTTACCACAACAAACCAAACCATATCATCTTAAAATTACAAAAAAAGGTGTACAAATCATAACAAACTATGCAAGACTCACCTAAATTACTTCGGCTACTCTAAATCATCACCAACTAACTCTTACCACAACAAACTAAACCCAATCACTTTTAAATTACAAAAAAATGCTAGTGACCATAGCAAACTATGCCAAACTCACCTAAATTACTTCGGCTACCATAAATCATCACCAACTAACCCTTACCACAACAAACTAAACCCAATCACTTTAAAAAAAATGCTACTAACCATAGCAAACTCTTCCAAACTCACCTAATTTACTTCGGCTATCAAAAATCACCCCCAGCTACACTTTACAGCAACAAACTAAGCCCAATCACTTTAAAATTACAAAAAAATGCTAAAAATCATAACAAACTATACCAGAATCACCTAAATTACTTCGGCTACCGTAAATCACCCCCAACTATCCCTTACCACAACAAACTAAACCATATCATTTTAAAATTACAAAAAAAGTTGTACAAATCATAACAAACTAGGCCAGACTTACCTAAATTACTTCGGCTACTCTAAATCATCACCAACTAACCCTTACCACAACAAACTAAACCCAATCACTTTTAAATTACAAAAAAATGCTACTAACCATAGCAAACTATGCCAAACTCACCTAAATTACTTCGGCTATCAAAAATCACCCCCAACTACACTTTACAGCAACAAAGTAAGCCCAATTACTTTAAAATTACAAAAAAATGCTAAAAATCATAACAAACTATACCAGAATCTCCTAAATTACTTCGGCTACCGTAAATCACCCCCAACTATCCCTTACCACAACAAACCAATCCATATCATCTTAAAATTACAAAAAAGGTGTACAAATCATAACAAACTATGCCAGACTCACCTAAATTACTTCGGCAACTCTAAATCATCACCAACTAACCCTTACCACAACAAACTAAACCCAATCACTTTTAAATTACAAAAAAATGCTACTAACCTTAGCAAACTATGCCAAACTCACCTAAATTACTTCGGCTATCAAAAATCACACCCAACTACACTTTACAGCAACAAACTAAGCCCAATCACTTTAAAATTACAAAAAGATGCTAAAAATCATCACAAACTATACCAGAATCACCTAAATTACTTCGGCTACCGTAAATCACCCCCAACTATCTCTTACCACAACAAACCAAACCATATCATCTCAAAATTACAAAAAAGGTGTACAAATCATAACAAACTATGCCAGACTCACCTAAATTACTTCGGCTACTCTAAATCATCACCAACTAACCCTTACCACAACAAACTAAACCCAATCACTTTTAAATTACAAAAAAATGCTACTAACCTTAGCAAACTATGCGAAACTCACCTAAATTACTTCGGCTATCAAAAATCACCCCCAACTACACTTTACAGCAACAAACTAAGCCCAATCACTTTAAAATTACAAAAAAAATGCTAAAAATCATAACAAACTATACCAGAATCACCTAAATTACTTCGGCTACCGTAAATCACCCCTAACTATCCCTTACCACAACAAACCAAACCATATCATCATAAAAATACAAAAAAAGGTGTTCAAATCATAACAAACCTAGCCAGACTCACTTAAATTACTTCGGCTACTCTAAATCATCACCAACTAACCCTTACCACAACAAACTAAACCCAATCACTTTAAAAAAAATGCTACTAACCATAGCAAACTATGCCAAACTCACCTAATTTACTTCGGCTATCAAAAATCACCCCCAACTACACTTTACAGCAACAAACTAAGCCCAATCACTTTAAAATTACAAAAAAATGCTAAAAATCATAACAAACTATACCAGAATCACCTAAATTACTTCGGCTACCGTAAATCACCCCCAACTATCCCTTACCACAACAAACTAAACCATATCATTTTAAAATTACAAAAAAAGTTGTACAAATCATAACAAACTATGCCAGACTTACCCAAATTACTTCGGCTACTTTAAATCATCACCAACTAACCCTTACCACAACAAACTAAACCCAATCACTTTTAAATTACAAAAAAATGCTACTAACCATAGCAAACTATGCCAAACTCACCTAAATTACTTCGGCTATTAAAAATCACCCCCAACTACACTTTACAGCAACAAACTAAGCCCAATTACTTTAAAATTACAAAAAAATGCTAAAAATCATAACAAACTATACCAGAATCTCCTAAATTACTTCGGCTACCGTAAATCACCCCCAACTATCCCTTACCACAACAAACCAATCCATATCATCTTAAAATTACAAAAAAGGTGTACAAATCATAACAAACTATGCCAGACTCACCTAAATTACTTCGGCTACTCTAAATCATCACCAACTAACCCTTACCACAACAAACTAAACCCAATCACTTTTAAATTACAAAAAAATGCTACTAACCATAGCAAACTATGCCAAACGCACTTAAATTACCTCGGCTATCAAAAATCACACCCAACTACACTTTACAGCAACAAACTAAGCCCAATCACTTTAAAATTACAAAAAGATGCTAAAAATCATAACAAACTATACCAGAATCACCTAAATTACTTCGGCTACCGTAAATCAACCCCAACTATCCCTTACCACAACAAACCAAACCATATCATCTCAAAATTACAAAAAAAGGTGTACAAATCATAACAAACTATGCCAGACTCACCTAAATTACTTCGGCTACTCTAAATCATCACCAACTAACCCTTACCACAACAAACTAAACCCAATCACTTTTAAATTACAAAAAAATGCTACCAACCATAGCAAACTATGCCAAACTCACCTAAATTACTTCGGTAATCAAAAATCACCCCCAACTACACTTTACAGCAACAAACTAAGCCCAATCACTTTAAAATTACAAAAAAATGCTAAAAATCATAACAAACTATACCAGAATCACCTAAATTACTTCGGCTACCGTAAAACACCCCCAACTATCCCTTACCACAACAAACCAAACCATATCATGTTAAAATTACAAAAAAAGGTGTACAAATCATAACAAACTATACCAGAATCACCTAAATTACTTCGGCTACCGTAAATCACCCCCAACTATCCCTTACCACAACAAACCAAACCATATCATGTTAAAATTACAAAAAAAGGTGTACAAATCATAACAAACTATGCCAGACTCACCTAAATTACTTCGGCTACTCTAAATCATCACCAACTAACCCTTACCACAACAAACTAAACCCAATCACTTTTAAATTACAAGAAAATGCTAGTGACCATAGCAAACTATGCCAAACTCACCTAAATTACTTCGGCTACCATAAATCATCACCAACTAACCCTTACCACAACAAACTAAACCCTATCACTTTTAAATTACAAAAAAATGCTAGTGACCATAGCAAACTATGCCAAACTCACCTAAATTACTTCGGCTATCAAAAATCACCCCCACCTACACTTTACAGCAACAAACTAAGCCCAATCACTTTAAAATTACAAAAAAATGCTAAAAATCATAACAAACTATACCAGAATCACCTAAATTACTTCGGCTACCGTAAATCACCCCCAACTATCCCTTACCACAACAAACCAAACCATATCATCTTAAAATTACAAAAAAAGGTGTACAAATCATAACAAACTATGCCAAACTCACCTAAATTACTTCGGCTATTCTAAATCATCACCAACTAACCCTTACCACAACAAACTAAACCCAATCACTTTTAAATTACAAAAAAATGCTAGTAACCATAGCAAATTATGCCAAACTCACCTAAATTACTTCGGCTATTCTAAATCATCACCAACTAACCCTTACCACAACAAACTAAACCCAATCACTTTTAAATTACAAAAAAATGCTACTAAACATAGCAAACTATGCCAAATTCGCCTAAATTACTTCGGCTATCAAAAATCACCCCCAACTAAACTTTACAGCAACAAACTAAGCTCAATCACTTTAAAATTACAAAAAAATTTTAAAAATCATAACAAACTATACCAGAATCACCTAAATTACTTCGGCTACCGTAAATCACCCCCAACTATCCCTTACCACAACAAACAAAACCATATCATTTTAAAATTACAAAAAAAGGTGTACAAATCATAACAAACTATGCAAGGCTCACCTAAATTACTTCGGCTACTCTAAATCATCACCAACTCACCCTTACCAAAACAAACTAAACCCAATCACTTTTAAATTACAAAAAAATGCTACTAACCATAGCAAACTATGCCAAACTCACCTAAATTACTTCGGCTATCAAAAATCACCCCCAACTACACTTTATAGCAACAAACTAAGTCCAATCACTTTAAAATTACAAAAAAATGCTAAAAATCATAACAAACTTTACCAGAAACACCTAAATTACTTCGGCTACCGTAAATCACCCCCAACTATCCCTTACCACAACAAACTAAACCCAATCACTTTTAAATTACAAAAAAATGCTACTAACCATAGCAAACTATGCCAAACTCATCTAAATTACTTCGGCTATCAAAAATCACCCCCAACTACACTTTACAGCAACAAACTAAGCCCAATCCCTTTAAAATTACAAAAAAATGCTAAAAATCATAACAAACTTTACCAGAATCACCTAAATTACTTCGGCTACCGTAAATCACCCCCAACTATCCCTTACCACAACAAACCAAACCATATCATCTTAAAATTACAAAAAAAGGTGTACAAATCATAACAAACTATGCCAGACTCACCTAAATTACTTCGGCTACTCTAAATCATCACCAACTAACCCTTACCACAACAAACTAAACCCAATCAATTTTAAATTACAAAAAAATGCTAGTAACCGTAGCAAACTATGCCAAACTCACCTAAATTACTTCGGCTACCGTAAATCATCACCAACTAACCCTAACCACAACAAACTAAACCCAATCACTTTTAAATTACAAAAAAATGCTACCAACCATAGCAAGCTATGCCAAACTCATCTAAATTACTTCGGCTATCAAAAATCACCCCCAACTACACTTTACAGCAACAAATTAAACCCAATCAATTAAAAATTACAAAAAAATGCTAAAAATCATAACAAACTATACCAGAATCACCTAAATTACTTCTGCTACCGTAAATCACCCCCAACTATCCCTTACCACAACAAACCAAACCATATCATCTTAAAATTACAAAAAAAGGTGAACAAATCATAAGAAACTATGCCAGACTCACCTAAATTACTTCGGCTACTCTAAATCATCACCAACTAACCCTTACCACAACAAACTAAACCCAATCACTTTTAAATTACAAGAAAATGCTAGTGACCATAGCAAACTATGCCAAACTCACCTAAATTACTTCGGCTACCATAAATCATCACCAACTAACCCTTACCACAACAAACTAAACCCAATCACTTTTAAATTACAAAAAAATGCTAGTGACCATAGCAAACTATGCCAAACTCACCTAAATTACTTCGGCTATCAAAAATCACCCCCACCTACACTTTACAGCAACAAACTAAGCCCAATCACTTTAAAATTACAAAAAAATGCTAAAAATCATAACAAACTATACCAGAATCACCTAAATTACTTCGGCTACCGTAAATCACCCCCAACTATCCCTTACCACAACAAACAAAACCATATCATTTTAAAATTACAAAAAAAGGTGTACAAATCATAACAAACTATGCAAGACTCACCTAAATTACTTCGGCTACTCTAAATCATCACCAACTCACCCTTACCAAAACAAACTAAACCCAATCACTTTTAAATTACAAAAAAATGCTACTAACCATAGCAAACTATGCCAAACTCACCTAAATTACTTCGGCTATCAAAAATCACCCCCAACTACACTTTATAGCAACAAACTAAGTCCAATCACTTTAAAATTACAAAAAAATGCTAAAAATCATAACAAACTTTACCAGAAACACCTAAATTACTTCGGCTACCGTAAATCACCCCCAACTATCCCTTACCACAACAAACTAAACCCAATCACTTTTAAATTACAAAAAAATGCTACTAACCATAGCAAACTATGCCAAACTCACCTAAATTACTTCGGCTATCAAAAATCACCCCCAACTACACTTTACAGCAACAAACTAAGCCCAATCCCTTTAAAATTACAAAAAAATGCTAAAAATCATAACAAACTTTACCAGAATCACCTAAATTACTTCGGCTACCGTAAATCACCCCCAACTATCCCTTACCACAACAAACCAAACCATATCATCTTAAAATTACAAAAAAAGGTGTACAAATCATAACAAACTATGCCAGACTCACCTAAATTACTTCGGCTACTCTAAATCATCACCAACTAACCCTTACCACAACAAACTAAACCCAATCACTTTTAAATTACAAAAAAATGCTAGTAACCATAGCAAACTATGCCAAACTCACCTAAATTACTTCGGCTACCATAAATCATCACCAACTAACCCTTACCACAACAAACTAAACCCAATCACTTTTAAATTACAAAAAAAATGCTACTAACCATAGCAAAGTATGCCAAACTCACCTAAATTACTTCGGCTATCAAAAATCACTACACTTACTACACTACACTTTACAGCAACAAACTAAGCCCAATCACTTTAAAATTACAAAAAAATGCTAAAAATCATAACAAACTATACCAGAATCACCTAAATTACTTCGGCTAACGTAAATCACCTCCAACTATCCCTTACCACAACAAACCAAACCATATCATCTTAAAATTACAAAAAAAGGTGTACAAATCATAACAAACTATGCCAGACTCACCTAAATTACTTCGGCTACTCTAAATCATCACCAACTAACTTTTTAAATTACAACAAACTGAACCAAATCACTTTTAAATTACAAAAAAATTCTAGTAACCATAGCAAACTATGCCAAACTCACCTAAATTACTTCGGCTACCATAAATCATCACCAACTAACCCTTACCACAACAAACTAGACCCAATCACTTTTAAATTACAAAAAAATGCTACTAACCATAGCAAACTATGCTAAACTCACCTAAATTACTTCGGCTATCAAAAATCACCCCCAACTACACTTTAAAGCAACAAACTAAGCCCAATCACTTTAAAATTACAAAAAAATGCTAAAAATCATAACAAACTATACCAGAATTACCTAAATTACTTCGGCTACCGTAAATCACCCCCAACTATCCCTTACCACAACAAACCAAACCATATCATCTTAAAATTACAAAAAAAGGTGTACAAATCATAACAAACTATGCCAGACTAACCTAAATTACTTCGGCTACTCTAAATCATCACCAACTAACCCTTACCACAACAAACTAAACCAAATCACTTTTAAATTACAATAAAATGCTAGTGACCATAGCAAACTATGCCAAACTCACCTAAATTACTTCGGCTATCAAAAATCACCCCCAACTACACTTTATAGCAACAAACTAAGTCCAATCACTTTAAAATTACAAAAAAATGCTAAAAATCATAACAAACTTTACCAGAAACACCTAAATTACTTCGGCTACCGTAAATCACCCCCAACTACCCTTACCACAACAAACTAAACCCAATCACTTTTAAATTACAAAAAAATGCTACTAACCATAGCAAACTATGCCAAACTCACCTAAATTACTTCGGCTATCAAAAATCACCCCCAACTACACTTTACAGCAACAAACTAAGCCCAATCCCTTTAAAATTACAAAAAATGCTAAAAATCATAACAAACTTTACCAGAATCACCTAAATTACTTCGGCTACCGTAAATCACCCCCAACTATCCCTTACCACAACAAACCAAACCATATCATCTTAAAATTACAAAAAAAGGTGTACAAATCATAACAAACTATGCCAGACTCACCTAAATTACTTCGGCTACTCTAAATCATCACCAACTAACCCTTACCACAACAAACTAAACCCAATCACTTTTAAATTACAAAAAAATGCTACTAACCATAGCAAACTATGCCAAACTCACCTAAATTATTTCGGCTATCTAAAATCACCCCCAACTACACCTTACAGCAACAAACTAAGCCCAATCACTTTAAAATTACAAAAAAATGCTAAAAATAATAACAAACTATACCAGAATCACCTAAAATACTTCGGCTACCGTAAATCACCCCCAACTATCCCTTACCACAACAAACCAAACCATATCATCTTAAAATTACAAAAAAAGGTGTACAAATCATAACAAACTATGCCAGACTCACCTAAATTACTTCGGCTACTCTAAATCATCACCAACTAACCCTTACCACAACAAACTAAACCAAATCACTTTTAAATTACAATAAAATGCTAGTGACCATAGCAAACTATGCCAAACTCACCTAAATTACTTCGGCTACCATAAATCATCACCAACTAACCCTTACCACAACAAACTAAACCCAATCACTTTTAAATTACAAAAAAATGCTACTAACCATAGCAAACTATGCCAAACTCACCTAAATTACTTCGGCTATCAAAAATCACCTCCACCTACACTTTACAGCAATAAACTAAGCCCAATCACTTAAAAATTACAAAAAAATGCTAAAAATCATAACAAACTATACCAGAATCACCTAAATTACTTCGGCTACCGTAAATCACCCCCAACTATCCCTTACCACAACAAACCAAACCATATCATCCTAAAATTACAAAAAAAGGTGTACAAATCATAACAAACTATGCCAGACTCACCTGAATTACTTCGGCTACTCTAAATCATCACCAACTAACCCTTACCACTACAAACTAAACCCAATCACTTTTAAATTACAAAAAAATGCTAGTAACCATAGCAAACTATGCCAAACTCATCTAAATTACTTCGGCTACCATAAATCATCACCAACTAACCCTTACCACAACAAACTAAACCCAATCACTTTTAAATTACAAAAAAATGCTACTAACCATAGCAAACTATGCCAAACTCACGTAAATTATTTCGGCTATCAAAAATCTCCCCCAACTACACTTTACAGCAACAAACTAAGCCCAATCACTTTAAAATTACAAAAAAATGCTAAAAATCATAACAAACTATACCAGAATCACCTAAATTACTTCGGCTACCGTAAATCACCCCCAACTATCCCTTATCACAACAAACCAAACCATATCATCATAAAATTACAAAAAAAGGTGTACAAATCATAACAAACTATGCCAGACGCACCTAAATTACTTCGGCTACTCAAAATCATCACCAACTAACCCTTACCACAACAAACTAAACCCAATCACTTTTAAATTACAAAAAATGCTACTAACCATATCAAAGTATGCCAAACTCACCTAAATTACTTCGTCTATCTAAAATCACCCCCAACTACACCTTACAGCAACAAACTAAGCCCAATCACTTTAAAATTACAAAAAAATGCTAAAAATCATAACAAACTATACCAGAATCACCTAAATTACTTCGGCTACCGTAAATCACCCCCAACTATCCCTTACCACAACAAACAAAACCATATCATTTTAAAATTACAAAAAAAGGTGTACAAATCATAACAAACTATGCAAGACTCACCTAAATTACTTCGGCTACTCTAAATCATCACCAACTAACCCTTACCACAACAAACTAAACCCAATCACTTTTAAATTACAAGAAAATGCTAGTGACCATAGCAAACTATGCCAAACTCACCTAAATTACTACGGCTACCATAAATCATCACCAACTAACCCTTACCACAACAAACTAAACCCAATCACTTTTAAATTACAAAAAAATGCTAGTGACCATAGCAAACTATGCCAAACTCACCTAAATTACTTCGGCTATCAAAAATCACCCCCACCTACACTTTACAGCAACAAACTAAGCCCAATCACTTTAAAATTACAAAAAAATGCTAAAAATCATAACAAACTATACCAGAATCACCTAAATTACTTCGGCTACCGTAAATCACCCCCAACTATCCCTTACCACAACAAACAAAACCATATCATTTTAAAATTACAAAAAAAGGTGTACAAATCATAACAAACTATGCAAGACTCACCTAAATTACTTCGGCTACTCTAAATCATCACCAACTCACCCTTACCAAAACAAACTAAACCCAATCACTTTTAAATTACAAAAAAATGCTACTAACCATAGCAAACTATGCCAAACTCACCTAAATTACTTCGGCTATCAAAAATCACCCCCAACTACACTTTATAGCAACAAACTAAGTCCAATCACTTTAAAATTACAAAAAAATGCTAAAAATCATAACAAACTTTACCAGAAACACCTAAATTACTTCGGCTACCGTAAATCACCCCCAACTATCCCTTACCACAACAAACTAAACCCAATCACTTTTAAATTACAAAAAAATGCTACTAACCATAGCAAACTATGCCAAACTCACCTAAATTACTTCGGCTATCAAAAATCACCCCCAACTACACTTTACAGCAACAAACTAAGCCCAATCCCTTTAAAATTACAAAAAAATGCTAAAAATCATAACAAACTTTACCAGAATCACCTAAATTACTTCGGCTACCGTAAATCACCCCCAACTATCCCTTACCACAACAAACCAAACCATATCATCTTAAAATTACAAAAAAAGGTGTACAAATCATAACAAACTATGCCAGACTCACCTAAATTACTTCGGCTACTCTAAATCATCACCAACTAACCCTTACCACAACAAACTAAACACAATCACTTTTAAATTACAAAAAAATGCTAGTAACCATAGCAAACTATGCCAAACTCACCTAAATTACTTCGGCTACCATAAATCATCACCAACTAACCCTTACCACAACAAACTAAACCCAATCACTTTTAAATTACAAAAAAAATGCTACTAACCATAGCAAAGTATGCCAAACTCACCTAAATTACTTCGGCTATCAAAAATCACTACACTTACTACACTACACTTTACAGCAACAAACTAAGCCCAATCACTTTAAAATTACAAAAAAATGCTAAAAATCATAACAAACTATACCAGAATCACCTAAATTACTTCGGCTAACTTAAATCACCTCCAACTATCCCTTACCACAACAAACCAAACCATATCATCTTAAAATTACAAAAAAAGGTGTACAAATCATAACAAACTATGCCAGACTCACCTAAATTACTTCGGCTACTCTAAATCATCACCAACTAACTTTTTAAATTACAACAAACTGAACCCAATCACTTTTAAATTACAAAAAAATTATAGTAACCATAGCAAACTATGCCAAACTCACCTAAATTACTTCGGCTACCATAAATCATCACCAACTAACCCTTACCACAACAAACTAGACCCAATCACTTTTAAATTACAAAAAAATGCTACTAACCATAGCAAACTATGCTAAACTCACCTAAATTACTTCGGCTATCAAAAATCACCCCCAACTACACTTTAAAGCAACAAACTAAGCCCAATCACTTTAAAATTACAAAAAAATGCTAAAAATCATAACAAACTATACCAGAATTACCTAAATTACTTCGGCTACCGTAAATCACCCCCAACTATCCCTTACCACAACAAACCAAACCATATCATCTTAAAATTACAAAAAAAGGTGTACAAATCATAACAAACTATGCCAGACTAACCTAAATTACTTCGGCTACTCTAAATCATCACCAACTAACCCCTACCACAACAAACTAAACCAAATCACTTTTAAATTACTATAAAATGCTAGTGACCATAGCAAACTATGCCAAACTCACCTAAATTACTTCGGCTACCATAAATCATCACCAACTAACCTTTACCACAACAAACTAAACCCAATCACTTTTAAATTACAAAAAAATGCTACTAACCATAGCAAACTATGCCAAACTCACCTAAATTACTTCGGCTATCAAAAATCATCTCCACCTACACTTTACAGCAACAAACTAAGCCCAATCACTTAAAAATTACAAAAAAATGCTAAAAATCATAACAAACTATACCAGAATCACCTAAATTACTTCGGCTACCGTAAATCCCCCCCAACTATCCCTTACCACAACAAACCAAACCATATCATCCTAAAATTACAAAAAAAGGTGGACAAATCATAACAAACTATGCCAGACTCACCTGAATTACTTCGGCTACTCTAAATCATCACCAACTAACCCTTACCACTACAAACTAAACCCAATCACTTTTAAATTAATAAAAAATGCTACTAACCATAGCAAACTATGCCAAACTCACCTAAATTACTTCGGCTATCAAAAATCACCCCCAACTACACTTTATAGCAACAAACTAAGTCCAATCACTTTAAAATTACAAAAAAATGCTAAAAATCATAACAAACTTTACCAGAAACACCTAAATTACTTCGGCTACCGTAAATCACCCCCAACTACCCTTACCACAACAAACTAAACCCAATCACTTTTAAATTACAAAAAAATGCTACTAACCATAGCAAACTATGCCAAACTCACCTAAATTACTTCGGCTATTAAAAATCACCCCCAACTACACTTTACAGCAACAAACTAAGCCCAATCCCTTTAAAATTACAAAAAAATGCTAAAAATCATAACAAACTTTACCAGAATCACCTAAATTACTTCGGCTACCGTAAATCACCCCCAACTATCCCTTACCACAACAAACCAAACCATATCATCTTAAAATTACAAAAAAAGGTGTACAAATCATAACAAACTATGCAAGACTCACCTAAATTACTTCGGCTACTCTAAATCATCACCAACTAACCCTTACCACAACAAACTAAACCAAATCACTTTTAAATTACAATAAAATGCTAGTGACCATAGCAAACTATGCCAAACTCACCTAAATTACTTCGGCTACCATAAATCATCACCAACTAACCTTTACCACAACAAACTAAACCCAATCACTTTTAAATTACAAAAAAATGCTACTAACCATAGCAAACTATGCTAAACTCACCTAAATTACTTCGGCTATCAAAAACCACCCCCAACTACACTTTAAAGCAACAAACTAAGCCCAATCACTTTAAAATTACAAAAAAATGCTAAAAATCATAACAAACTATACCAGAATCACCTAAATTACTTCGGCTACCGTAAATCACCCCCAACTATCCCTTACCACAACAAACCAAACCATATCATCTTAAAATTACAAAAAAAGGTGTACAAATCATAACAAACTATGCCAGACTCACCTAAATTACTTCGGCTACTCTAAATCATCACCAACTAACCCTTACCACAACAAACTAAACCAAATCACTTTTAAATTACAATAAAATGCTAGTGACCATAGCAAACTATGCCAAACTCACCTAAATTACTTCGGCTACCATAAATCATCACCAACTAACCCTTACCACAACAAACTAAACCCAATCACTTTTAAATTACAAAAAAATGCTACTAACCATAGCAAACTATGCCAAACTCACCTAAATTACTTCGGCTATCAAAAATCACCTCCACCTACACTTTACACCAATAAACTAAGCCCAATCACTTAAAAATTACAAAAAAATGCTAAAAATCATAACAAACTATACCAGAATCACCTAAATTACTTCGGCTACCGTAAATCACCCCCAACTATCCCTTACCACAACAAACCAAACCATATCATCCTAAAATTACAAAAAAAGGTGTACAAATCATAACAAACTATGCCAGACTCACCTGAATTACTTCGGCTACTCTAAATCATCACCAACTAACCCTTACCACTACAAACTAAACCCAATCACTTTTAAATTACAAAAAAATGCTAGTAACCATAGCAAACTATGCCAAACTGATCTAAATTACTTCGGCTACCATATATCATCACCAACTAACCCTTACCACAACAAACTAAACCCAATCACTTTTAAATTACAAAAAAATGCTACTAACCATAGCAAACTATGCCAAACTCACGTAAATTATTTCGGCTATCAAAAATCACCCCCAACTACACTTTACAGCAACAAACTAAGCCCAATCACTTTAAAATTACAAAAAAATGTTAAAAATCATAACAAACTATACCAGAATCACCTAAATTACTTCGGCTACCGTAAATCACCCCCAACTATCCCTTATCACAACAAACCAAACCATATCATCATAAAATTACAAAAAAAGGTGTACAAATCATAACAAACTATGCCAGACGCACCTAAATTACTTCGGCTACTCAAAATCATCACCAACTAACCCTTACCACAACAAACTAAACCCAATCACTTTTAAATTACAAAAAATGCTACTAACCATATCAAAGTATGCCAAACTCACCTAAATTACTTCGTCTATCTAAAATCACCCCCAACTACACCTTACAGCAACAAACTAAGCCCAATCACTTTAAAATTACAAAAAAATGCTAAAAATAATAAGAAACTATACCAGAATCACCTAAAATACTTCGGCTACCGTAAATCACCCCCAACTATCTCTTACCACAACAAACCAAACCATATCATCTTAAAATTACAAAAAAAGGTGTACAAATCATAACAAACTATGCCAGACTCACCTAAATTACTTCGGCTACTCTAAATCGTCACCAACTAACCCTTACCACAACAAACTAAACCCAATCACTTTTAAATTACAAAAAAATGCTACTAACCATAGCAAACTATGCCAAACTCACCTAAATTACTTCGGCTATCAAAAATCACCCCCAACTACACATTACAGCAACAAACTAAGCCCAATTACTTTAAAATTACAAAAAATGCTAAAAATCATAACAAACTATACCAGAATCACCTAAATTACTTCGGCTACCGTAAATCACCCCCAACTATCCCTTACCACAACAAACCAAACCATATCATCTTAAAATTACAAAAAAAGGTGTACAAATCATAACAAACTATGCCAGACTCACCTAAATTACTTCGGCTACTCTTAATAATCACCAACTAACCCTTACCACAACAAACTAAACCCAATCACTTTTATATTACAAAAAAATGCTACTAACCATAGCAAACTATGCCAAACTCACCTAAATTACTTCGGCTTTCAAAAATCACCCCCAACAACACTTTACAGCAACAAACTAAGCCCAATCACTTTAAAATTACAAAAAAATGCTAAAAATCATAACAAACTATACCAGAATCACCTAAATTACTTCGGCTACCGTAAATCACCCCCAACTATCCCTTACCACAACAAACCAAACCATATCATCTTAAAATTACAAAAAAAGGTGTACAAATCATAACAAACTATGCCAGACTTACCTAAATTACTTCGGCTACGCTAAATCATCACCAACTAACCCTTACCACAACACACTGAACCCAATCACTTTTAAATTACAAAAAAATGCTACTAACCATAGCAAACTATGCCAAACTCACATAAATTACTTCGGCTATCAAAAATCACCCCCAACTACACTTTACAGCAACAAACTAAGCCCAATCACTTTAAAATTACAAAAAAATGCTAAAAATCATAACAAACTATACCAGAATCACCTAAATTACTTCGGCTACCGTAAATCACCCTCAAATATCCCTTACCACAACAAACCAAACCATATCATTTTAAAATTACAAAAAAGGTGTACAAATCCTAACAAACTATGCCAGACTCACCTAAATTACTTCGGCTACTCTAAATCATCACCAACTAACCCTTACCACAACAAACTAAACCCAATCACTTTTAAATTACAAAAAATGCTACTAACCATAGCAAACTATGCCAAACTCACCTAAATTACTTCGTCTATCTAAAATCACCCCCAACTACACTTTACAGCAACAAACTAAGTCCAATCACATTAAAATTACAAAAAAATGCTAAAAATAATAACAAACTATACCAGAATCACCTAAAATACTTCGGCTACCGTAAATCACCCCCAACTATCCCTTACCCCAACAAACCAAACCATATCATCTTAAAATTAAAAAAAAGGTGTACAAATCATAACAAACTATGCCAGACTCACCTAAATTACTTCGGCTACTCTAAATCATCACCAACTAACCCTTACCACAACAAACTAAACCCAATCACTTTTAAATTACAAAAAAATGCTACTAACCATAGCAAACTATGCCAAACTCACCTAAATTACTTCGGCTATCAAAAATCACCCCCAACTACACATTACAGCAACAAACTAAGCCCAATCACTTTAAAATTACAAAAAATGCTAAAAATCATAACAAACTATACCAGAATCACCTAAATTACTTCGGCTACCGTAAATCACCCCCAACTATCCCTTACCACAACAAACCAAACCATATCATCTTAAAATTACAAAAAAAGTTGTACAAATCATAACAAACTATGCCAGACTCACCTAGATTACTTCGGCTACTCTAAATCATCACCAACTAACCCTTACCACAACAAACTAAACCCAATCACTTTTAAATTACAAAAAAATGCTACTAATCATAGCAAACTATGCCAAACTCACCTAAATTACTTCGGCTATCAAAAATTACCCCCAACTACACTTTACAGCAACAAACTAAGCCCAATCACTTTAAAATTACAAAAAAATGCTAAAAATTATAACAAACTATACCAGAATCACATAAATTACTTCGGCTACCGTAAATCACCCCCAACTATCCCTTACCACAACAAACCAAACCATATCATCTTAAAATTACAAAAAAAGGTGTACAAATCATAACAAACTATGCCAGACTCACCTAAATTACTTCGGCTACTCTTAATAATCACCAACTAACCCTTACCACAACACACTAAACCCAATCACTTTTATATTACAAAAAAAATGCTACTAACCATAGCAAACTATGCCAAACTCACCTAAATTACTTCGGCTTTCAAAAATCACCCCCAACTACACTTTACAGCAACAAACTAAGCCCAATCACTTTAAAATTACAAAAAAATGTTAAAATTATCACAAACTATACCAGAATCACCTATATTACTTCGGCTACCGTAAATCACTTCCAACTATCCCTTACCACAACAAACCAAACCATTTCATCTTAAAATTACAAAAAAGGTGTACAAATCATAACAAACTATGCCAGACTCACCTAAATTACTTCGGCTACTCTAAATCATCACCAACTTACCCTTACCACAACAAACTAAACCCAATCAGTTTTAATTACAAAAAAATGCTACTAACCATAGCAAACTATGCCAAACTCACCTAAATTACTTCGGCTATCAAAAATCACCCCCAACTACACTTTACAGCAACAAACTGAGCCCAATCACTTTAAAATTTCAAAAAATACTAAAAATCATAACAAACTTACCAGAATCACCTAAATTACTTCGGCTACCGTAAATCACCTCCAACTATCCCTTACCACAACAAACCGAACCATATCATCTTAAAATTACAAAAAAAGATGTACAAATCATAACAAACTATGCCAGACTCACCTAAATTACTTCGGCTACTCTAAATCGTCACCAACTAACCCTTACTACAACAAACTAAGCCCAATCACTTTAAAATTACAAAAAAATGCTAAAAATCATAACAAACTATACCAGAATCACCTAAATTACTTCGGCTACTGTAAATCACCCCTAACTATCCCTTACCACAACAAACCAAACCATATCATCTTAAAAATACAAAAAAAGGTGTTCAAATCATAACAAACTATGCCAGACTCACCTAAATTACTTCGGCTACTCTAAATCGTCACCAACTAACCCTTACTACAACAAACTAAACCCAATCACTTTTAAATTACAAAAAAATGCTACTAACCATAGCAAACTATGCCAAACTCACCTAAATTACTTCGGCTATCAAAAATCACCCCCAACTACACATTACAGCAACAAACTAAGCCCAATCACTTTAAAATTACAAAAAATGCTAAAAATCATAACAAACTATACCAGAATCACCTAAATTACTTCGGCTACCGTAAATCACCCCCAACTATCCATTACCACAACAAACCAAACCATATCATCTTAAAATTACAAAAAAAGGTGTACAAATCATAACAAACTATGCCAGACTCACCTAAATAACTTCGGCTACTTTTAATAATCACCAACTAACCCTTACCACAACAAACTAAACCCAATCACTTTTATATTACAAAAAAATGCTACTAACCATAGCAAACTATGCCAAACTCACCTAAATTACTTCGGCTTTCAAAAATCACCCCCAACTACACTTTACAGCAACAAACTAAGCCCAATCACTTTAAAATTACAAAAAAATGTTAAAATTATAACAAACTATACCAGAATCACCTAAATTACTTCGGCTACCGTAAATCACTTCCAACTATCCCTTACCACAACAAACCAAACCATTTCATCTTAAAATTACAAAAAAGGTGTACAAATCATAACAAACTATGCCAGACTCACCTAAATTACTTCGGCTACTCTAAATCATCACCAACTTACCCTTACCACAGCAAACTAAACCCAATCAGTTTTAATTACAAAAAAATGCTACTAACCATAGCAAACTATGCCAAACTCACCTAAATTACTTCGGCTATCAAAAATCACCCCCAACTACACTTTACAGCAACAAACTGAGCCCAATCACTTTAAAATTTCAAAAAATACTAAAAATCATAACAAACTTACCAGAATCACCTAAATTACTTCGGCTACCGTAAATCACCTCCAACTATCCCTTACCACAACAAACCAAACCATATCATCTTAAAATTACAAAAAAAGATGTACAAATCATAACAAACTATGCCAGACTCACCTAAATTACTTCGGCTACTCTAAATCATCACCAACTAACCCTTACCACAACAAACTAAACCCAATCACTTTTAAATTACAAAAAAATGCTACTGACCATAGCAAACTACGCCAAACTCACCTAAATTACTTCGGCTATCAAAAATCACCCCCAACTACACTTTACAGCAACAAACTAAGCCCAATCACTTTAAAATTACAAAAAAATGCTAAAAATCATAACAAACTATACCAGAATCACCTAAATTACTTCGGCTACTGTAAATCACCCCTAACTATCCCTTACCACAACAAACCAAACTATATCATCTTAAAAATACAAAAAAAGGTGTTCAAATCATAACAAACTATGCCAGACTCACCTAAATTACTTCGGCTACTCTAAATCGTCACCAACTAACCCTTACTACAACAAACTAAACCCAATCACTTTTAAATTACAAAAAAATGCTACTAACCATAGCAAACTATGCCAAACTCACCTAAATTACTTCGGCTATCAAAAATCACCCCCAACTACACATTACAGCAACAAACTAAGCCCAATCACTTTAAAATTACAAAAAATGCTAAAAATCATAACAAACTATACCAGAATCACCTAAATTACTTCGGCTACCGTAAATCACCCCCAACTATCCATTACCACAACAAACAAAACCATATCATCTTAAAATTACAAAAAAAGGTGTACAAATCATAACAAACTATGCCAGACTCACCTAAATTACTTCGGCTACTCTTAATAATCACCAACTAACCCTTACCACAACAAACTAAACCCAATCACTTTTATATTACAAAAAAATGCTACTAACCATAGCAAACTATGCCAAACTCACCTAAATTACTTCGGCTTTCAAAAATCACCCCCAACTACACTTTACAGCAACAAACTAAGCCCAATCACTTTAAAATTACAAAAAAATGCTAAAAATCATAACAAACTATACCAGAATCACCTAAATTACTTCGGCTACCGTAAATCACCCCCAACTATCCCTTACCACAACAAACCAAACCATATCATCTTAAAATTACAAAAAAAGGTGTACAAATTATAACAAACTATGCCAGACTTACCTAAATTACTTCGGCTACGCTAAATCATCACCAACTAACCCTTACCACAACACACTGAACCCAATCACTTTTAAATTACAAAAAAATGCTACTAACCATAGCAAACTATGCCAAACTCACATAAATTACTTCGGATATCAAAAATCACCCCCAACTACACATTACAGCAACAAACTAAGCCCAATCACTTTAAAATTACAAAAAATGCTAAAAATCATAACAAACTATACCAGAATCACCTAAATTACTTCGGCTACTGTAAATCACCCCTAACTATCCCTTACCACAACAAACCAAACTATATCATCTTAAAAATACAAAAAAAGGTGTTCAAATCATAACAAACTATGCCAGACTCACCTAAATTACTTCGGCTACTCTAAATCGTCACCAACTAACCCTTACTACAACAAACTAAACCCAATCACTTTTAAATTACAAAAAAATGCTACTAACCATAGCAAACTATGCCAAACTCACCTAAATTACTTCGGCTATCAAAAATCACCCCCAACTACACATTACAGCAACAAACTAAGCCCAATCACTTTAAAATTACAAAAAATGCTAAAAATCATAACAAACTATACCAGAATCACCTAAATTACTTCGGCTACCGTAAATCACCCCCAACTATCCATTACCACAACAAACAAAACCATATCATCTTAAAATTACAAAAAAAGGTGTACAAATCATAACAAACTATGCCAGACTCACCTAAATTACTTCGGCTACTCTTAATAATCACCAACTAACCCTTACCACAACAAACTAAACCCAATCACTTTTATATTACAAAAAAATGCTACTAACCATAGCAAACTATGCCAAACTCACCTAAATTACTTCGGCTTTCAAAAATCACCCCCAACTACACTTTACAGCAACAAACTAAGCCCAATCACTTTAAAATTACAAAAAAATGCTAAAAATCATAACAAACTATACCAGAATCACCTAAATTACTTCGGCTACCGTAAATCACCCCCAAATATCCCTTACCACAACAAACCAAACCATATCATCTTAAAATTACAAAAAAGGTGTACAAATCCTAACAAACTATGCCAGACTCACCTAAATTACTTCGGCTACTCTAAATCATCACCAACTAACCCTTACCACAACAAACTAAACCCAATCACTTTTAAATTACAAAAAAATGCTACTAACCATAGCAAACTATGCCAAACTCACCTAAATTACTTCGGCTATCAAAAATCACCCCCAACTACACATTACAGCAACAAACTAAGCCCAATCACTTTAAAATTACAAAAAATGCTAAAAATCATAACAAACTATACCAGAATCACCTAAATTACTTCGGCTACCGTAAATCACCCCCAGCTATCCCTTACCTCAACAAACCAAACCATATCATCTTAAAATTACAAAAAAAGATGTACAAATCATAACAAACTATGCCAGACTCACCTAAACTACTTCGGCTACTCTAAATCATCACCAACTAACCCTTACCACAACAAACTAAACCCAATCACTTTTAAATTACAAAAAAATGCTACTAATCATAGCAAACTATGCCAAACTCACCTAAATTACTTCGGCTATCAAAAATCACCCCCAACTACACTTTACAGCAACAAACTAAGCCCAATCACTTTAAAATTACAAAAAAATGCTAAAAATCATAACAAACTATACCAGAATCACATAAATTACTTCGGCTACCGTAAATCACCCCCAACTATCCCTTACCACAACAAACCAAACCATATCATCTTAAAATTACAAAAAAAGGTGTACAAATCATAACAAACTATGCCAGACTCACCTAAATTACTTCGGCTACTCTTAATAATCACCAACTAACCCTTACCACAACAAACTAAACCCAATCACTTTTATATTACAAAAAAAATGCTACTAACCATAGCAAACTATGCCAAACTCACCTAAATTACTTCGGCTTTAAAAAATCACCCCCAACTACACTTTGCATCAACAAACTAAGCCCAATCACTTTAAAATTACAAAAAAATGTTAAAATCATAACAAACTATACCAGAATCACCTAAATTACTTCGGCTACCGTAAATCACTTCCAACTATCCCTTACCACAACAAACCAAACCATTTCATCTTAAAATTACAAAAAAAGGTGTACAAATCATAACAAACTATGCCAGACTCACCTAAATTACTTCGGCTACTCTAAATCATCACCAACTTACCCTTACCACAACAAACTAAACCCAATCAGTTTTAATTACAAAAAAATGCTACTAACCATAGCAAACTAGGCCAAACTCACCTAAATTACTTCGGCTATCAAAAATCACCCCCAACTACACTTTACAGCAACAAACTAAGCCCAATCACTTTAAAATTTCAAAAAATGCTAAAAATCATAACAAACTTACCAGAGTCACCTAAATTACTTCGGCTACCGTAAATCACCTCCAACTATCCCTTACCACAACAAACCAAACCATATCATCTTTAGATTACAAAAAAAGATGTACAAATTATAACAAACTATGCCAGATTCACCTAAATTACTTCGGCTACTCTAAATCATCACCAACTAACCCTTACCACAACAAACTAAACCCAATCACTTTTAAATTACAAAAAAATGCTACTAACCATAGCAAACTATGCCAAACTCACCTAAATTACTTCGGCTATCAAAAATCACCCCCAACTACACTTTACAGCAACAAACTAAGCCCAATCACTTTAAAATTACAAAAAAATGCTAAAAATCATAACAAACTATACCAGAATCACCTAAATTACTTCGGCTACCGTAAATCACCCCTAACTATCTCTTACCACAACAAACCAAACCATATCATCTTAAAAATACAAAAAAAGGTGTTCAAATCATAACAAACTATGCCAGACTCACCTAAATTACTTCGGCTACTCTAAATCATCACCAACTAACCCTTACCACAACAAACTAAACCCAATCACTTTAAAAAAAAATGCTACTAACCATAGCAAACTATGCCAAACTCACCTAATTTACTTCGGCTATCAAAAATCACCCCCAACTACACTTTACAGCCACAAACTAAGCCCAATCAATTTAAAATTACAAAAAAATTCTAAAAATCATAACAAACTATACCAGAATCACCTAAATTACTTCGGCTACCGTAAATCACCCCCAACTATCCCTTACCACAACAAACCAAACCATATCATTTTAAAATTACAAAAAAAGGTGTACAAATCATAACAAACTATGCCAGACTTACCTAAATTACTTCGGCTACTCTAAATCATCACCAACTAACCCTTACCACAACAAACTAAACCCAATCACTTTAAAAAAAAATGTTACTAACCATAGCAAACTATGCCAAACTCACCTAATTTACTTCGGCTATCAAAAATCACCCCCAACTACACTTTACAGCAACAAACTAAGCCCAATCACTTTAAAATTACAAAAAAATGCTAAAAATCATAACAAACTATACCAGAATCACCTAAATTACTTCGGCTACCGTAAATCACCCCCAACTATCCCTTACCACAACAAACCAAACCATATCATTTTAAAATTACAAAAAAAGTTGTACAAATCATAACAAATTATGCCAGACTTACATAAATTACTTCGGCTACTCTAAATCATCACCAACTAACCCTTACCACAACAAACTAAACCCAATCACTTTTAAATTACAAAAAATTGCTACTAACCATAGCAAACTATGCCAAACTCACCTAAATTACTTCGGCTATCAAAAATCACCCCCAACTACACTTTACAGCAACAAACTAAGCCCAATCACTTTATAATTACAAAAAAATACTAAAAATCATAACAAACTAAACCATATCATCTTAAAATTACAAAAAAGGTGTACAAATCATAACAAACTATGCCAGACTCACCTAAATTACTTCGGCTACTCTAAATCATCAACAACTAACCCTTACCACAACAAACTAAACCCAATCACTTTTAAATTACAAAAAAATGCTACTAACCATAGCAAAGTAAGCCAAACTCACCTAAATTACTTCGGCTATCAAAAATCACCCCCAACTACACTTTACAACAACAAACTAAGCCCAATCACTTTAAAATTACAAAAAAATGCTACTAACCATAGCAAACTATGCCAAACTCACCTAAATTACTTCGGCTATCAAAAATCACCCCCAACTACACTTTACAGCAACAAACTAAGCCCAATCACTTTATAATTACAAAAAAATACTAAAAATCATAACAAACTAAACCATATCATCTTAAAATTACAAAAAAAGGTGTACAAATCATAACAAACTATGCCAGACTCACCTAAATTACTTCGGCTACTCTAAATCATCAACAACTAACCCTTACCACAACAAACTAAACCCAATCACTTTTAAATTACAAAAAAATGCTACTAACCATAGCAAAGTAAGACAAACTCACCTAAATTACTTCGGCTATCAAAAATCACCCCCAACTACACTTTACAACAACAAACTAAAGCCAATCACTTTTAAATTACAAAAAAATGCTACTAACCATAGCAAACTATGCCAAACTCACCTAAATTACTTCGGCTATCAAAAATCACCCCCAACTACACTTTACAACAACAAACTAAGCCCAATCACTTTAAATTTACAAAAAAATGCTAAAAATCAGAACAAACTATACCAGAATCACCTAAATTACTTCGGCTACCGTAAATCACCCCCAACTATCCCTTACCACAACAAACCAAACCATATCATCTTAAAATTACAAAAAAAGGTGTACAAATCATAACAAACTATGCCAGACTCATCTAAATTACTCGGCTACTCTAAATCATCACCAACTAACCCTTACCACAACAAACTAAACCCAATCACATTTAAATTACAAAAAAATGCTACTAACCATAGCAAACTATGCCAAACTCACCTAAATTACTTCGGCTATGAAAAATCAACCTCAACTACACTTTACAGCAACAAACTAAGCCCAATCACTTTAAAATTACAAAAAATGCTAAAAATCATAACAAACTATACCAGAATCACCTAAATTACTTCGGCTACCGTAAATCACCCCCAACTATCCCTTACCACAACAAACCAAACCATATCATCTTAAAATTACAAAAAAAGGTGTACAAATCATAACAAACTATGCCAGACTCACCTAAATTACTTCGGCTACTCTAAATCATCACCAACTAACCCTTACCACAACAAACTAAACCCAATCACTTTTAAATTACAAAAAAATGCTACTAACCATAGCAAACTATGCCCAACTCACCTAAATTACTTCGGCTATCAAAAATCACCCCCAACTACACTTTACAGCAACAAACTAAGCCCAATCACTTTATAATTACAAAAAAATACTAAAAATCATAACAAACTAAACCATATCATCTTAAAATTACAAAAAAGGTGTACAAATCATAACAAACTATGCCAGACTCACCTAAATTACTTTGGCTACTCTAAATCATCAACAACTAACCCTTACCACAACAAACTAAACCCAATCATTTTTAAATTACAAAAAAATGCTACTAACCATAGCAAACTATGCCAAACTCACCTAAATTACTTCGGCTATCAAAAATCACCCCCAACTACACTTTACAACAACAAACTAAGCCCAATCACTTTAAAATTACAAAAAAATGCTACTAACCATAGCAAACTATGCCAAACTCACCTAAATTACTTCGGCTATCAAAAATCACCCCTAACTACACTTTACAGCAACAATCTAAGCCCAATCACTTTATAATTACAAAAAAATACTAAAAATCATAACAAACTAAACCATATCATCTTAAAATTACAAAAAAAGGTGTACAAATCATAACAAACTATGCCAGACTCACCTAAATTACTTCGGCTACTCTAAATCATCAACAACTAACCCTTACCACAACAAACTAAACCCAATCACTTTTAAATTACAAAAACATGCTACTAACCATAGCAAACTATGCAAAACTCACCTAAATTACTTCAGCTATCAAAAATCACCCCCAACTGCACTTTACAGCAACAAACTAAGCCCAATCACTTTAAAATTACAAAAAAATGCTAAAAATCATAACAAACTATACCAGAATCACCTAAATTACTTCGGCTACCGTAAATCACCCCCAACTATCCCTTACCACAACAAACCAAACCATATCATCTTAAAATTACAAAAAAAGGTGTACAAATCATAACAAACTATGCCAGACTCACCTAAATTACTTCGGCTACTCTAAATCATCACCAACTAACCCTTACCAAAACAAACTAAACCCAATCACTTTTAAATTACAAAAAAATGCTTCTAACCATAGCAAACTATGCGAAACTCACCTAAATTACTTCAGCTATCAAAAATCACCCCCAACTGCACTTTACAGCAACAAACCAAGCCCAATCACTTTAAAATTACAAAAAAATGCTAAAAATCATAACAAACTATATCAGAATCACCTAAATTACTTCGGCTACCGTAAATCACCCCCAACTATCCCTTACCACAACAAAGCAAACCATATCATCTTAAAATTACAAAAAAAGGTGTACAAATCATAACAAACTATGCCAGGCTCACCTAAATTACTTCGGCTACTCTAAATCATCACCAACTAACCCTTACCACAACAAACTAAACCCAATCACTTTTAAATTACAAAAAATGCTACTAACCATAGCAAACTATGCTAAACTCACCTAAATTACTTTGGCTATCAAAAATCAACTCCAACTACACTTTACAGCAACAAACTAAGCCCAATCACTTTAAAATTACAAAAAAAATGCTAAAAATTATAACAAACTATACCAGAATCACCTAAATAACTTTGGCTACCGTAAGTCACACCCAACTATACCTTAATACCACAAACCAAACCATGTCATCTTAAAATTACAAAAAAGCTGTACAAATCATAACAAACTATGCCAGACTCACCTAAATTTCTTCGGCTACTCTAAATCATCACCAACTAACCCTTACCACAACAAACTAAACCCAATCAATTTTAAATTACAAAAAAATGCTACTAACTATAGCAAACTATGCCAAACTCACCAAAATTACTTCGGCTATCAAAAATCAACCCCAACTACACTTTACAGCAACAAACTAAACCCAATCACTTTAAAATTTTAAAAAAAGGTGTACAAATCATAACAAACTATGCCAGACTCACCTAAATTACTTCGGCTACTCTAAATCATCACCAACTAACCCTTACCACAACAAACTAAACCCAATCAATTTTAAATTACAAAAAAATGCTACTAACCATAGCAAACTATGCCAAACTCACCTAAATTACTTTGGCTATCAAAAATCACCCCCAACTACACTTTACAGCAATAAACTAAGCCCAATCACTTTATAATTACAAAAAAATACTAAAAATCATAACAAACTAAACCATATCATCTTAAAATTACAAAAAAAGGTGTACAAATCATAACAAACTATGCCAGACTCACCTAAATTACTTCGGCTACTCTAAATCATCAACAACTAACCCTTACCACAACAAACTAAACCCAATCACTTTTAAATTACAAAAAAATGCTACTAACCATAGCAAAGTAAGACAAACTCACCTAAATTACTTCGGCTATCAAAAATCACCCCCAACTACACTTTACAACAACAAACTAAAGCCAATCACTTTTAAATTACAAAAAAATGCTACTAACCATAGCAAACTATGCCAAACTCACCTAAATTACTTCGGCTATCAAAAATCACCCCCAACTACACTTTACAACAACAAACTAAGCCCAATCACTTTAAATTTACAAAAAAATGCTAAAAATCAGAACAAACTATACCAGAATCACCTAAATTACTTCGGCTACCGTAAATCACCCCCAACTATCCCTTACCACAACAAACCAAACCATATCATCTTAAAATTACAAAAAAAGGTGTACAAATCATAACAAACTATGCCAGACTCATCTAAATTACTCGGCTACTCTAAATCATCACCAACTAACCCTTACCACAACAAACTAAACCCAATCACATTTAAATTACAAAAAAATGCTACTAACCATAGCAAACTATGCCAAACTCACCTAAATTACTTCGGCTATGAAAAATCAACCTCAACTACACTTTACAGCAACAAACTAAGCCCAATCACTTTAAAATTACAAAAAATGCTAAAAATCATAACAAACTATACCAGAATCACCTAAATTACTTCGGCTACCGTAAATCACCCCCAACTATCCCTTACCACAACAAACCAAACCATATCATCTTAAAATTACAAAAAAAGGTGTACAAATCATAACAAACTATGCCAGACTCACCTAAATTACTTCGGCTACTCTAAATCATCACCAACTAACCCTTACCACAACAAACTAAACCCAATCACTTTTAAATTACAAAAAAATGCTACTAACCATAGCAAACTATGCCCAACTCACCTAAATTACTTCGGCTATCAAAAATCACCCCCAACTACACTTTACAGCAACAAACTAAGCCCAATCACTTTATAATTACAAAAAAATACTAAAAATCATAACAAACTAAACCATATCATCTTAAAATTACAAAAAAGGTGTACAAATCATAACAAACTATGCCAGACTCACCTAAATTACTTTGGCTACTCTAAATCATCAACAACTAACCCTTACCACAACAAACTAAACCCAATCATTTTTAAATTACAAAAAAATGCTACTAACCATAGCAAACTATGCCAAACTCACCTAAATTACTTCGGCTATCAAAAATCACCCCCAACTACACTTTACAACAACAAACTAAGCCCAATCACTTTAAAATTACAAAAAAATGCTACTAACCATAGCAAACTATGCCAAACTCACCTAAATTACTTCGGCTATCAAAAATCACCCCTAACTACACTTTACAGCAACAATCTAAGCCCAATCACTTTATAATTACAAAAAAATACTAAAAATCATAACAAACTAAACCATATCATCTTAAAATTACAAAAAAAGGTGTACAAATCATAACAAACTATGCCAGACTCACCTAAATTACTTCGGCTACTCTAAATCATCAACAACTAACCCTTACCACAACAAACTAAACCCAATCACTTTTAAATTACAAAAACATGCTACTAACCATAGCAAACTATGCAAAACTCACCTAAATTACTTCAGCTATCAAAAATCACCCCCAACTGCACTTTACAGCAACAAACTAAGCCCAATCACTTTAAAATTACAAAAAAATGCTAAAAATCATAACAAACTATACCAGAATCACCTAAATTACTTCGGCTACCGTAAATCACCCCCAACTATCCCTTACCACAACAAACCAAACCATATCATCTTAAAATTACAAAAAAAGGTGTACAAATCATAACAAACTATGCCAGACTCACCTAAATTACTTCGGCTACTCTAAATCATCACCAACTAACCCTTACCAAAACAAACTAAACCCAATCACTTTTAAATTACAAAAAAATGCTTCTAACCATAGCAAACTATGCGAAACTCACCTAAATTACTTCAGCTATCAAAAATCACCCCCAACTGCACTTTACAGCAACAAACCAAGCCCAATCACTTTAAAATTACAAAAAAATGCTAAAAATCATAACAAACTATATCAGAATCACCTAAATTACTTCGGCTACCGTAAATCACCCCCAACTATCCCTTACCACAACAAAGCAAACCATATCATCTTAAAATTACAAAAAAAGGTGTACAAATCATAACAAACTATGCCAGGCTCACCTAAATTACTTCGGCTACTCTAAATCATCACCAACTAACCCTTACCACAACAAACTAAACCCAATCACTTTTAAATTACAAAAAATGCTACTAACCATAGCAAACTATGCTAAACTCACCTAAATTACTTTGGCTATCAAAAATCAACTCCAACTACACTTTACAGCAACAAACTAAGCCCAATCACTTTAAAATTACAAAAAAAATGCTAAAAATCATAACAAACTATACCAGAATCACCTAAATAACTTTGGCTACCGTAAGTCACACCCAACTATACCTTAATACAACAAACCAAACCATGTCATCTTAAAATTACAAAAAAGCTGTACAAATCATAACAAACTATGCCAGACTCACCTAAATTTCTTCGGCTACTCTAAATCATCACCAACTAACCCTTACCACAACAAACTAAACCCAATCAATTTTAAATTACAAAAAAATGCTACTAACTATAGCAAACTATGCCAAACTCACCAAAATTACTTCGGCTATCAAAAATCAACCCCAACTACACTTTACAGCAACAAACTAAACCCAATCACTTTAAAATTTTAAAAAAAGGTGTACAAATCATAACAAACTATGCCAGACTCACCTAAATTACTTCGGCTACTCTAAATCATCACCAACTAACCCTTACCACAACAAACTAAACCCAATCAATTTTAAATTACAAAAAAATGCTACTAACCATAGCAAACTATGCCAAACTCACCTAAATTACTTTGGCTATCAAAAATCACCCCCAACTACACTTTACAGCAATAAACTAAGCCCAATCACTTTATAATTACAAAAAAATACTAAAAATCATAACAAACTAAACCATATCATCTTAAAATTACAAAAAAAGGTGTACAAATCATAACAAACTATGCCAGACTCACCTAAATTACTTCGGCTACTCTAAATCATCAACAACTAACCCTTACCACAACAAACTAAACCCAATCACTTTTAAATTACAAAAAAATGCTACTAACCATAGCAAACTATGCCAAACTCACCTAAATTACTTCGGCTATCAAAAATCACCCCCAACTATCCCTTACCACAACAAACCAAACCATATCATCTTAAAATTACAAAAAAAGGTGTACAAATCATAACAAACTATGCCAAACTCATCTAAATTACTTCGGCTACTCTAAATCATCACCAACTAACCCTTACCACAACAAACTAAACCCAATCACATTAAAATTACAAAAAAATGCTACTAACCATAGCAAACTATGCCAAACTCACCTAAATTACTTCGGCTATAAAAAATCACCCTCAACTACACTTTACAGCAACAAACTAAGCCCAATCACTTTAAAATTACAAAAAGATGCTAAAAATCATAACAAACTATACCAGAATCACCTAAATTACTTCGGCTACCGTAAATCACCCCCAACTATCCCTTACCACAACAAACCAAACAATATCATCTTAAAATTACAAAAAAAGGTGTACAAATGATAACAAACTATGCCAGACTCACCTAAATTACTTCGGCTACTCTAAATCATCACCAACTAACCCTTACCAAAACAAACTAAACCCAATCACTTTTAAATTACAAAAAAATGCTACTAACCATAGCAAACTATGCAAAACTCACCTAAATTACTTCAGCTATCAAAAATCACCCCCAACTGCACTTTACAGCAACAAACCAAGCCCAATCACTTTAAAATTACAAAAAAATGCTTAAAATCATAACAAACTATACCAGAATCACCTAAATTACTTCGGCTACCGTAAATCACCACCAACTATCCCTTACCACAACAAACCAAACCATATCATCTTAAAATTACAAAAAAAGGTGTACAAATCATAACAAACTATGCCAGACTCACCTAAATTACTTCGGCTACTCTAAATCATCACCAACTAACCCTTACCACAACAAACTAAACCCAATCACTTTTAAATTACAAAAAAATGCTACTAACCATAGCAAACTATGCCAAACTCACCTAAATTACTTCGCCTATCAAAAATCACCCCCAACTACACTTTACAGCAACAAACTAAGCCCAATCACTTTAAAATTACAAAAAAATGCTAAAAATCATAAAAAACTATACCAGAATCACCAAAATTACTTCGGCTATCGTATATCACCCCCAACTATCCCTTACCACTACAAACCAAACCATATCATCTTTAAATTACAAAAAAGGTGTACAAATCATAACAAACTATGCCAGACTCACCTAAATTACTTCGGCTACTCTAAATCATCACCAGCTAACCCTTACCACAACAAACTAAACCCAATCACTTTTAAATTACAAAAAAATGCTACTAACCATAGCAAACTATGCCAAACTCACCTAAATTACTTCGGCTATCAAAAATCACCCCCAACTACACTTTACAGCAACAAACTAAGCCCAATCACTTTAAAATTACAAAAAAATGCTAAAAATCATAACAAACTATACCAGAATCACCTAAATTACTTCGGCTACTGTAATTCACCCCCAACTATCCCTTACCACAACAAACCAAACCATATCATCTTAAACTTACAAAAAAAGGTGTACAAATTATAACAAACTATGCCAGACTCACCTAAATTACTTCGGCTACTCTAAATCATCACCAGCTAACCCTTACCACAACAAACTAAACCCAATCACTTTTAAATTACAAAAAAATGCTACTAACCATAGCAAACTATGCCAAACTCACCTAAATTACTTCGGCTATCAAAAATCACCCCCAACTACACTTTACAGCAACAAACTAAACCCAATCACTTTAAAATTACAAAAAAATGCTTAAAATCATAACAAACTATACCAGAATCACCTAAATTACTTCGGCTACCGTAAATAACCCCCAACTATCCCTTACCACAACAAACCAAACCATATCATCTTAAAATTACAAAAAAAGGTGTACAAATCATAACAAACTATGCCAGACTCACCTAAATTACTTCGGCTACTCTAAATCATCACCAACTAACCCTTACCACAACATACTAAACCCAATCACTTTTAAATTACAAAAAAATGCTACTAACCATAGCAAACTATTCCAAACTCATCTAAATTACTTCAGTTATCAAAAATCACCCCCAACTACACTTTACAGCAACAAACTAAATCCAATCACTTTAAAATTACAAAAAAATGCTAAAAATCATAACAAACTATACCAGAATCACCTAAATTACTTCGGCTACCGTAAATCACCCCCAACTATCCCTTACCACAACAAACCAAACCATATCATCTTAAAGTTACAAAAAAAGGTGTACAAATCATAACAAACTATGCCAGACTCACCTAAATTACTTCGGCTACTCTAAATCATCACCAACTAACCCTTACCTAAACAAACTAAACCCAATCACTTTTAAATTACAAAAAAATGCTACTAACCATAGCAAACTATGCAAAACTCACCTAAATTACTTCAGCTATCAAAAATCACCCCCAACTGCACTTTACAGCAACAAACCAAGCCCAATCACATTAAAATTACAAAAAAATGCTTAAAATCATAACAAACTATACCAGAATCACCTAAATTACTTCGGCTACCGTAAATCACCACCAACTATCCCTTACCACAACAAACCAAACCATATCATCTTAAAATTACAAAAAAAGGTGTACAAATCATAACAAACTATGCCAGACTTACCTAAATTACTTCGGCTACTCTAAATCATCACCAACTAACCCTTACCACAACAAACTAAACCCAATCACTTTTAAATTACAAAAAAATGCTACTAACCATAGCAAACTATGCCAAACTCACCTAAATTACTTCGCCTATCAAAAATCACCCCCAACTACACTTTACAGCAACAAACTAAGCCCAATCACTTTAAAATTACAAAAAAATGCTAAAAATCATAAAAAACTATACCAGAATCACCAAAATTACTTCGGCTATCGTATATCACCCCCAACTATCCCTTACCACTACAAACCAAACCATATCATCTTAAAATTACAAAAAAGGTGTACAAATCATAACAAACTATGCCAGACTCACCTAAATTACTTCGGCTACTCTAAATCATCACCAGCTAACCCTTACCACAACAAACTAAACCCAATCACTTTTGAATTACAAAAAAATGCTACTAACCATAGCAAACTATGCCAAACTCACCTAAATTACTTCGGCTATCAAAAATCACCCCCAACTACACTTTACAGCAACAAACTAAGCCCAATCACTTTAAAATTACAAAAAAATGCTAAAAATCATAACAAACTATACCAGAATCACCTAAATTACTTCGGCTACTGTAATTCACCCCCAACTATCCCTTACCACAACAAACCAAACCATATCATCTTAAACTTACAAAAAAAGGTGTACAAATTATAACAAACTATGCCAGACTCACCTAAATTACTTCGGCTACTCTAAATCATCACCAGCTAACCCTTACCACAACAAACTAAACCCAATCACTTTTAAATTACAAAAAAATGCTACTAACCATAGCAAACTATGCCAAACTCACCTAAATTACTTCGGCTATCAAAAATCACCCCCAACTACACTTTACAGCAACAAACTAAACCCAATCACTTTAAAATTACAAAAAAATGCTTAAAATCATAACAAACTATACCAGAATCACCTAAATTACTTCGGCTACCGTAAATTACCCCCAACTATCCCTTACCACAACAAACCAAACCATATCATCTTAAAATTACAAAAAAAGGTGTACAAATCATAACAAACTATGCCAGACTCACCTAAATTACTTCGGCTACTCTAAATCATCACCAACTAACCCTTACCACAACAAACTAAACCCAATCACTTTTAAATTACAAAAAAATGCTACTAACCATAGCAAACTATTCCAAACTCACCTAAATTACTTCGGTTATCAAAAATCACCCCCAACTACACTTTACAGCAACAAACTAAATCCAATCACTTAAAAATTACAAAAAAATGCTAAAAATCATAACAAACTATACCAGAATCACCTAAATTACTTCGGCTACCGTAAATCACCCACAACTATCCCTTACCACAACAAACAAAACCATATCATCTTAAAATTACAAAAAAAGGTGTACAAATCATAACAAACTATGCAAGACTCACCTAAATTACTTCGGCTACTCTAAATCATCACCAACTCACCCTTACCAAAACAAATTAAACCCAATCACTTTTAAATTACAAAAAAATGCTACTAACCATAGCAAACTATGCCAAACTCACCTAAATTACTTCGGCTATCAAAAATCACCCCCAACTACACTTTATAGCAACAAACTAAGTCCAATCACTTTAAAATTACAAAAAAATGCTAAAAATCATAACAAACTTTACCAGAAACACCTAAATTACTTCGGCTACCGTAAATCACCCCCAACTATCCCTTACCACAACAAACTAAACCCAATCACTTTTAATTACAAAAAAATGCTACTAACCATAGCAAACTATGCCAAACTCACCTAAATTACTTCGGCTATCAAAAATCACCCCCAACTACACTTTACAGCAACAAACTAAGCCCAATCCCTTTAAAATTACAAAAAAATTTTAAAATCATAACAAACTCTACCAGAATCACCTAAATTACTTCGGCTACCGTAAATCACCCCCAACTATCCCTTACCACAACAAACCAAACCATATCATCTTAAAATTACAAAAAAAGGTGTACAAATCATAACAAACTATGCCAGACTCACCTAAATTACTTCGGCTACTCTAAATCATCACCAACTAACCCTTACCACAACAACCTAAACCCAATCACTTTTAAATTACAAAAAAATGCTACTAACCATAGCAAACTATGCCAAACACACCTAAATTACTTCGGCTATCAAAAATCACCCCCAACTACACTTTACAGAAACAAACTAAGCCCAATCACTTTAAAATTACAAAAAAATGCTAAAAATCATAACAAACTATACCAGAATCTCCTAAATTACTTCGGCTACCGTAAATCACCCCCAACTATCCCTTACCACAACAAACCAAACCATATCATCTTAAAATTACAAAAAAAGTGTACAAATCATAACAAACTATGCCAGACTCACCTAAATTACTTCGGCTACTCTAAATCATCACCAACTAACCCTTACCACAACAAACTAAACCCAATCAATTTTAAATTACAAAAAAATGCTAGTAACCGTAGCAAACTATGCCAAACTCACCTAAATTACTTCGGCTACCGTAAATCATCACCAACTAACCCTAACCACAACAAACTAAACCCAATCACTTTTAAATTACAAAAAAATGCTACTAACCATAGCAAACTATGCCAAACTCACCTAAATTACTTCGGCTATCAAAAATCACCCCCAACTACACTTTACAGCAACAAACTAAGCCCAATCCCTTTAAAATTACAAAAAAATGTTAAAATCATAACAAACTCTACCAGAATCACCTAAATTACTTCGGCTACCGTAAATCACCCCCAACTATCCCTTACCACAACAAACCAAACCATATCATCTTAAAATTACAAAAAAAGGTGTACAAATCATAACAAACTATGCCAGACTCACCTAAATTACTTCGGCTACTCTAAATCATCACCAACTAACCCTTACCACAACAAACTAAACCCAATCACTTTTAAATTACAAGAAAATGCTAGTGACCATAGCAAACTATGCCAAACTCACCTAAATTACTTCGGCTACCATAAATCATCACCAACTAACCCTTACCACAACAAACTAAACCCAATCACTTTTAAATTACAAAAAAATGCTAGTGACCATAGCAAACTATGCCAAACTCACCTAAATTACTTCGGCTATCAAAAATCACCCCCACCTACACTTTACAGCAACAAACTAAGCCCAATCACTTTAAAATTACAAAAAAATGCTAAAAATCATAACAAACTATACCAGAATCACCTAAATTACTTCGGCTACCGTAAATCACCCCCAACTATCCCTTACCACAACAAACCAAACCATATCATCTTAAAATTACAAAAAAAGGTGTACAAATCATAACAAACTATGCCAAACTCACCTAAATTACTTCGGCTATTCTAAATCATCACCAACTAACCCTTACCACAACAAACTAAACCCAATCACTTTTAAATTACAAAAAAATGCTAGTAACCATAACAAACTATGCAAGACTCACCTAAATTACTTCGGCTACTCTAAATCATCACCAACTAACCCTTACCACAACAAACTAAACCCAATCACTTTTAAAATACAAAAAAATGCTACTATCCATAGCAAACTATGCCAAACTCACCTAAATTACTTCGGCTATCAAAAATCACCCCCAACTACACTTTATAGCAACAAACTAAGTCCAATCACTTTAAAATTACAAAAAAATGCTAAAAATCATAACAAACTTTACCAGAAACACCTAAATTACTTCGGCTACCGTAAATCACCCCCAACTATCCCTTACCACAACAAACTAAACCCAATCACTTTTAAATTACAAAAAAATGCTACTAACCATAGCAAACTATGCTAAAGTCACCTAAATTACTTCGGCTATCAAAAATCACCCCCAACTACACTTTAAAGCAACAAACTAAGCCCAATCACTTTAAAATTACAAAAAAATGCTAAAAATCATAACAAACTATACCAGAATCACCTAAATTACTTCGGCTACCGTAAATCACCCCCAACTATCCCTTACCACAACAAACCAAACCATATCATCCTAAAATTACAAAAAAAGGTGTACAAATCATAACAAACTATGCCAGACTCACCTGAATTACTTCGGCTACTCTAAATCATCACCAACTAACCCTTACCACTACAAACTAAACCCAATCACTTTTAAATTACAAAAAAATGCTAGTAACCATAGCAAACTATGCCAAACTCATCTAAATTACTTCGGCTACCATAAATCATCACCAACTAACCCTTACCACAACAAACTAAACCCAATCACTTTTAAATTACAAAAAAATGCTACTAACCATAGCAAACTATGCCAAACTCACGTAAATTATTTCGGCTATCAAAAATCACCCCCAACTACACTTTACAGCAACAAACTAAGCCCAATCACTTTAAAATTACAAAAAAATGCTAAAAATCATAACAAACTATACCAGAATCACCTAAATTACTTCGGCTACCGTAAATCACCCCCAACTATCCCTTATCACAACAAACCAAACCATATCATCATAAAATTACAAAAAAAGGTGTACAAATCATAACAAACTATGCCAGACGCACCTAAATTACTTCGGCTACTCAAAATCATCACCAACTAACCCTTACCACAACAAACTAAACCCAATCACTTTTAAATTACAAAAAATGCTACTAACCATAGCAAACTATGCCAAACTCACCTAAATTACTTCGGCTTTCAAAAATCACCCCCAACTACACTTTACAGCAACAAACTAAGCCCAATCACTTTAAAATTACAAAAAAATGCTAAAAATCATAACAAACTATACCAGAATCACCTAAATTACTTCGGCTACCGTAAATCACCCCCAACTATCCCTTACCACAACAAACCAAACCATATCATCTTAAAATTACAAAAAAAGGTGTACAAATCATAACAAACTATGCCAGACTTACCTAAATTACTTCGGCTACGCTAAATCATCACCAACTAACCCTTACCACAACACACTGAACCCAATCACTTTTAAATTACAAAAAAATGCTACTAACCATAGCAAACTATGCCAAACTCACATAAATTACTTCGGCTATCAAAAATCACCCCCAACTACACTTTACAGCAACAAACTAAGCCCAATCACTTTAAAATTACAAAAAAATGCTAAAAATCATAACAAACTATACCAGAATCAACTAAATTACTTCGGCTACCGTAAATCACCCTCAAATATCCCTTACCACAACAAACCAAACCATATCATTTTAAAATTACAAAAAAGGTGTACAAATCCTAACAAACTATGCCAGACTCACCTAATTTACTTCGGCTACTCTAAATCATCACCAACTAACCCTTACCACAACAAACTAAACCCAATCACTTTTAAATTACAAAAAAATGCTACTAAATATAACAAACTATGCCAAACTCACCTAAATTACTTCGTCTATCTAAAATCACCCCCAACTACACTTTACAGCAACAAACTAAGTCCAATCACATTAAAATTACAATAAAATGCTAAAAATAATAACAAACTATACCAGAATCATCTAAAATACTTCGGCTACCGTAAATCACCCCCAACTATCCCTTACCACAACAAACCAAACCATATCATCTTAAAATTACAAAAAAAGGTGTACAAATCATAACAAACTATGCCAGACTCACCTAGATTACTTCGGCTACTCTAAATCATCACCAACTAACCCTTACCACAACAAACTAAACCCAATCACTTTTAAATTACAAAAAAATGCTACTAATCATAGCAAACTATGCCAAACTCACCTAAATTACTTCGGCTATCAAAAATTACCCCCAACTACACTTTACAGCAACAAACTAAGCCCAATCACTTTAAAATTACAAAAAAATGCTAAAAATCATAACAAACTATACCAGAATCACATAAATTACTTCGGCTACTCTAAATCATCACCAACTAACCCTTACCACAACAAACCAAACCATATCATCTTAAAATTACAAAAAAAGGTGTACAAATCATAACAAACTATGCCAGACTCACCTAAATTACTTCGGCTACTCTTAATAATCACCAACTAACCCTTACCACAACACACTAAACCCAATCACTTTTATATTACAAAAAAAATGCTACTAACCATAGCAAACTATGCCAAACTCACCTAAATTACTTCGGCTTTCAAAGATCACCCCCAACTACACTTTACAGCAACAAACTAAGCCCAATCACTTTAAAATTACAAAAAAATGTTAAAATTATAACAAACTATACCAGAATCACCTAAATTACTTCGGCTACCGTAAATCACTTCCAACTATCCCTTACCACAACAAACCAAACCATTTCATCTTAAAATTACAAAAAAAGGTGTACAAATCATAACAAACTATGCCAGACTCACCTAGATTACTTCGGCTACTCTAAATCATCACCAACTAACCCTTACCACAACAAACTAAACCCAATCACTTTTAAATTACAAAAAAATGCTACTAATCATAGCAAACTATGCCAAACTCACCTAAATTACTTCGGCTATCAAAAATTACCCCCAACTACACTTTACAGCAACAAACTAAGCCCAATCACTTTAAAATTACAAAAAAATGCTAAAAATCATAACAAACTATACCAGAATCACATAAATTACTTCGGCTACCGTAAATCACCCCCAACTATCCCTTACCACAACAAACCAAACCATATCATCTTAAAATTACAAAAAAAGGTGTACAAATCATAACAAACTATGCCAGACTCACCTAAATTACTTCGGCTACTCTTAATAATCACCAACTAACCCTTACCACAACACACTAAACCCAATCACTTTTATATTACAAAAAAAATGCTACTAACCATAGCAAACTATGCCAAACTCACCTAAATTACTTCGGCTTTCAAAGATCACCCCCAACTACACTTTACAGCAACAAACTAAGCCCAATCACTTTAAAATTACAAAAAAATGTTAAAATTATAACAAACTATACCAGAATCACCTAAATTACTTCGGCTACCGTAAATCACTTCCAACTATCCCTTACCACAACAAACCAAACCATTTCATCTTAAAATTACAAAAAAAGGTGTACAAATCATAACAAACTATGCCAGACTCACCTAAATTACTTCGGCTACTCTAAATCATCACCAACTTACCCTTACCACAACAAACTAAACCCAATCAGTTTTAATTACAAAAAAATGCTACTAAACATAGCAAACTATGCCAAACTCACCTAAATTAC
Source organism: Eledona agricola (assembly GCA_964023215.1). Lineage (NCBI taxonomy): Eukaryota > Metazoa > Arthropoda > Insecta > Coleoptera > Tenebrionidae > Eledona > Eledona agricola. The sequence goes on from OZ026863.1 coordinate 2,828,806, forward strand.
TTCGGCTATCAAAAATAACCCCCAACTACACTTTACAGCAACAAACTAAGCCCAATCACTTTAAAATTACAAAAAAATGCTAAAAATCATAACAAACTATACCAGAATCACCTAAATTACTTCGGCTACTGTAAATCACCCCTAACTATCCCTTACCACAACAAACCAAACCATATCATCTTAAAAATACAAAAAAAGGTGTTCAAATCATAACAAACTATGCCAGACTCACCTAAATTACTTCGGCTACTCTAAATCGTCACCAACTAACCCTTACTACAACAAACTAAACCCAATCACTTTTAAATTACAAAAAAATGCTACTAACCATAGCAAACTATGCCAAACTCACCTAAATTACTTCGGCTATCAAAAATCACCCCCAACTACACATTACAGCAACAAACAAAGCCCAATCACTTTAAAATTACAAAAAATGCTAAAAATCATAACAAACTATACCAGAATCACCTAAATTACTTCGGCTACCGTAAATCACCCCCAACTATCCATTACCACAACAAACCAAACCATATCATCTTAAAATTACAAAAAAAGGTGTACAAATCATAACAAACTATGCCAGACTCACCTAAATTACTTCGGCTACTCTTAATAATCACCAACTAACCCTTACCACAACAAACTAAACCCAATCACTTTAAAATTACAAAAAAATGTTAAAATTATAACAAACTATACCAGAATCACCTAAATTACTTCGGCTACCGTAAATCACCTCCAACTATCCCTTACCACAACAAACCAAACCATATCATCTTAAAATTACAAAAAAAGATGTACAAATCATAACAAACTATGCCAGACTCACCTAAATTACTTCGGCTACTCTAAATCATCACCAACTAACCCTTACCACAACAAACTAAACCCAATCACTTTTAAATTACAAAAAAATGCTACTGACCATAGCAAACTACGCCAAACTCACCTAAATTACTTCGGCTATCAAAAATAACCCCCAACTACACTTTACAGCAACAAACTAAGCCCAATCACTTTAAAATTACAAAAAAATGCTAAAAATCATAACAAACTATACCAGAATCACCTAAATTACTTCGGCTACTGTAAATCACCCCTAACTATCCCTTACCACAACAAACCAAACCATATCATCTTAAAAATACAAAAAAAGGTGTTCAAATCATAACAAACTATGCCAGACTCACCTAAATTACTTCGGCTACTCTAAATCGTCACCAACTAACCCTTACTACAACAAACTAAACCCAATCACTTTTAAATTACAAAAAAATGCTACTAACCATAGCAAACTATGCCAAACTCACCTAAATTACTTCGGCTATCAAAAATCACCCCCAACTACACATTACAGCAACAAACAAAGCCCAATCACTTTAAAATTACAAAAAATGCTAAAAATCATAACAAACTATACCAGAATCACCTAAATTACTTCGGCTACCGTAAATCACCCCCAACTATCCATTACCACAACAAACCAAACCATATCATCTTAAAATTACAAAAAAAGGTGTACAAATCATAACAAACTATGCCAGACTCACCTAAATTACTTCGGCTACTCTTAATAATCACCAACTAACCCTTACCACAACAAACTAAACCCAATCACTTTTATATTACAAAAAAATGCTACTAACCATAGCAAACTATGCCAAACTCACCTAAATTACTTCGGCTTTCAAAAATCACCCCCAACTACACTTTACAGCAACAAACTAAGCCCAATCACTTTAAAATTACAAAAAAATGCTAAAAATCATAACAAACTATACCAAAATCACCTAAATTACTTCGGCTACCGTAAATCACCCCCAACTATCCCTTACCACAACAAACCAAACCATATCATCTTAAAATTACAAAAAAGGTGTACAAATTATAACAAACTATGCCAGACTTACCTAAATTACTTTGGCTACGCTAAATCATCACCAACTAACCCTTACCACAACACACTGAACCCAATCACTTTTAAATTACAAAAAAATGCTACTAACCATAGCAAACTATGCCAAACTCACATAAATTACTTCGGATATCAAAAATCACCCCCAACTACACTTTACAGCAACAAACTAAGCCCAATCACTTTAAAATTACAAAAAAATGCTAAAAATCATAACAAACTATACCAGAATCACCTAAATTACTTCGGCTACCGTAAATCACCCCCAAATATCCCTTACCACAACAAACCAAACCATATCATCTTAAAATTACAAAAAAGGTGTACAAATCCTAACAAACTATGCCAGACTCACCTAAATTACTTCGGCTACTCTAAATCATCACCAACTAACCCTTACCACAACAAACTAAACCCAATCACTTTTAAATTACAAAAAAATGCTACTAACCATAACAAACTATGCCAAACTCACCTAAATTACTTCGGCTATCAAAAATCAACCCCAACTACACTTTACAGCAACAAACTAAGCCCAATCACTTTAAAATTACAAAAAAATGCTAAAAATCATAACAAACTATACCAGAATCACCTAAATTACTTCGGCTACCGTAAATCACCCCCAACTATCCCTTACTACAACAAACCAAACCATATCATTTAAAATTACAAAAAAAGGTGTACAAATCATAACAAACTATGCCAGACTCACCTAAATTACTTCGGCTACTCTAAATCATCACCAACTAACCCTTACCACAACAAACTAAACCCAATCACTTTTAAATTACAAAAAAATGCTAGTAACCATAGCAAACTATGCCAAACTCACCTAAATTACTTCGGCTACCATAAATCATCACCAACTAACCCTTACCACAACAAATTAAACCCAATCACTTTTAAATTACAAAAAAATGCTACTAACCATAGCAAACTATGCCAAACTCACCTAAATTACTTCGGCTATCAAAAATCACGCCCAACTACACTTTACAGCAACAAACAAAGCCCAATCACTTTAAAATTACAAAAAAATGCTAAAAATCATAACAAACTTTACCAGAAACACCTAAATTACTTCGGCTACCGTAAATCACCCCCAACTATCCCTTACCACAACAAACTAAACCCAATCACTTTTAAATTACAAAAAAATGCTACTAACCATAGCAAACTATGCTAAAGTCACCTAAATTACTTCGGCTATCAAAAATCACCCCCAACTACACTTTAAAGCAACAAACTAAGCCCAATCACTTTAAAATTACAAAAAAATGCTAAAAATCATAACAAACTATACCAGAATCACCTAAATTACTTCGGCTACCGTAAATCACCCCCAACTATCCCTTACCACAACAAACCAAACCATATCATCCTAAAATTACAAAAAAAGGTGTACAAATCATAACAAACTATGCCAGACTCACCTGAATTACTTCGGCTACTCTAAATCATCACCAACTAACCCTTACCACTACAAACTAAACCCAATCACTTTTAAATTACAAAAAAATGCTAGTAACCATAGCAAACTATGCCAAACTCATCTAAATTACTTCGGCTACCATAAATCATCACCAACTACACTTTACAGCAACAAACTAAGCCCAATCACTTTAAAATTACAAAAAAATGTTAAAATTATAACAAACTATACCAGAATCACCTAAATTACTTCGGCTACCGTAAATCACTTCCAACTATCCCTTACCACAACAAACCAAACCATTTCATCTTAAAATTACAAAAAAAGGTGTACAAATCATAACAAACTATGCCAGACTCACCTAAATTACTTCGGCTACTCTAAATCATCACCAACTTACCCTTACCACAACAAACTAAACCCAATCAGTTTTAATTACAAAAAAATGCTACTAACCATAGCAAACTATGCCAAACTCACCTAAATTACTTCGGCTATCAAAAATCACCCCCAACTACACTTTACAGCAACAAACTGAGCCCAATCACTTTAAAATTTCAAAAAATACTAAAAATCATAACACACTTACCAGAATCACCTAAATTACTTCGGCTACCGTAAATCACCTCCAACTATCCCTTACCACAACAAACCAAACCATATCATCTTAAAATTACAAAAAAAGATGTACAAATCATAACAAACTATGCCAGACTCACCTAAATTACTTCGGCTACTCTAAATCATCACCAACTAACCCTTACCACAACAAACTAAACCCAATCACTTTTAAATTACAAAAAAATGCTACTGACCATAGCAAACTACGCCAAACTCACCTAAATTACTTCGGCTATCAAAAATCACCCCCAACTACACTTTACAGCAACAAACTAAGCCCAATCACTTTAAAATTACAAAAAAATGCTAAAAATCATAACAAACTATACCAGAATCACCTAAATTACTTCGGCTACTGTAAATCACCCCTAACTATCCCTTACCACAACAAACCAAACCATATCATCTTAAAAATACAAAAAAAGGTGTTCAAATCATAACAAACTATGCCAGACTCACCTAAATTACTTCGGCTACTCTAAATCGTCACCAACTAACCCTTACTACAACAAACTAAACCCAATCACTTTTAAATTACAAAAAAATGCTACTAACCATAGCAAACTATGCCAAACTCACCTAAATTACTTCGGCTATCAAAAATCACCCCCAACTACACATTACAGCAACAAACAAAGCCCAATCACTTTAAAATTACAAAAAATGCTAAAAATCATAACAAACTATACCAGAATCACCTAAATTACTTCGGCTACCGTAAATCACCCCCAACTATCCATTACCACAACAAACCAAACCATATCATCTTAAAATTACAAAAAAAGGTGTACAAATCATAACAAACTATGCCAGACTCACCTAAATTACTTCGGCTACTCTTAATAATCACCAACTAACCCTTACCACAACAAACTAAACCCAATCACTTTTATATTACAAAAAAATGCTACTAACCATAGCAAACTATGCCAAACTCACCTAAATTACTTCGGCTTTCAAAAATCACCCCCAACTACACTTTACAGCAACAAACTAAGCCCAATCACTTTAAAATTACAAAAAAATGCTAAAAATCATAACAAACTATACCAGAATCACCTAAATTACTTCGGCTACCGTAAATCACCCCCAACTATCCCTTACCACAACAAACCAAACCATATCATCTTAAAATTACAAAAAAAGGTGTACAAATTATAACAAACTATGCCAGACTTACCTAAATTACTTTGGCTACGCTAAATCATCACCAACTAACCCTTACCACAACACACTGAACCCAATCACTTTTAAATTACAAAAAAATGCTACTAACCATAGCAAACTATGCCAAACTCACATAAATTACTTCGGATATCAAAAATCACCCCCAACTACACTTTACAGCAACAAACTAAGCCCAATCACTTTAAAATTACAAAAAAATGCTAAAAATCATAACAAACTATACCAGAATCACCTAAATTACTTCGGCTACCGTAAATCACCCCCAAATATCCCTTACCACAACAAACCAAACCATATCATCTTAAAATTACAAAAAAGGTGTACAAATCCTAACAAACTATGCCAGACTCACCTAAATTACTTCGGCTACTCTAAATCATCACCAACTAACCCTTACCACAACAAACTAAACCCAATCACTTTTAAATTACAAAAAAATGCTACTAACCATAACAAACTATGCCAAACTCACCTAAATTACTTCGGCTATCAAAAATCAACCCCAACTACACTTTACAGCAACAAACTAAGCCCAATCACTTTAAAATTACAAAAAAATGCTAAAAATCATAACAAACTATACCAGAATCACCTAAATTACTTCGGCTACCGTAAATCACCCCCAACTATCCCTTACTACAACAAACCAAACCATATCATTTAAAATTACAAAAAAAGGTGTACAAATCATAACAAACTATGCCAGACTCACCTAAATTACTTCGGCTACTCTAAATCATCACCAACTAACCCTTACCACAACAAACTAAACCCAATCACTTTTAAATTACAAAAAAATGCTAGTAACCATAGCAAACTATGCCAAACTCACCTAAATTACTTCGGCTACCATAAATCATCACCAACTAACCCTTACCACAACAAATTAAACCCAATCACTTTTAAATTACAAAAAAATGCTACTAACCATAGCAAACTATGCCAAACTCACCTAAATTACTTCGGCTATCAAAAATCACGCCCAACTACACTTTACAGCAACAAACAAAGCCCAATCACTTTAAAATTACAAAAAAATGCTAAAAATCATAACAAACTTTACCAGAAACACCTAAATTACTTCGGCTACCGTAAATCACCCCCAACTATCCCTTACCACAACAAACTAAACCCAATCACTTTTAAATTACAAAAAAATGCTACTAACCATAGCAAACTATGCTAAAGTCACCTAAATTACTTCGGCTATCAAAAATCACCCCCAACTACACTTTAAAGCAACAAACTAAGCCCAATCACTTTAAAATTACAAAAAAATGCTAAAAATCATAACAAACTATACCAGAATCACCTAAATTACTTCGGCTACCGTAAATCACCCCCAACTATCCCTTACCACAACAAACCAAACCATATCATCCTAAAATTACAAAAAAAGGTGTACAAATCATAACAAACTATGCCAGACTCACCAGAATTACTTCGGCTACTCTAAATCATCACCAACTAACCCTTACCACTACAAACTAAACCCAATCACTTTTAAATTACAAAAAAATGCTAGTAACCATAGCAAACTATGCCAAACTCATCTAAATTACTTCGGCTACCATAAATCATCACCAACTAACCCTTACCACAACAAACTAAACCCAATCACTTTTAAATTACAAAAAAATGCTACTAACCATAGCAAACTATGCCAAACTCACGTAAATTATTTCGGCTATCAAAAATCACCCCCAACTACACTTTACAGCAACAAACTAAGCCCAATCACTTTAAAATTACAAAAAAATGCTAAAAATCATAACAAACTATACCAGAATCACCTAAATTACTTCGGCTACCGTAAATCACCCCCAACTATCCCTTATCACAACAAACCAAACCATATCATCATAAAATTACAAAAAAAGGTGTACAAATCATAACAAACTATGCCAGACGCACCTAAATTACTTCGGCTACTCAAAATCATCACCAACTAACCCTTACCACAACAAACTAAACCCAATCACTTTTAAATTACAAAAAATGCTACTAACCATAGCAAACTATGCCAAACTCACCTAAATTACTTCGGCTTTCAAAAATCACCCCCAACTACACTTTACAGCAACAAACTAAGCCCAATCACTTTAAAATTACAAAAAAATGCTAAAAATCATAACAAACTATACCAGAATCACCTAAATTACTTCGGCTACCGTAAATCACCCCCAACTATCCCTTAGCACAACAAACCAAACCATATCATCTTAAAATTACAAAAAAAGGTGTACAAATCATAACAAACTATGCCAGACTTACCTAAATTACTTCGGCTACGCTAAATCATCACCAACTAACCCTTACCACAACACACTGAACCCAATCACTTTTAAATTACAAAAAAATGCTACTAACCATAGCAAACTATGCCAAACTCACATAAATTACTTCGGCTATCAAAAATCACCCCCAACTACACTTTACAGCAACAAACTAAGCCCAATCACTTTAAAATTACAAAAAAATGCTAAAAATCATAACAAACTATACCAGAATCACCTAAATTACTTCGGCTACCGTAAATCACCCTCAAATATCCCTTACCACAACAAACCAAACCATATCATTTTAAAATTACAAAAAAGGTGTACAAATCCTAACAAACTATGCCAGACTCACCTAATTTACTTCGGCTACTCTAAATCATCACCAACTAACCCTTACCACAACAAACTAAACCCAATCACTTTTAAATTACAAAAAAATGCTACTAACCATAACAAACTATGCCAAACTCACATAAATTACTTCGGCTTTCAAAAATCACCCCCAACTACACTTTACAGCAACAAACTAAGCCCAATCACTTTAAAATTACAAAAAAATGTTAAAATTATAACAAACTATACCAGAATCACCTAAATTACTTCGGCTACCGTAAATCACTTCCAACTATCCCTTACCACAACAAACCAAACCATTTCATCTTAAAATTACAAAAAAAGGTGTACAAATCATAACAAACTATGCCAGACTCACCTAAATTACTTCGGCTACTCTAAATCATCACCAACTTACCCTTACCACAACAAACTAAACCCAATCAGTTTTAATTACAAAAAAATGCTACTAACCATAGCAAACTATGCCAAACTCACCTAAATTACTTCGGCTATCAAAAATCACCCCCAACTACACTTTACAGCAACAAACTGAGCCCAATCACTTTAAAATTTCAAAAAATACTAAAAATCATAACACACTTACCAGAATCACCTAAATTACTTCGGCTACCGTAAATCACCTCCAACTATCCCTTACCACAACAAACCAAACCATATCATCTTAAAATTACAAAAAAAGATGTACAAATCATAACAAACTATGCCAGACTCACCTAAATTACTTCGGCTACTCTAAATCATCACCAACTAACCCTTACCACAACAAACTAAACCCAATCACTTTTAAATTACAAAAAAATGCTACTGACCATAGCAAACTACGCCAAACTCACCTAAATTACTTCGGCTATCAAAAATCACCCCCAACTACACTTTACAGCAACAAACTAAGCCCAATCACTTTAAAATTACAAAAAAATGCTAAAAATCATAACAAACTATACCAGAATCACCTAAATTACTTCGGCTACTGTAAATCACCCCTAACTATCCCTTACCACAACAAACCAAACCATATCATCTTAAAAATACAAAAAAAGGTGTTCAAATCATAACAAACTATGCCAGACTCACCTAAATTACTTCGGCTACTCTAAATCGTCACCAACTAACCCTTACTACAACAAACTAAACCCAATCACTTTTAAATTACAAAAAAATGCTACTAACCATAGCAAACTATGCCAAACTCACCTAAATTACTTCGGCTATCAAAAATCACCCCCAACTACACATTACAGCAACAAACAAAGCCCAATCACTTTAAAATTACAAAAAATGCTAAAAATCATAACAAACTATACCAGAATCACCTAAATTACTTCGGCTACCGTAAATCACCCTCAAATATCCCTTACCACAACAAACCAAACCATATCATTTTAAAATTACAAAAAAGGTGTACAAATCCTAACAAACTATGCCAGACTCACCTAATTTACTTCGGCTACTCTAAATCATCACCAACTAACCCTTACCACAACAAACTAAACCCAATCACTTTTAAATTACAAAAAAATGCTACTAACCATAACAAACTATGCCAAACTCACCTAAATTACTTCGTCTATCTAAAATCACCCCCAACTACACTTTACAGCAACAAACTAAGTCCAATCACATTAAAATTACAAAAAAATGCTAAAAATAATAACAAACTATACCAGAATCATCTAAAATACTTCGGCTACCGTAAATCACCCCCAACTATCCTTTACCCCAACAAACCAAACCATATCATCTTAAAATTAAAAAAAAGGTGTACAAATCATAACAAACTATGCCAGACTCACCTAAATTACTTCGGCTACTCTAAATCATCACCAACTAACCCTTACCACAACAAACTAAACCCAATCACTTTTAAATTACAAAAAAATGCTACTAACCATAGCAAACTATGCCAAACTCACCTAAATTACTTCGGCTATCAAAAATCACCCCCAACTACACATTACAGCAACAAACTAAGCCCAATCACATTAAAATTACAAAAAAATGCTAAAAATAATAACAAACTATACCAGAATCATCTAAAATACTTCGGCTACCGTAAATCACCCCCAACTATCCTTTACCCCAACAAACCAAACCATATCATCTTAAAATTAAAAAAAAGGTGTACAAATCATAACAAACTATGCCAGACTCACCTAAATTACTTCGGCTACTCTAAATCATCACCAACTAACCCTTACCACAACAAACTAAACCCAATCACTTTTAAATTACAAAAAAATGCTACTAACCATAGCAAACTATGCCAAACTCACCTAAATTACTTCGGCTATCAAAAATCACCCCCAACTACACATTACAGCAACAAACTAAGCCCAATCACTTTAAAATTACAAAAAAATGCTAAAAATCATAACAAACTATACCAGAATCACATAAATTACTTCGGCTACCGTAAATCACCCCCAACTATCCTTTACCCCAACAAACCAAACCATATCATCTTAAAATTAAAAAAAAGGTGTACAAATCATAACAAACTATGCCAGACTCACCTAAATTACTTCGGCTACTCTAAATCGTCACCAACTAACCCTTACCACAACAAACTAAACCCAATCACTTTTAAATTACAAAAAAATGCTACTAACCATAGCAAACTATGCCAAACTCACCTAAATTACTTCGGCTATCAAAAATCACCCCCAACTACACATTACAGCAACAAACTAAGCCCAATCACTTTAAAATTACAAAAAATGCTAAAAATCATAACAAACTATACCAGAATCATCTAAATTACTTCGGCTACCGTAAATCACCCCCAACTATCCCTTACCACAACAAACCAAACCATATCATCTTAAAATTACAAAAAAAGGTGTACAAATCATAACAAACTATGCCAGACTCACCTAGATTACTTCGGCTACTCTAAATCATCACCAACTAACCCTTACCACAACAAACTAAACCCAATCACTTTTAAATTACAAAAAAATGCTACTAATCATAGCAAACTATGCCAAACTCACCTAAATTACTTCGGCTATCAAAAATTACCCCCAACTACACTTTACAGCAACAAACTAAGCCCAATCACTTTAAAATTACAAAAAAATGCTAAAAATCATAACAAACTATACCAGAATCACATAAATTACTTCGGCTACCGTAAATCACCCCCAACTATCCCTTACCACAACAAACCAAACCATATCATCTTAAAATTACAAAAAAAGGTGTACAAATCATAACAAACTATGCCAGACTCACCTAAATTACTTCGGCTACTCTTAATAATCACCAACTAACCCTTACCACAACAAACTAAACCCAATCACTTTTATATTACAAAAAAATGCTACTAACCATAGCAAACTATGCCAAACTCACCTAAATTACTTCGGCTTTCAAAAATCACCCCCAACTACACTTTACAGCAACAAACTAAGCCCAATCACTTTAAAATTACAAAAAAATGCTAAAAATCATAACAAACTATACCAGAATCACCTAAATTACTTCGGCTACCGTAAATCACCCCCAACTATCCCTTACCACAACAAACCAAACCATATCATCTTAAAATTACAAAAAAAGGTGTACAAATTATAACAAACTATGCCAGACTTACCTAAATTACTTTGGCTACGCTAAATCATCACCAACTAACCCTTACCACAACACACTGAACCCAATCACTTTTAAATTACAAAAAAATGCTACTAACCATAGCAAACTATGCCAAACTCACATAAATTACTTCGGATATCAAAAATCACCCCCAACTACACTTTACAGCAACAAACTAAGCCCAATCACTTTAAAATTACAAAAAAATGCTAAAAATCATAACAAACTATACCAGAATCACCTAAATTACTTCGGCTACCGTAAATCACCCCCAAATATCCCTTACCACAACAAACCAAACCATATCATCTTAAAATTACAAAAAAGGTGTACAAATCCTAACAAACTATGCCAGACTCACCTAAATTACTTCGGCTACTCTAAATCATCACCAACTAACCCTTACCACAACAAACTAAACCCAATCACTTTTAAATTACAAAAAAATGCTACTAACCATAACAAACTATGCCAAACTCACCTAAATTACTTCGGCTATCAAAAATCAACCCCAACTACACTTTACAGCAACAAACTAAGCCCAATCACTTTAAAATTACAAAAAAATGCTAAAAATCATAACAAACTATACCAGAATCACCTAAATTACTTCGGCTACCGTAAATCACCCCCAACTATCCCTTACTACAACAAACCAAACCATATCATTTAAAATTACAAAAAAAGGTGTACAAATCATAACAAACTATGCCAGACTCACCTAAATTACTTCGGCTACTCTAAATCATCACCAACTAACCCTTACCACAACAAACTAAACCCAATCACTTTTAAATTACAAAAAAATGCTAGTAACCATAGCAAACTATGCCAAACTCACCTAAATTACTTCGGCTACCATAAATCATCACCAACTAACCCTTACCACAACAAATTAAACCCAATCACTTTTAAATTACAAAAAAATGCTACTAACCATAGCAAACTATGCCAAACTCACCTAAATTACTTCGGCTATCAAAAATCACGCCCAACTACACTTTACAGCAACAAACAAAGCCCAATCACTTTAAAATTACAAAAAAATGCTAAAAATCATAACAAACTATACCAGAATCACCTAAATTACTTCGGCTACCGTAAATCACCCCTAACTATCCCTTACCACAACAAACCAAACCATATCATCTTAAAATTACAAAAAAAGGGGTACAAATCATAACAAACTATGCCAGACTCACCTAAATTACTTCGGCTACTCTAAATCAACACCAGCTAACCCTTATCACAACAAACTAAACCCAATCACTTTTAAATTACAAAAAAATGCTAGTAACCATAGCAAATTATGCCAAACTCACCTAAATTACTTCGGCTACCATAAATCATCACCAACTAACCCTTACCACAACAAACTAAACCTAATCACTTTAAAATTACAAAAAAATGCTAAAAATCATAACAAACTATACCAGAATCACCTAAATTACTTCGGCTACCGTAAATCATCCCCAACTATTCCTTACCACAACAAACCAAACCATATCATCTTAAAATTACAAAAAAAGGTGTACAAATCATAACAAACCATGCCAGACTCACCTAAATTACTTCGGCTACTCTAAATCATCACCAACTAACCCTTACCACAACAAACTAAACCCAATCACTTTTAAATTACAAAAAAATGCTACTAACCATAGCAAACTATTCCAAACTCACCTAAATTACTTCGGCTATCAAAAATCACCCCCAACTACAATTTACAGCAACAAACTAAGCCCAATCACTTTAAAATCACAAAAAAATGCTAAAAATCATAACAAACTATACCAGAATTACCTAAATTACTTCGGCTACCGTAAATCACCCCCAACTATCCCTTACCACAACAAACCAAACCATATCATCTTAAAATTACTAAAAAAAGTGTACAAATCATAACAAACTATGCCAGACTCACCTAAATTACTTCGGCTACTCTAAATCAACACCAACTAACCTTTACCACAACAAACTAAACCCAATCAATTTTAAATTACAAAAAAATGCTACTAACCATAGCAAACTATGCCAAACTCACCTAAATTACTTCGGCTATCAAAAATCACCCCAACTACACTTTACAGCAACAAACTAAGCCCAATCACTTTAAAATTACAAAAAAATGCTAAAAATCATAACAAACTATACCAGAATCACCTAAATTACTTCGGCTACCGTAAATCACCCCCAAATATCCCTTACCACAACAAACCAAACCATATCATCTTAAAATTACAAAAAAAGGTGTACAAATCATAACAAACTATGCCAGACTCACCTAAATTACTTCGGCTATTCAAAATCATCACCAAATAACCCTTACCACAACAAACTAAACCCAATCACTTTTAAATTACAAAAAAATGCTACTAACCCTAGCAAAGTATGCCAAACACACCTAAATTACTTCGTCTATCTAAAATCACCCCCAACTACACTTTACAGCAACAAACTAAGCCCAATCACATTATAATTACAAAAAAATGCTAAAAATAATAACAAACTATACCAGAATCACCTAAAATACTTCGGCTACCGTAAATCACCCCCAACTATCCCTTACCCCAACAAACCAAACCATATCATCTTAAAATTAAAAAAAAGGTGTACAAATCATAACAAACGATGCCAGACTCACCTAAATTACTTCGGCTACTCTAAATCATCACCAACTAACCCTTACCACAACAAACTAAACCCAATCACTTTTAAATTACAAAAAAATGCTACTAACCATAGCAAACTATGCCAAACTCACCTAAATTACTTCGGCTATCAAAAATCACCCCCAACTACACATTACAGCAACAAACTAAGCCCAATCACTTTAAAATTACAAAAAATGCTAAAAATCATAACAAACTATACCAGAATCACCTAAATTACTTCGGCTACCGTAAATCGCCCCCAGCTATCCCTTACCACAACAAACCAAACCATATCATCTTAAAATTACAAAAAAAGGTGTACAAATCATAACAAACTATGCCAGACTCACCTAAATTACTTCGGCTACTCTAAATCATCACCAACTAACTTTTACCACAACAAACTAAACCCAATCACTTTTAAATTACAAAAAAATGCTACTAATCATAGCAAACTATGCCAAACTCACCTAAATTACTTCGGCTATCAAAAATCACCCCCAACTACACTTTACAGCAACAAACTAAGCCCAATCACTTTAAAATTACAAAAAAATGCTAAAAATTATAACAAACTATACCAGAATCACATAAATTACTTCGGCTACCGTAAATCACCCCCAACTATCCCTTACCACAACAAACCAAACCATATCATCTTAAACTTACAAAAAAAGGTGTACAAATCATAACAAACTATGCCAGACTCACCTAAATTACTTCGGCTATTCTTAATAATCACCAACTAACCCTTACCACAACAAACTAAACCCAATCACTTTTATATTACAAAAAAAATGCTACTAACCATAGCAAACTATGCCAAACTCACCTAAATTACTTCGGCTTTCAAAAATCACCCCCAACTACACTTTACATCAACAAACTAAGCCCAATCACTTTAAAATTACAAAAAAATGTTAAAATCATAACAAACTATACCAGAATCACCTAAATTACTTCGGCTACCGTAGATCACTTCCAACTATCCCTTACCACAACAAACCAAACCATTTCATCTTAAAATTACAAAAAAAGGTGTACAAATCATAACAAACTATGCCAGACTCACCTAAATTACTTCGGCTACTCTAAATCATCACCAACTTACCCTTACCACAACAAACTAAACCCAATCAGTTTTAATTACAAAAAAATGCTACTAACCATAGCAAACTAGGCCAAATTCACCTAAATTACTTCGGCTATCAAAAATCACCCCCAACTACACTTTACTGCAACAAACTAAGCCCAATCACTTTAAAATTTCAAAAAATGCTAAAAATCATAACAAACTTACCAGAGTCACCTAAATTACTTCGGCTACCGTAAATCACCTCCAACTATCCCTTACCACAACAAACCAAACCATATCATCTTAAAATTACAAAAAAAGATGTACAAATCATAACAAACTATGCCAGACTCACCTAAATTACTTCGGCTACTCTAAATCATCACCAACTAACCCTTACCACAACAAACTAAACCCAATCACTTTTAAATTACAAAAAAATGCTACTAACCATAGCAAACTATGCCAAACTCACCTAAATTACTTCGGCTATCAAAAATCACCCCCAACTACACTTTACAGCAACAAACTAAGCCCAATCACTTTAAAATTACAAAAAAATGCTAAAAATCATAACAAACTATACCAGAATCACCTAAATTACTTCGGCTACCGTAAATCACCCCTAACTATCTCTTACCACAACAAACCAAACCATATCATCTTAAAAATACAAAAAAAGGTGTTCAAATCATAACAAACTATGCCAGACTCACCTAATTTACTTCGGCTACTCTAAATCATCACCAACTAACCCTTACCACAACAAACTAAAACCAATCACTTTAAAAAAAAAATGCTACTAACCATAGCAAACTATGCCAAACTCACCTAATTTACTTCGGCTATCAAAAATCACCCCCAACTACACTTTACAGCCACAAACTAAGCCCAATCACTTTAAAATTACAAAAAAATGCTAAAAATCATAACAAACTATACCAGAATCACCTAAATTACTTCGGCTACCGTAAATCACCCCCAACTATCCCTTACCACAACAAACCAAACCATATCATTTTAAAATTACAAAAAAAGGTGTACAAATCATAACAAACTATGCCAGACTTACCTAAATTACTTCGGCTACTCTAAATCATCACCAACTAACCCTTACCACAACAAACTAAACCCAATCACTTAAAAAAAAAATGCTACTAACCATAGCAAACTATGCCAAACTCACCTAATTTACTTCGGCTATCAAAAATCACCCCCAACTACACTTTACAGCAACAAACTAAGCCCAATCACTTTAAAATTACAAAAAAATGCTAAAAATCATAACAAACTATACCAGAATCACCTAAATTACTTCAGCTACCGTAAATCACCCCTAACTATCCCTTACCACATCAAACCAAACCATATCATCTTAAAAATACAAAAAAAGGTGTTCAAATCATAACAAACTATGCCAGACTCACCTAAATTACTTCGGCTACTCTAATCATCACCAACTAACCCTTACCACAACAAACTAAACCCAATCACTTTAAAAAAAAAATGCTACTAACCATAGCAAACTATGCCAAACTCACCTAATTTACTTCGGCTATCAAAAATCACCCCCAACTACACTTTACAGCAACAAACTAAGCCCAATCACTTTAAAATTACAAAAAAATGCTAAAAATCATAAAAAACTATACCAGAATCACCTAAATTACTTCGGCTACCGTAAATCACCCCTAACTATCCCTTACCACAACAAACCAAACCATATCATCTTAAAAATACAAAAAAAGGTGTTCAAATCATAACAAACTGTGCCAGACTCACCTAAATTACTTCGGCTACTCTAAATCATCACCAACTGACCCTTACCACAACAAACTAAACGCAATCACTTTAAAAAAAAAATGCTACTAACCATAGCAAACTATGCCAAACTCACCTAATTTACTTCGGCTATCAAAAATCACCCCCAACTACTCTTTACAGCAACAAACTAAGCCCAATCACTTTAAAATTACAAAAAAATGCTAAAAATCATAACAAACTATACCAGAATCACCTAAATTACTTCGGCTACCGTAAATCACCCCCAACTATCCCTTACCACAACAAACCAAACCATATCATTTTAAAATTACAAAAAAAGTTGTACAAATCATAACAAACTATGCCAGACTTACATAAATTACTTCGGCTACTCTAAATCATCACCAACTAACCCTTACCACAACAAACTAAACCCAATCACTTTTAAATTACAAAAAAATGCTACTAACCATAGCAAAGTAAGCCAAACTCACCTAAATTACTTCGGCTATCAAAAATCACCCCCAACTACACTTTACAACAACAAACTAAGCCCAATCACTTTAAAATTACAAAAAAATGCTACTAACCATAGCAAACTATGCCAAACTCACCTAAATTACTTCGGCTATCAAAAATCACCCCCAACTACACTTTACAGCAACAAACTATGCCCAATCACTTTATAATTACAAAAAAATACTAAAAATCATAACAAACTAAACCATATCATCTTAAAATTACAAAAAAAGGTGTACAAATCATAACACACTATGCCAGACTCACCTAAATTACTTCGGCTACTCTAAATCATCAACAACTAACCCTTACCACAACAAACTAAACCCAATCACTTTTAAATTACAAAAAAATGCTACTAACCATAGCAAACTATGCCAAACTCACCTAAATTACTTCGGCTATCAAAAATCACCCCCAACTACACTTTACAACAACAAACTAAGCCCAATCACTTTAAATTTACAAAAAAATGCTAAAAATCATAACAAACTATACCAGAATCACCTAAATTACTTCGGCTACCGTAAATCACCCCCAACTATCCCTTACCACAACAAACCAAACCATATCATCTTAAAATTACAAAAAAAGGTGTACAAATCATAACAAACTATGCCAGACTCATCTAAATTACTTGGGCTACTCTAAATTATCACCAACTAACCCTTACCACAACAAACTAAACCCAATCACATTTAAATTACAAAAAAATGCTACTAACCATAGCAAACTATGCCAAACTCACCTAAATTACTTCGGCTATGAAAAATCAACCTCAACTACACTTTACAGCAACAAACTAAGCCCAATCACTTTAAAATTACAAAAAGATGCTAAAAATCATAACAAACTATACCAGAATCACCTAAATTACTTCGGCTACCGTAAATCACCCCCAACTATCCCTTACCACAACAAACCAAACCATATCATCTTAAAATTACAAAAAAAGGTGTACAGATCATAACAAACCATGCCAGACTCACCTAAATTACTTCGGCTACTCTAAATCATCACCAACTAACCCTTACCACAACAAACTGAACCCAATCACTTTTAAATT
Organism: Eledona agricola; assembly: GCA_964023215.1. Lineage (NCBI taxonomy): Eukaryota > Metazoa > Arthropoda > Insecta > Coleoptera > Tenebrionidae > Eledona > Eledona agricola. The sequence continues at coordinate 2,847,279 of OZ026863.1, forward strand.
ACAAAAAAATGCTACTAACCATAGCAAACTATGCCCAACTCACCTAAATTACTTCGGCTATCAAAAATCACCCCCAACTACACTTTACAGCAACAAACTAAGCCCAATCACTTTATAATTACAAAAAAATACTAAAAATCATAACAAACTAAACCATATCATCTTAAAATTACAAAAAAGGTGTACAAATCATAACAAACTATGCCAGACTCACCTAAATTACTTTGGCTACTCTAAATCATCAACAACTAACCCTTACCACAACAAACTAAACCCAATCACTTTTAAATTACAAAAAAATGCTACTAACCATAGCAAACTATGCCAAACTCACCTAAATTACTTCGGCTATCAAAAATCACCCCCAACTACACTTTACAACAACAAACTAAGCCCAATCACTTTAAAATTACAAAAAAATGCTACTAACCATAGCAAACTATGCCAAACTCACCTAAATTACTTCGGCTATCAAAAATCACCCCTAACTACACTTTACAGCAACAAACTAAGCCCAATCACTTTATAATTACAAAAAAATACTAAAAATCATAACAAACTAAATCATATCATCTTAAAATTACAAAAAAGGTGTACAAATCATAACAAACTGTAGTTGATTTGAGGGAGTAAGAAAGGATTTGTAACATGAAATGTTAACTCCAAGACTCTTTTCAAAAAACTATTTATTTATATATATCAACACTCAAAACCATGGGAGCGATCCACTTGCCACTTGATTAGTACATCCTACAGTGCCCCCTTCCCAGTGAATAGCATTATGAACGAAACTGAAAATAAATCTAGAAAAACTGGACAACTTCTGAAAATGAAACTTTTTTCGACGTCTGACGGCTTCGTGTCAAATTGACAGTTTGTGACAATCTAGTCGCGTCAGAATCATTAGTGCTTCTTTCGATGTTTTCAATGTTCTTGTCATTATTCAATGATTTTAAAGGGAAGATTGTTGAATTATTGCTTGTGCTAATTTCTATATATGCTGGCTTTAGTCTGTCCAAGGAAATTGTTTGTTTCTTTCCTTTATTTTCAATTTGGAAATACTTTTCACTGCGATCCAAAACTTTAAAGGGGCCATCATACGGGGCTTGAAGAGATTTCTTAACTAAATCCACTCTTACAAATACGTACTCTGATGTCTTTAGGTCCGGAGGTATGTAGATTTGATGGTCAGCATGAGAATTTGTTCTCGAGTATTGTAATTTTTGCATGTGGCGTTTAAGTTGTGCCACATAACTGGAATTTGGTTCATTAATTTCTGGTGATTTTACTTCAACCAAGTCTGCAGGCAAACGGAGTGAACATCCATAAACTAGTTCTGCAGAAGATGACTTGATATCGGCTTTGATGTCGGTCCTAATGGCTAATAAAATCAAGGGAAGTGCTTTAGACCAGGTGGTATCGTAACATCGAATTGCGGCTTTTAAACGTCTGTGGAAACGCTCTACCAAACCATTACTGCAAGGGTGGTATGCAGTTGTTCTTATTCTTTGGATGCCTGTTAGTTCCCTCAGTGATGTGAAAAGTGACGATTCAAATTGAGTCCCTTGATCAGTTGTTATCGTTTGAGGTATGCCAAATCTGCTAATCCAGTTGTTCACGATGGCTTGAGCGCATGTGGTAGCATTTATGTTGGAAATTGGAATGGCTTCAGGCCAACGAGTAAAGCGATCAACGATGGTCAAAATGTACTCTTTGCCTCCAGAAGGAGGTAACCGACCAACAATATCAACGTGAATGTGCGAAAATCTTGCGTCCGGGTTTGCAAAAGTTCCCATTGGTGCTCTGGTATGTCGGTTTACTTTGGCCCGTTGGCAAGGAATGCATGATCTCACCCAGAAAGCTGTTTGCTGTCTCATGTTGGGCCAAAAGTATTTTTGACAAACCATTTTGACAGAAGCTTTGATTCCAGGATGTCCTAAATTGTGCACAACTTTAACGAAATGTCTTCTGAATTTCTCTGGAAGATATAATCTATTGCCCTGGGAAGTTTCATACCAAAGGGTTGTGTTAGATTCAACAGAAGGAAATTCTCGGAAGGAAAATTTTTCGTTTTGACAAAGGATTTTCAATTCTATGTCCTCACGTTGAGCTTTGGCTAACTCTTCTATCGTAGGTTCCACCTTGGTGATAGAGTCTATCCGTGACAATGCATCAGCTGGTGTGTTTTGTACACCTTTAACGTGCTTAATTTCCGTAGAGTATTGGCTGATCAGATCCAACTGTCTTGATTGTCTAGGGGTGCATTTTTCTGGTTTCTTGGCAAAAGCAAATATTAGAGGTTTATGATCAGTGTAAATCTTAAAAGGACGACCTTCAAGATAGTGCTTGAAATGCAGAATTGCTCTGTAAATTGCTAAAAGTTCACGATCATAAGTTGAATACTTTTGTTCAGTCTGTGACAATTTTGCCGAAAAGAATCCAACAGGTTTGTGAATGCCTGCTTCTTTCTGCTGGAGGACAGCACCAATTGAAACATTAGAAGCATCAGTATAAAGGCTTAATGGACATGATTGGTCTGGAAAGTTCAAAAGCGAAGCATTTAGCAGATCAGCTTTACATTTATCAAAAGCTTCTTTAGCTTTATCATTTAGCGTAATCATCGCATTCTTTTTTGTACAACCTATCAAGAGTGCGGTGAGCGGCGCTTGCGTCTCGGCAGCTTTTGGAAGCCACTTACGGTAAAAGTTCAACATCCCAAGGAATCGTTGTAACTGCTTTGAAGTTTCAGGGTATGGAAATTTCTGGATTCCTTCCACTTTTGATGGAAGAGGAATTGTTCCTTTGCTGGAAACCTGCATGCCAAGAAATTGTAGTTCCGAAACGCCAAAAATACATTTTTTGAGGTTGATGACGATTCCATGTTTTTTTAAGCGCTGGAGCACTTCGTCCACATTCCGCAAATGTTCTTCTTCGGTTTTTGAAGCGATCAAAATGTCGTCGATATAAGCGAAAACGTAGTCCAAACCTTGCAAAACTTGATCAATAAATCTTTGAAAGGTTTGAGTGGCGTTGCGTAATCCAAACGGCATTGAAATGAATTCAAAAAGACCAAACGGTGTTGTTATTGCAGTTTTCTTGCAATCAACCGGAGAAACAGGAATCTGGTGATAAGCCTTTATAAGATCCAACGATGTAAACAATTTTTTTCCTTTGAGATTGTGGGCAAAATCTTGAATATTCGGCACTGGATACCGGTCAGGTACTGTGACCGCATTCAAAAGGCGATAATCCCCACAAGGTCTCCAAGTTTTGTCAGACTTTTGAACCATATGCAGAGGACTTGACCACTCAGAGGAGGATGGTTGGATAATACCTGCCTGTAACATTTTATCAAACTCTTTCTTTGCTACTGTGAGCTTTTCTGGGGGTAAACGACGTGGACGACTGTGAACTGGGTTGCCACGAGTTGTAATGTGGTGCTTAACCTCATGCTTAATTGCGCGCGTTAACAATGATGGTCGGAGGATTTCCGGGTATTTGCTAAGCAATTGTTTGAATTTAGGATTAACAATGTTCTTAAAAATCGCCCGAATACCGACACTAATAAAGTTTTTACAACCGCACGTTATGAAATTCTTTGCCGTAGGATCTAACAGTCTCTTATTTTTAATATCAACCTGCAGACTGTAGAAATCCAAAAAGTCTGCACCAATTATGGGTTGAGTGACATTCCCGACGATAAATGTCCACGGAAAAATTTTGTTGCGAAAACCAATGTCTAATTTTAAATGACACTCACCAAAAGTTTTAATTCTAGAGCCATTTGCACTTTGTAGGTCCAAAACCGAAAAATTTCGCGAGGTTGGCTTAAACTTTTTTGGCAAAATACTAACATCACTGCCTGTGTCAATTAAAAAATTAATCTTGGAGCTTTTATCAACAAGAAAAAGTCTTCGGGAAAAAGAAGCTGCTCCTACTTCTCCGACCCGACGTCGTTTTTTGGATCGGAGAAATCGCATGGCGAAACACATTTCGTCGCTCTGGTTTTGAAACGGCGGTGATACCAGCAAATCCTTCGACGTTCCGAGCTAACAGCTCTGCTTGAGTTGCCTTTGCTTCGGTTCCAAAATGCATCACCTTCTAGACGCTCCAGTAACTTGTTCATTTGGAGCATTAGATCTCGGATAGTTGGCTCTTCAGGTGAGGGTGCGCGGGAACGGGAACGAGAACGACTTTCTCTTTGAGTTACTGAGGCTATATTCAACGAAGGCGTCGTCTCCAAAATCTTGTCGGCTATAGCTGCTTGCTCAGATAACGATAATTTCTCGAGGGAAACTAAAATTGGTTGGACATTGATGGGCATTTGATTGAGGAAAAATTCCCTAAGAACGCTCTCGTTTACCAATTTGGCGTCTCCTTCGCCAGCCAGCAAGACCATTTGCCTAAGCAGTTGTGATGGCTTCCGATCACCGAGTTCCAGGCCAGAGAGTAGCGTTTTTACCTTTTGCGTTTCCGATAAAGAAATCCTTTCAATAAGAGTTTTCTTAAATTTTGAGTAAGGTTCCTGATCATCTGGTTTTATTATTAGGTCCGAAACTTCTGTCGCAACTTCTGCCGGCAAAATACTCAAAATGTGGTTGAATTTTGTGGATTCCTTTGTGATCCCAGCATTACTGAATTTCGCCTCTGCGATAGCGAACCATAAATCCGGTTGGTTTGGCCAAAACGCCGGAAGGACGCACGATATTCCTGACACCGACGGTTGCTGTTCTGCGGTAGCCATAATATTTGGGGTACCACGGGGTCACCAATGTAGTTGATTTGAGGGAGTAAGAAAGGATTTGTAACATGAAATGTTAACTCCAAGACTCTTTTCAAAAAACTATTTATTTATATATATCAACACTCAAAACCATGGGAGCGATCCACTTGCCACTTGATTAGTACATCCTACAAAACTATGCCAGACTCACCTAAATTACTTCGGCTACTCTAAATCATCAACAACTAACCCTTACCACAACAAACTAAACTCAATCACTTTTAAATTACAAAAAAATGCTACTAACCATAGCAAACTATGCCAAACTCACCTAAATTACTTCGGCTATCAAAAATCACCCCCAACTACACTTTACAACAACAAACTAAGCCCAATCACTTTAAAATTACAAAAAAATGCTAAAAATCATAACAAAGTATACCAGAATCACCTAAATTACTTCGGCTACCGTAAATCACCCCCAACTATCCCTTACCACAACAAACCAAACCATATCATCTTAAAATTATAAAAAAAGGTGTACAAATCATAACAAACTATGCCAGACTCATCTAAATTACTTCGGCGACTCTAAATCATCACCAACTAACCCTTACCACAACAAACTAAACCCAATCACATTTAAATTACAAAAAAATGCTACTAACCATAGCAAACTATGCCAAACTCACCTAAATTACTTCGGCTATGAAAAATCACCCTCAACTACACTTTACAGCAACAAACTAAGCCCAATCACTTTAAATTACAAAAAGATGCTAAAAATCATAACAAACTATACCAGAATCACCTAAATTACTTCGGCTACCGTAAATCACCCCCAACTATCCCTTACCACAACAAACCAAACCATATCATCTTAAAATTACAAAAAAAGGTTTACAAATCATAACAAACTATGCCAGACTCACCTAAATTACTTCGGCTACTCTAAATCATCACCAACTAACCCTTACCAAAACAAACTAAACCCAATCACTTTTAAATTACAAAAAAATGCTACTAACTATAGCAAACTATGCCAAACTCACCAAAATTACTTCGGCTATCAAAAATCAACCCCAACTACACTTTACAGCAACAAACTAAACCCAATCACTTTAAAATTACAAAAAAAGGTGTACAAATCATAACAAACTATGCCAGACTCACCTAAATTACTTCGGCTACTCTAAATCATCACCAACTAACCCTTACCACAACAAACTAAACCTAATCACTTTTAAATTACAAAAAAATGCTACTAACCATAGCAAACTATGCCAAACTCACCTAAATTACTTTGGCTATCAAAAATCACCCCCAACTACACTTTACAGCAACAAACTAAGCCCAATCACTTTATAATTACAAAAAAATACTAAAAATCATAACAAACTAAACCATATCATCTTAAAATTACAAAAAAAGGTGTACAAATCATAACAAACTATGCCAGACTCACCTAAATTACTTCGGCTACTCTAAATCATCACCAGCTAACCCTTACCACAACAAACTAAACCCAATCACTTTTAAATTACAAAAAAATGCTACTAATCATAGCAAACTATGCCAAACTCACCTAAATTACTTCGGCTATCAAAAATCACCCCCAACTACACTTTACAGCAACAAACTAAGCCCAATCACTTTAAAATTACAAAAAAATGCTAAAAATCATAACAAACTATACCAGAATCTCATAAATTACTTCGGCTACCGTAAATCACCCCCAACTATCCCTTACCACAACAAACCAAACCATATCATCTTAAACTTACAAAAAAAGGTGTACAAATCATAACAAACTATGCCAGACTCACCTAAATTACTTCGGCTACTCTTAATAATCACCAACTAACCCTTACCACAACAAACTAATCCCAATCACTTTTATATTACAAAAAAAATGCTACTAACCATAGCAAACTATGCCAAACTCACCTAAATTACTTCGGCTTTCAAAAATCACCCCCAACTACACTTTACATCAACAAACTAAGCCCAATCACTTTAAAATTACAAAAAAATGTTAAAATCATAACAAACTATACCAGAATCACCTAAATTACTTCGGCTACCGTAGATCACTTCCAACTATCCCTTACCACAACAAACCAAACCATTTCATCTTAAAATTACAAAAAAAGGTGTACAAATCATAACAAACTATGCCAGACTCACCTAAATTACTTCGGCTACTTTAAATCATCACCAACTTACCCTTACCACAACAAATTAAACCCAATCAGTTTTAATTACAAAAAAATGCTACTAACCATAGCAAACTAGGCCAAACTCACCTAAATTACTTCGGCTATCAAAAATCACCCCCAACTACACTTTACAGCAACAAACTAAGCCCAATCACTTTAAAATTACAAAAAAATGCTAAAAATCATAACAAACTATACCAGAATCACCTAAATTACTTCGGCTACCGTAAATCACCCCTAACTATCTCTTACCACAACAAACCAAACCATATCATCTTAAAATTACAAAAAAAGATGTACAAATCATAACAAACTATGCCAGACTCACCTAAATTACTTCGGCTACTCTAAATCATCACCAACTAACCCTTACCACAACAAACTAAACCCAATCACTTTTAAATTACAAAAAAATGCTACTAACCATAGCAAACTATGCCAAACTCACCTAAATTACTTCGGCTATCAAAAATCACCCCCAACTACACTTTACAGCAACAAACTAAGCCCAATCACTTTAAAATTACAAAAAAATGCTAAAAATCATAACAAACTATACCAGAATCACCTAAATTACTTCGGCTACCGTAAATCACCCCTAACTATCTCTTACCACAACAAACCAAACCATATCATCTTAAAAATACAAAAAAAGGTGTTCAAATCATAACAAACTATGCCAGACTCACCTAATTTACTTCGGCTACTCTAAATCATCACCAACTAACCCTTACCACAACAAACTAAACCCAATCACTTAAAAAAAAAAATGCTACTAACCATAGCAAACTATGCCAAACTCACCTAATTTACTTCGGCTATCAAAAATCACCCCCAACTACACTTTACAGCCACAAACTAAGCCCAATCACTTTAAAATTACAAAAAAATGCTAAAAATCATAACAAACTAAACCATATCATCTTAAAATTACAAAAAAAGGTGTACAAATCATAACACACTATGCCAGACTCACCTAAATTATTTCGGCTACTCTAAATCATCAACAACTAACCCTTACCACAACAAACTAAACCCAATCACTTTTAAATTACAAAAAAATGCTACTAACCATAGCAAACTATGCCAAACTCACCTAAATTACTTCGGCTATCAAAAATCACCCCCAACTACACTTTACAACAACAAACTAAGCCCAATCACTTTAAATTTACAAAAAAATGCTAAAAATCATAACAAACTATACCAGAATCACCTAAATTACTTCGGCTACCGTAAATCACCCCCAACTATCCCTTACCACAACAAACCAAACCATATCATCTTAAAATTATAAAAAAAGGTGTACAAATCATAACAAACTATGCCAGACTCATCTAAATTACTTCGGCGACTCTAAATCATCACCAACTAACCCTTACCACAACAAACTAAACCCAATCACATTTAAATTACAAAAAAATGCTACTAACCATAGCAAACTATGCCAAACTCACCTAAATTACTTCGGCTATGAAAAATCACCCTCAACTACACTTTACAGCAACAAACTAAGCCCAATCACTTTAAATTACAAAAAGATGCTAAAAATCATAACAAACTATACCAGAATCACCTAAATTACTTCGGCTACCGTAAATCACCCCCAACTATCCCTTACCACAACAAACCAAACCATATCATCTTAAAATTACAAAAAAAGGTTTACAAATCATAACAAACTATGCCAGACTCACCTAAATTACTTCGGCTACTCTAAATCATCACCAACTAACCCTTACCAAAACAAACTAAACCCAATCACTTTTAAATTACAAAAAAATGCTACTAACTATAGCAAACTATGCCAAACTCACCAAAATTACTTCGGCTATCAAAAATCAACCCCAACTACACTTTACAGCAACAAACTAAACCCAATCACTTTAAAATTACAAAAAAAGGTGTACAAATCATAACAAACTATGCCAGACTCACCTAAATTACTTCGGCTACTCTAAATCATCACCAACTAACCCTTACCACAACAAACTAAACCTAATCACTTTTAAATTACAAAAAAATGCTACTAACCATAGCAAACTATGCCAAACTCACCTAAATTACTTTGGCTATCAAAAATCACCCCCAACTACACTTTACAGCAACAAACTAAGCCCAATCACTTTATAATTACAAAAAAATACTAAAAATCATAACAAACTAAACCATATCATCTTAAAATTACAAAAAAAGGTGTACAAATCATAACAAACTATGCCAGACTCACCTAAATTACTTCGGCTACTCTAAATCATCACCAGCTAACCCTTACCACAACAAACTAAACCCAATCACTTTTAAATTACAAAAAAATGCTACTAATCATAGCAAACTATGCCAAACTCACCTAAATTACTTCGGCTATCAAAAATCACCCCCAACTACACTTTACAGCAACAAACTAAGCCCAATCACTTTAAAATTACAAAAAAATGCTAAAAATCATAACAAACTATACCAGAATCACATAAATTACTTCGGCTACCGTAAATCACCCCCAACTATCCCTTACCACAACAAACCAAACCATATCATCTTAAACTTACAAAAAAAGGTGTACAAATCATAACAAACTATGCCAGACTCACCTAAATTACTTCGGCTACTCTTAATAATCACCAACTAACCCTTACCACAACAAACTAATCCCAATCACTTTTATATTACAAAAAAAATGCTACTAACCATAGCAAACTATGCCAAACTCACCTAAATTACTTCGGCTTTCAAAAATCACCCCCAACTACACTTTACATCAACAAACTAAGCCCAATCACTTTAAAATTACAAAAAAATGTTAAAATCATAACAAACTATACCAGAATCACCTAAATTACTTCGGCTACCGTAGATCACTTCCAACTATCCCTTACCACAACAAACCAAACCATTTCATCTTAAAATTACAAAAAAAGGTGTACAAATCATAACAAACTATGCCAGACTCACCTAAATTACTTCGGCTACTTTAAATCATCACCAACTTACCCTTACCACAACAAATTAAACCCAATCAGTTTTAATTACAAAAAAATGCTACTAACCATAGCAAACTAGGCCAAACTCACCTAAATTACTTCGGCTATCAAAAATCACCCCCAACTACACTTTACAGCAACAAACTAAGCCCAATCACTTTAAAATTACAAAAAAATGCTAAAAATCATAACAAACTATACCAGAATCACCTAAATTACTTCGGCTACCGTAAATCACCCCTAACTATCTCTTACCACAACAAACCAAACCATATCATCTTAAAATTACAAAAAAAGATGTACAAATCATAACAAACTATGCCAGACTCACCTAAATTACTTCGGCTACTCTAAATCATCACCAACTAACCCTTACCACAACAAACTAAACCCAATCACTTTTAAATTACAAAAAAATGCTACTAACCATAGCAAACTATGCCAAACTCACCTAAATTACTTCGGCTATCAAAAATCACCCCCAACTACACTTTACAGCAACAAACTAAGCCCAATCACTTTAAAATTACAAAAAAATGCTAAAAATCATAACAAACTATATCAGAATCACCTAAATTACTTCGGCTACCGTAAATCACCCCTAACTATCTCTTACCACAACAAACCAAACCATATCATCTTAAAAATACAAAAAAAGGTGTTCAAATCATAACAAACTATGCCAGACTCACCTAATTTACTTCGGCTACTCTAAATCATCACCAACTAACCCTTACCACAACAAACTAAACCCAATCACTTTAAAAAAAAAATGCTACTAACCATAGCAAACTATGCCAAACTCACCTAATTTACTTCGGCTATCAAAAATCACCCCCAACTACACTTTACAGCCACAAACTAAGCCCAATCACTTTAAAATTACAAAAAAATGCTAAAAATCATAACAAACTATACCAGAATCACCTAAATTACTTCGGCTACCGTAAATCACCCCCAACTATCCCTTACCACAACAAACCAAACCATATCATTTTAAAATTACAAAAAAAGGTGTACAAATCATAACATACTATGCCAGACTTACCTAAATTACTTCGGCTACTCTAAATCATCACCAACTAACCCTTACCACAACAAACTAAACCCAATCACATAAAAAAAAAATGCTACTAACCATAGCAAACTATGCCAAACTCACCTAATTTACTTCGGCTATCAAAAATCACCCCCAACTACACTTTACAGCAACAAACTAAGCCCAATCACTTTAAAATTACAAAAAAATGCTAAAAATCATAACAAACTATACCAGAATCACCTAAATTACTTCGGCTACCGTAAATCACCCCTAACTATCCCTTACCACATCAAACCAAACCATATCATCTTAAAAATACAAAAAAAGGTGTTCAAATCATAACAAACTATGCCAGACTCACCTAAATTACTTCGGCTACTCTAATCATCACCAACTAACCCTTACCACAACAAACTAAACCCAATCACTTTAAAAAAAAAATGCTACTAACCATAGCAAACTATGCCAAACTCACCTAATTTACTTCGGCTATCAAAAATCACCCCCAACTACACTTTACAGCAACAAACTAAGCCCAATCACTTTAAAATTACAAAAAAATGCTACTAACCATAGCAAACTATGCCAAACTCACCTAAATTACTTCGGCTATCAAAAATCACCCCCAACTACACTTTACAGCAACAAACTATGCCCAATCACTTTATAATTACAAAAAAATACTAAAAATCATAACAAACTAAACCATATCATCTTAAAATTACAAAAAAAGGTGTACAAATCATAACACACTATGCCAGACTCACCTAAATTACTTGGGCTACTCTAAATCATCACCAACTAACCCTTACCACAACAAACTAAACCCAATCACATTTAAATTACAAAAAAATGCTACTAACCATAGCAAACTATGCCAAACTCACCTAAATTACTTCGGCTATGAAAAATCAACCTCAACTACACTTTACAGCAACAAACTAAGCCCAATCACTTTAAAATTACAAAAAGATGCTAAAAATCATAACAAACTATACCAGAATCACCTAAATTACTTCGGCTACCGCAAATCACCCCCAACTATCCCTTACCACAACAAACCAAACCATATCATCTTAAAATTAAAAAAAAGGTGTACAGATCATAACAAACCATGCCAGACTCACCTAAATTACTTCGGCTACTCTAAATCATCACCAACTAACCCTTACCACAACAAACTGAACCCAATCACTTTTAAATTACAAAAAAATGCTACTAACCATAGCAAACTATGCCCAACTCACCTAAATTACTTCGGCTATCAAAAATCACCCCCAACTACACTTTACAGCAACAAACTAAGCCCAATCACTTTATAATTACAATAAAATACTAAAAATCATAACAAACTAAACCATATCATCTTAAAATTACAAAAAAGGTGTACAAATCATAACAGACTATGCCAGACTCACCTAAATTACTTTGGCTACTCTAAATCATCAACAACTAACCCTTACCACAACAAACTAAACCCAATCACTTTTAAATTACAAAAAAATGCTACTAACCATAGCAAACTATGCCAAACTCACCTAAATTACTTCGGCTATCAAAAATCACCCCCAACTACACTTTACAACAACAAACTAAGCCCAATCAATTTAAAATTACAAAAAAATGCTACTAACCATAGCAAACTATGCCAAACTCACCTAAATTACTTCGGCTATCAAAAATCACCCCTAACTACACTTTACAGCAACAAACTAAGCCCAATCACTTTATAATTACAAAAAAATACTAAAAATCATAACAAACTAAATCATATCATCTTAAAATTACAAAAAAGGTGTACAAATCATAACAAACTATGCCAGACTCACCTAAATTACTTCGGCTACTCTAAATCATCAACAACTAACCCTTACCACAACAAACTAAACTCAATCACTTTTAAATTACAAAAAAATGCTACTAACCATAGCAAACTATGCCAAACTCACCTAAATTACTTCGGCTATCAAAAATCACCCCCAACTACACTTTACAACAACAAACTAAGCCCAATCACTTTAAAATTACAAAAAAATGCTAAAAATCATAACAAACTATACCAGAATCACCTAAATTACTTCGGCTACCGTAAATCACCCCCAACTATCCCTTACCACAACAAACCAAACCATATCATCTTAAAATTACAAAAAAAGATGTACAAATCATAACAAACTATGCCAGACTCATCTAAATTACTTCGGCGACTCTAAATCATCACCAACTAACCCTTATCACAACAAACTAAACCCAATCACATTTAAATTACAAAAAAATGCTACTAACCATAGCAAACTATGCCAAACTCACCTAAATTACTTCGGCTATGAAAAATCACCCTCAACTACACTTTACAGCAACAAACTAAACCCAATCACTTTAAAATTACAAAAAAATGCTTAAAATCATAACAAACTATACCAGAATCACCCAAATTACTTCGGCTACCGTAAATCACCCCCAACTATCCCTTACCACAACAAACCAAACCATATCATCTTAAAATTACAAAAAAAGGTGTACAAATCATAACAAACTATGCCAGACTCACCTAAATTACTTCGGCTACTCTAAATCATCACCAACTAACCCTTACCACAACAAACTAAACCCAATCACTTTTAAATTACAAAAAAATGCTACTAACCATAGCAAACTATGCCAAACTCACCTAAATTACTTCGGTTATCAAAAATCACCCCCAACTACACTTTACAGCAACAAACAAAATCCAATCACTTTAAAATTACAAAAAAATGCTAAAAATCATAACAAACTATACCAGAATCACCTAAATTACTTCGGCTACCGTAAATCACCCCCAACTATCCCTTACCACAACAAACCAAACCATATCATCTTAAAGTTACAAAAAAGGTGTACAAATCTTAACAGACTATGCCAGACTCACCTAAATTACTTCGGCTACTCTAAATTATCACCAACTAACCCTTACCACAACAAACTAAACCCAATCACTTTTAAATTACAAAAAAATGCTACTAACCATAGCAAACTATGCCAAACTCACCTAAATAATTTCGGCTATCAAAAATCACCCCCAACTACACTTTACAGCAACAAACTAAACCCAATCACTTTAAAATCTATATATATAAAGCGAAGTGTCCTCACTGACACACTCATTCATTCACTCATTCATCTACACATCTACACACTGATTCATAATCAACCCACAGCCCAAACCGTGAGGGCTGGACACTTGAAATTTTAGACACGGGTGTATCATGTGCCGAAACTGAACACTAAGAAGGGATTTTGCGAAATTCGGCCCGGTTCCTTTGTAATTCAATAAAAACCGGCTAAAATAAACAAAAAATGATCGGATCGCGGAGACCGTGTTTATGTTAGAAGCACGTATCTAGCCAAAACAACTTCGACGACGGGCGACCGGTTTACATTAAAAGCACTTATTTAACCTAAACAATTTCAACGTCGAGTTTCTGCTTTCGTGATCATACTTTTGCCGTACCTAGCGAGGCCGCAGATATTTCAATTATAATTTTGATTTCAATTATAATGTCGATCCGTGACTCAATTAAAAATTACCAAATCACTCCAAATTTAATCCGTCAACATTAAACATCCTCAAATATCTCTTACCACTGCAAACTTTACCAAATCAACCCCAAAAAATTCCCGAACTATGCCAAACTGACATAAACTAGATCCGTTATTTTAAATCATCCCTTACCACCCCTTAGCAACCCCAAGTAACTCCAATCACTTTAAAATAAAACAAAATGACACAAATCATGGCAGATTATGTCCAACTCACACATATTATTTCGTCTACCAAAAATCACCCCCAACTACCCCTTACCACCCCAAAATAAGCCCAATCACTTTAAAATTACAAAAAATGTTACAAACCTTACCAAACTATGCCAAACTCACTTAAATTACTTCGGCTATCATAAATCACCCCCAACTACCCCTTACCACCCCTAACTCATCCCAATCACTTTAAAATTACAAAAAATGCTACAAACCATAGCAAACTATGCCTAACTCACCTAAATTACTTCGGCTAACATAAATCACCCCCAACTACCCCTTACTACCCCAAAATAAGCCCAATCACTTTAAAATTACAAAAAATGTTACAAGCCATATCAAACTATGCCAAACTCATCTAAATTACTTCGACTTCCATAAATCACCCCCAACTACCCCTTACCACCCCAAAATAAGCCCAATCACTTTAAAATTACAAAAAATGCTACAAACCATAGCAAACTATGCCTAACTTACCTAAATTACTTCGGCTAACATAAATCACCCCCAACTACCCCTTACAATACCAAAATAAGCCCAATCACTTTAAAATTACAAAAAAATGCTACAAACCATAGCAAACTATGCCTAACTCACCTAAATTACTTCGGCTAACATAAATCACCCCCAACAACCCCTTACTACCCCAAAATAAGCCCAATCACTTTAAAATTACAAAAAATGTTACAAGCCATATCAAACTATGCCAAACTCATCTAAATTACTTCGACTTCCATAAATCACCCCCAACTACCCCTTACCACCCCAAAATAAGCCCAATCACTTTAAAATTACAAAAAATGCTACAAACCATAGCAAACTATGCCTAACTCACCTAAATTACTTCGGCTAACATAAATCACCCCCAACTACCCCTTACAATACCAAAATAAGCCCAATCACTTTAAAATTATAAAAAATGCTACAAACCATAGCAAACTATGCCTAACTCACCTAAATTACTTCGGCTAACATAAATCACCCCCAACTACCCCTTACAATACCAAAATAATCCCAATCACTTTAAAATTACAAAAAAATGCTACAAACCATAGCAAACTATGCCTAACTTACCTAATTTCCTTCGGCTACCATAAATCACCCCCAACTACCCCTTACCACCCCAAAATAAGCCCAATCACTTTAAAATTACAAAAAATGCTACAAACCATAGCAAACTATGCCGAACCCACTTAAATTACTGCGGCTACCATAAATCACCCCCAACTATCCCTTACCAACCACAAACTAAACCCAATCACTTTAAAATTACAAAAAATGCTACAAACCATAGCAAACTATGCCAAACTCACTTAAATTACTTCGGCTATCATAAATCACCCCCAACTACCCCTTACCACCCCAAACTCAGCCCAATCACTTTAAAATTACAAGAAATGTTACAAGCTATATCAAACTATGCCAAACTCATCTAAATTACTTTGGCTTCCATAAATCACCCCCAACTACCCCTTACCACCCTAAAATAGGCTCAATCACTTTAAAATTACAAAAAAATTCTACAAACTGTAGCAAACTATCTCAAACTCACCTGAATTACTTCGGCTACCATAAATCACCCCCAACTACCCCTTACCAACCACAAACTAAACCCAATCATTTTAAAATTACAAAATATTCAACAAATCATAGCAAACTATGCCTAACTCACCTAAATTACTTCGGCTACCATAAATCACCCCCAACTACCCCTTACCGCCCCAAAATAAGCCCAATCACTTTAAAATTACAAAAAATGCTACAAACCATAGCAAACTATGCCTAACTTACCTAATTTCCTTCGGCTACCATAAATCACCCCCAACTACCCCTTACCACCCCAAAATAAGCCCAATCACTTTAAAATTACAAAAAATGCTACAAACCATAGCAAACTATGCCGAACCCACTTAAATTACTGCGGCTACCATAAATCACCCCCAACTATCCCTTACCAACCACAAACTAAACCCAATCACTTTAAAATTACAAAAAATGCTACAAACCATAGCAAACTATGCCAAACTCACTTAAATTACTTCGGCTATCATAAATCACCCCCAACTACCCCTTACCACCCCAAACTCAGCCCAATCACTTTAAAATTACAAGAAATGTTACAAGCCATATCAAACTATGCCAAACTCATCTAAATTACTTTGGCTTCCATAAATCACCCCCAACTACCCCTTACCACCCTAAAATAGGCTCAATAACTTTAAAATTACAAAAAAATTCTACAAACTGTAGCAAACTATCTCAAACTCACCTGAATTACTTCGGCTACCATAAATCACCCCCAACTACCCCTTACCAACCACAAACTAAACCCAATCACTTTAAAATTACAAAAAATGCTACAAACCATAGCAAACTATGCCTAACTCACCTAAATTACTTCGGCTACCATAAATCACCCCCAAATACCCCTTACCACCCCCAAAATAAGCCCAATCACTTTAAAATTACAAAAAATGCTACAAACCATAGCAAACTATGCCTAACTCACCTAAATTACTTCGGCTACCATAAATCACCCCCAACTACCCCTTACCGCCCCAAAATTAGCCTAATCACTTTAAAATTACAAAAATGCTACAAAACATAGCAAGCTATGCCAAACTCACTTAAATTACTTCGGCTACCATAAATTAATAATCGTTTTCAATCAAAATCTTCTATTTGGTTGTGTTATTTATAAATGCTTTATAGTATTAAATCATAAAATATTAATAAATATCTGCACATAAAATATATTGTTCCGACTAATAGTCGTTATTCTGAATATTAAATAGGCTGATACCTATTTCGATTCTCTTCCACCTTCCAATAAATATTTGTTCCAGTTGAGATGCAAACATAAACGTATTTCTGAATTGCAACACGCTGACGGGGCAAGCCCTACCTTTTCAACATGCGTGCATTTGTATAAACAGCTCTATGGTTTTTAACTTTAAAGAGGTATAAAGGCGGTGTAAGCGCTAGAGTTTCGTAAAAATATCTGAAAAATTCGAAATTCTGCAATTGAATCAGAACTATCTTTGTGTTCGATAGTAAATTTATACTTGGAGTGGCACTGCCAACCCTGCCACCCCTGACGAGGCACCTGCTGACTACTCTCCTTCCAGGGAAACTTTATAAATCAACGTCAAAATAATTTAGGGCGCCTGAATGTGAAAATATCACTGTATAATAAGTTCAGACTGACATGGAACACTTGAAATTTCGATATTTGTTTGTAATTCGTCACAGGTCCATGAAGGAATGCATGTTAATGTAAACAAGTGTTAGTTTGTCGGAGAGACCGAATAAGATTTTTAACATTCCTGTCAAAATATTTATTTACTTTAGAATGTTAATTTCTTAAATTGATTTTGTGAAAATTATGACGGGCCATACGAGTACACCTGTGCGAGTATTATTTGGTACATACAAATTAATCTCTTTTGTTATCCAAATTGTTTTTATACGCACTAGGCACGTGCACCTCATATAATTGTGAAAATTGCTGCTTCAGCGTCTGGAACGCTGGTACTCAACGTCGCCAAGGTCGAGGCGACGCATCGGTATTCAAAGTTCTATCGCTATTAAATAAATTATTTTAATATAATATTCCCGATTTGTTCTTGCCGTTAACCAAAACTCTCCCCAATCGATTTTCGAAAAATTTCCAGCGTCGGACCGGACTTCACTTATTTTCGTACGCTAATTTTTACCGTTCAGTTAATGATAGTGGTGTATTTGTTCTTCACCAAACCTGCTCCGGCCGAAATCCGAAATTTTCACTGACATCATACGCTTAAGTATTGTATGCTTAGACACGATTTATTTACACTATTTATTTTACGTACATTGCGTTCATTATTGTTCTGCATTATTTATAAGATGGAGCAGTTTGAAAATCTAATAGTAAGCGGAGAACAAATACCACCACGTATAATTCCCGTGCAAAGTGATGGAATAATAGTCTTTCTTACTATCTTTCCTATTGCATTTTTAATACCGGAAATAGAGCTCAAGAGCGAAGAATAACTTCGACTTTTTTTATACATAATTCCTAAATACTTCGTTTTTATGGTGTAAAATTTTGTATTTATATATTTCAACATTGTCTTTAACGTTGTCAGAGAACTAAATGGGAATAATTTGGAATAATTTAGCTTCTATGTCAACTCTCCTTCTCTTGGAACTTTTGAAAACAACGACAGAATTCTTTAGGGCGCCTGGATTTGAAAATATAACTCTGTGTAATAAGTTTAGACTGACTAGAGTAAAAATAAAGGAGCTTGCACCCAGAAACGAAATTAGATGGAACACTTGAAGTTGAAATATTTGTTTGTATTCGTCACAAGTCCATGAGGGAATGCGTGTTAATGTAAACAAATGTGAGTTTATTGAAGAGGCCGAATAAGATTTTTACATTATTGAAGCAGCTGGAGCCTGCCACGTCAAGGGCAAGGTCAGAAACGTGAAAAGGCGATGCTCGATTTAGTTTGATTGAGTGTCTATGCAGAAATTCGCACATACCAAGCGTTGGATAAGCCTTTCTTATCGTTTCTTAGAATTCGAGAATTGCTGGTTCAGCGTGTGGAGCAGTACTCGATCGCGGTGTTTAATTTTAACACAACTACAATTGTGAAAATTGCTGCTCCAGCGTCGGAAACTGTTCGCAAAGTCGCCAAATTCGCTGAGGCGACGCAACAGTGTTCGAAGGTCTACCGCTATCAAATAAAGTATTTTAATTTAACATTTGATCCTCGCGTTAACCAAATCTGCCCCCAATCAATTTTCGAAAAATTATCAGCATCGGACCGGACTCCACTTATATTTGTACGCAAATTTTTACGTTTAGTTAATGATAGTGGTGTATTTGTGTTTCACCAAATTTGCCCCGAAATTTTCACCGTTGTATGTACCAGATATCACTGACATTCATACCAGTAAGCGCTAAATTTTCGTGAAAATATCTGAAAAATTCATAATTCTGCAACTGAATTACAGAACTAATTTTGTGTTCGATAGTAAATTTATACTTGGAGTGGCACTGCCAACCCTGCCACCCCTGACGAGCCCCACTGCTGACTACTTTCCTTCCAGAAAAATTTTTGAAATCAGCGGCAAAATAAATTTAGGGCACCTGGATGTGAAAATATCACTATGTAATAAGTTCAGACTGACAAGAGTGAAAAAAACCGCTTGCATCCAGAAACGAAATCAAATGGAACACTTGAAATTTAGATATTTGTTTGTAATTCGTCACAGGTCCATGAAGGCATGCATGTTAATGTAAACAAGTGTTAGTTTGTCGGAGAGGCCGAATAAGATTTTTACACCCACCACATTCCCGTCAAAATATTTATATACTTTAGTATGTTAATTCATTTTGTGCAAATTATGACGGGCCAGTCGAGTACACCTGCGCGAGTATTATTTGGTAATCCAAATTTTTTTAATACGCACTAGGCACGTGCACCTAATATAATTGTTAAAATTGCTGCTTCAGCGTCTGGAACGCTGGTACTCAACGTCGCCAAGGTCGAGGCGACGCATCAGTATTCGAAGTTCTATCGCTATTAAATAAATTTTTTTAATATAATATTCCCGATTTGTTCTTGACGTTAAGTATATATCTCCCCAATCGATTTTCGAAAAATTACCATCGTCGTACCGGACTACACTTATATACCGTACGCTAATTTTTACGTTCATTTAATGATAGTGGTGTATTTGATCTTCACCAAACCTGCTCCGGCCAAAATCCGAAATTTGCAGTTTTACCGGATTTCACTGACATCATAAGTAATGTGTGCTTATACACGATTTACACTATTTATTTTATGTACATTGTGTTCATTATTGTTCTGCATTATTTATAACTAAGATGGAGGAATAGTAAGCGGGGTACAAATACCACCACGTATAATTCCTCAGAAAAGTGATGGAAATAGTCTTTTTTACTATCTTTCCTATTGCATTTTATTACCGAAAATAGAGCTCAAGAGGTTCGCACTATAATTGTTCATTTTAAAATTACCAAATTTTCTGTATATTTTACCTGAATACGTTAAAAACCCCTAAACATAATGTACCATTTCAAACTACTCTCAAAAATCATACACTTGCCATTCCAAACTACCCCACATCAACCTAAAATGTAAAAAAATTACGAATTACAAGCAAACTACGCTAAACTCGCATAAATTACTTCGACTTCCGCTATATCACCCCAACCACTTCTTACCAAGCCAAACTAAACCCAATCGCATTAAAATTACCAAAAGTTTCGTTTAATCCGCCAAAGCTAAACCCCGCCAACCATCAATAACCATTCAAAACAATCCCCAAAAAAAACCTTATCATCCGAAACTACACCAAATACATCGTTTTTATGGTGTGAATTATTTATTTATATATTTCAACATTCTTCGACGACATTCTTTAACGTTGTTAGAGAACTAAATGGGAATAATTTGGAATAGTTCAGCTTCTCTGTCAACTCTCCTTCTCATGAAGAGTGAAAAAGAGTGAAAAAAAAGGAGCTTGCACCCAGAAACGAAATTATCGTCATTTTCCAAATCATATTGAAGTACCCGGTCCTGGCAATGCAGGTTAATTTCAGCAAATTTGTTTATTTTGTGATTGGAAAAGTAGAGCATTCCTGTTTAATTGTATTATAATGTGGATTAGTCTACATCACAAATACACCACTTTTGTCAACACTGCGTTTATTTAATCTACGTCCGGGCAACGCCGGGTACATTCAGCTAGTCTATATATATAAAGCGAAGTGTCCTCACTGACACACTCATTCATTCACTCATTCATCTACACATCTACACACTGATTCATAATCAACCCACAGCCCAAACCGTGAGGGCTGGAGACTTGAAATTTTAGACACGGGTGTATCATGTGCCGAAACTGAACACTAAGAAGGGATTTTGCGAAATTCGGCCCGGTTCCTTTGTAATTCAATAAAAACCGGCTAAAATAAACAAAAAATGATCGGATCGCGGAGACCGTGTTTATGTTAGAAGCACGTATCTAGCCAAAACAACTTCGACGACGGGCGACCGGTTTACATTAAAAGCACTTATTTAACCTAAACAATTTCAACGTCGAGTTTCTGCTATCGTGATCATACTTTTGCCGTACCTAGCGAGGCCGCAGATATTTCAATTATAATTTTGATTTCAATTATAATGTCGATCCGTGACTCAATTAAAAATTACCAAATCACTCCAAATTTAATCCGTCAACATTAAACATCCTCAAATATCTCTTACCACTGCAAACTTTACCAAATCAACCCCAAAAAATTCCCGAACTATGCCAAACTGACATAAACTAGATCCGTTATTTTAAATCATCCCTTACCACCCCTTAGCAACCCCAAGTAACTCCAATCACTTTAAAATAAAACAAAATGACACAAATCATGGCAGATTATGTCCAACTCACACATATTATTTCGTCTACCAAAAATCACCCCCAACTACCCCTTACCACCCCAAAATAAGCCCAATCACTTTAAAATTACAAAAAAATTCTACAAACCGTAGCAAACTATGCCAAACTCATCTAAATTACTTTGACTTCCATAAATCACCCCAAACTACCCCTTACCACCCCAAAATAAGCCCAATCACTTTAAAATTACAAAAAAATTCTACAAACCGTAGCAAACTATGCCAAACTCATCTAAATTACTTTGACTTCCATAAATCACCCCAAACTACCCCTTACCACCCCAAAATAAGCCCAATCACTTTAAAATTATCAAAAATGCTACAAACCATAGCAAACTATGCCTAACTCACCTAAATTACTTCGGCTAACATAAATCACCCCCAACAACCCCTTACTACCCCAAAATAAGCCCAATCACTTTAAAATTACAAAAAATGCTACAAACCAAAGCAAACTATGCCAAACTAACTTAAATTTCTTCGGCTATCATAAATCACCCCCAACTACCCCTTACCACCCCTAACTCAACCCAATCACTTTAAAATTACAAAAAATGCTACAAACCATAGCAAACTATGCCTAACTCACCCAAATTACTTCGGCTAACATAAATCACCCCCAACAACCCCTTACTACCCCAAAATAAGCCCAATCACTTTAAAATTACAAAAAATGCTACAAACCATAGCAAACTATGCCAAACTCACTTAAATTACTTCGGCTATCATAAATCACCCCCAACTACCCCTTACCGCCCCTAACTCATCCCAATCACTTTAAAATTACAAAAAATGCTACAAACCATAGCAAACTATGCCTAACTCACTTAAATTACTTCGGCTAACATAAATCACCCCCAACTACCCCTTACCACCCCTAACTCATCCCAATCACTTTAAAATTACAAAAAATGCTACAAACCATAGCAAACTATGCCTAACTCACCTAAATTACTTCGGCTAACATAAATCACCCCCAACAACCCCTTACTACCCCAAAATAAGCCCAATCACTTTAAAATTACAAAAAATGCTACAAACCATAGCAAACTATGCCTAACTCACCTAAATTACTTCGGCTAACATAAATCACCCCCAACAACCCCTTACTACCCCAAAATAAGCCCAATCACTTTAAAATTACAAAAAAATGCTACAAACCATAGCAAACTATGCCTAACTCACCTAAATTACTTCGGCTACCATAAATCAGCCCCAACTACCCCTTACCACCCCAAAATAAGCCCAATCACTTTAAAATTACAAAAAATGCTACAAACCATAGCAAACTATGCCTAACTCACCTAAATTACTTCGGCTAACATAAATCACCCCCAACAACCCCTTACCACCCCAAACTCAGCCCAATCACTTTAAAATTACAAAAAATGTTACAAGCCTTATCAAACTATGCCAAACTCATCTAAATTACTTTGGCTTCCATAAATCACCCCCAACTACCCCTTACCACCCCAAAATAGGCTCAATCACTTTAAAATTACAAAAAAATTCTACAAACCGTAGCAAACTATGCCAAACTCCCCTAAATTACTTCGGCTACCATAAATCACCCCGAACTACCCTTTACAACCCCAAAATAAACCCAATCATTTTAAAATTACAAAATATTCAACAAATCATAGCAAACTATGCCTAACTCACCTAAATTACTTCGGCTACCATAAATCACCCCCAACTACCCCTTACCACCCCAAAATAAGCCCAATCACTTTAAAATTACAAAAAATGCTACAAACCATAGCAAACTATGCCTAACTTACCTAATTTCCTTCAGCTACCATAAATCACCCCCAACTACCCCTTACCACCCCAAAATAAGCCCAATCACTTTAAAATTACAAAAAATGCTACAAACCATAGCAAACTATGCCGAACCCACTTAAATTACTGCGGCTACCATAAATCACCCCCAACTACCCCTTACCAACCACAAACTAAACCCAATCACTTTAAAATTACAAAAAATGCTACAAACCATAGAAAACTATGCCAAACTCACTTAAATTACTTCGGCTATCATAAATCACCCCCAACTACCCCTTACCACCCCAAACTCAGCCCAATCACTTTAAAATTACAAAAAATGTTACAAGCCATATCAAACTATGCCAAACTCATCTAAATTACTTTGGCTTCCATAAATCACCCCCAACTACCCCTTACCACCCCAAAATAGGCTCAATCACTTTAAAATTACAAAAAAATTCTACAAACCGTAGCAAACTATGCCAAACTCCCTTAAATTACTTCGGCTACCATAAATCACCCCGAACTACCCCTTACAACCCCAAAATAAACCCAATCATTTTAAAATTACAAAATATTCAACAAATCATAGCAAACTATGCCTAACTCACCTAAATTACTTCGGCTACCATAAATCACCCCCAACTACCCCTTACCACCCCAAAATAAGCCCAATCACTTTAAAATTACAAAAAATGCTACAAACCATAGCAAACTATGCCTAACTTACCTAATTTCCTTCGGCTACCATAAATCACCCCCAACTACCCCTTACCACCCCAAAATAAGCCCAATCACTTTAAAATTACAAAAAATGCTACAAACCATAGCAAACTATGCCAAACTCACTTAAATTACTTCGGCTATCATAAATCACCCCCAACTACCCCTTACCACCCCAAACTCAGCCCAATCACTTAAAAATTACAAAAAATGTTACAAGCCATATCAAACTATGCCAAACTCATCTAAATTACTTTGGCTTCCATAAATCACCCCCAACTACCCCTTACCACCCCAAAATAGGCTCAATCACTTTAAAATTTAAAAAAAATTCTACAAACCGTAGCAAACTATCTCAAACTCACCTGAATTACTTCGGCTACCATAAATCACCCCCAACTACCCCTTACCAACCACAAACTAAACCCAATCACTTTAAAATTACAAAAAATGCTACAAACCATAGCAAACTATGCCTAACTCACCTAAATTACTTCGGCTACCATAAATCACCCCCAACTACCCCTTACCACCCCAAAATAAGTCCAATCACTTTAAAATTACGAAAAATGCTACAAGCCATAGCAAACTATCTCAAACTCACCTGAATTACTTCGGCTACCATAAATCACCCCCAACTACCCCTTACCACCCCAAACTAAGCCCAATCACTTTAAAATTACAAAAAATGCTACAAAACATAGCAAGCTATGACAAACTCACTTAAATTACTTCGGCTACCATAAATTAATAATCGTTTTCAATCAAAATCTTCTATTTGGTTGTGTTATTTATAAATGCCTTATCGTATTAAATCATAAAATATTAATAAATATCTGCACATAAAATATATTGTTCCGACTAATAGTCGTTATTCTGAATATTAAATAGGCTGATACCTATTTCGATTCTCTTCCACCTTCCAATAAATATTTGTTCCAGTTGAGATGCAAACATAAACGTATTTATGAATTGCAACACGCTGACGGGGCAAGCCCTACCTTTTCAACATGCGTGCATTTGTATAAACAGCTCTATGGTTTTTAACTTTAAAGAGGTATAAAGGCCGTGTAAGCGCTAGAGTTTCGTAAAAATATCTGAAAAATTCGAAATTCTGCAATTGAATCAGAACTATCTTTGTGTTCGATAGTGAATTTATACTTGGAGTGGCACTGCCAACCCTGCCACCCCTGACGAGGCACCTGCTGACTACTCTCCTTCCAGGGAAACTTTATAAATCAACGTCAAAATAATTTAGGGCGCCTGAATGTAAAAATATCACTGTGTAATAAGTTCAGACGGACATGGAACACTTGAAATTTCGATATTTGTTTGTAATTCGTCACAGGTCCATGAAGAATTGCATGTTAATGTAAACAAGTGTTAGTTTGTCGGAGAGACCGAATAAGATTTTTAACATTCCTGTCAAAATATTTATTTACTTTAGAATGTTAATTTCTTAAATTGATTTTGTGAAAATTATGACGGGCCATACGAGTACACCTGTGCGAGTATTATTTGGTACATACAAATTAATCTCTTTTGTTATCCAAATTGTTTTTATACGCACTAGGCACGTGCACCTCATATAATTGTGAAAATTGCTGCTTCAGCGTCTGGAACGCTGGTACTCAACGTCGCCAAGGTCGAGGCGACGCATCGGTATTCAAAGTTCTATCGCTATTAAATAAATTATTTTAATATAATATTCCCGATTTGTTCTTGCCGTTAACCAAAACTCTCCCCAATCGATTTTCGAAAAATTTCCAGCGTCGGACCGGACTTCACTTATTTTCGTACGCTAATTTTTACCGTTCAGTTAATGATAGTGGTGTATTTGTTCTTCACCAAACCTGCTCCGGCCGAAATCCGAAATTTTCACTGACATCATACGCTTAAGTATTGTATGCTTAGACACGATTTATTTACACTATTTATTTTACGTACATTGCGTTCATTATTGTTCTGCATTATTTATAAGATGGAGCAGTTTGAAAATCTAATAGTAAGCGGAGAACAAATACCACCACGTATAATTCCCGTGCAAAGTGATGGAAATAGTCTTTCTTACTATCTTTCCTATTGCATTTTTAATACCGGAAATAGAGCTCAAGAGCGAAGAATAACTTCGACTTTTTTTATACATAATTCCTAAATACTTCGTTTTTATGGTGTAAAATTTTGTATTTATATATTTCAACATTGTCTTTAACGTTGTCAGAGAACTAAATGGGAATAATTTGGAATAATTTAGCTTCTATGTCAACTCTCCTTCTCTTGGAACTTTTGAAAACAACGACAAAATTCTTTAGGGCGCCTGGATTTGAAAATATAACTCTGCGTAATAAGTTTAGACTGACTAGAGTGAAAATAAAGGAGCTTGCACCCAGAAACGAAATTAGATGGAACACTTGAAGTTGAAATATTTGTTTGTAATTCGTCACAAGTCCATGAGGGAATGCGTGTTAATGTAAACAAATGTGAGTTTATTGGAGAGGCCGAATAAGATTTTTACATTATTGAAGCAGCTGGAGCCTGCCACGTCAAGGGCAAGGTCAGAAACGTGAAAAGGCGATGCTCGATTTAGTTTGATTGAGTGTCTATGCAGAAATTCGCACATACCAAGCGTTGGATAAGCCTTTCTTATCGTTTCTTAGAATTCGAGAATTGCTGGTTCAGCGTGTGGAGCAGTACTCGATCGCGGTGTTTAATTTTAACACAACTACAATTGTGAAAATTGCTGCTCCAGCGTCGGAAACTGTTCGCAAAGTCGCCAAATTCGCTGAGGCGACGCAACAGTGTTCGAAGGTCTACCGCTATCAAATAAAGTATTTTAATTTAACATTTGATCCTCGCGTTAACCAAATCTGCCCCCAATCAATTTTCGAAAAATTATCAGCATCGGACCGGACTCCACTTATATTTGTACGCTAATTTTTACGTTTAGTTAATGATAGTGGTGTATTTGTTTTTCACCAAATTTGCCCCGAAATTTTCACCGTTGTATGTACCAGATATCACTGACATTCATACCAGTGGCGGTGTAAGCGCTAAATTTTCGTGAAAATATCTGAAAAATTCATAATTCTGCAACTGAATTACAGAACTAATTTTGTGTTCGATAGTAAATTTATACTTGGAGTGGCACTGCCAACCCTGCCACCCCTGACGAGCCCCACTGCTGACTACTTTCCTTCCAGAAAAATTTTTGAAATCAGCGGCAAAATAAATTTAGGGCACCTGGATGTGAAAATATCACTATGTAATAATTTCAGACTGACAAGAGTGAAAAAAACCGCTTGCATCCAGAAACGAAATCAAATGGAACACTTGAAATTTAGATATTTGTTTGTAATTCGTCACAGGTCCATGAAGGCATGCATGTTAATGTAAACAAGTGTTAGTTTGTCGGAGAGGCCGAATAAGATTTTTACACCCACCACATTCCCGTCAAAATATTTATATACTTTAGTATGTTAATTCATTTTGTGCAAATTATGACGGGCCAGTCGAGTACACCTGCGCGAGTATTATTTGGTAATCCAAATTTTTTTAATAGGCACTAGGCACGTGCACCTAATATAATTGTTAAAATTGCTGCTTCAGCGTCTGGTACGCTGGTACTCAACGTCGCCAAGGTCGAGGCGACGCATCAGTATTCGAAGTTCTATCGCTATTAAATAAATTTTTTTAATATAATATTCCCGATTTGTTCTTGACGTTAAGTAAATATCTCCCCAATCGATTTTCGAAAAATTACCATCGTCGTACCGGACTCCACTTATATACCGTACGCTAATTTTTACGTTCATTTAATGATAGTGGTGTATTTGATCTTCACCAAACCTGCTCCGGCCAAAATCCGAAATTTGCAGTTTTACCGGATTTCACTGACATCATAAGTAATGTGTGCTTATACACGATTTACACTATTTATTTTATGTACATTGTGTTCATTATTGTTCTGCATTATTTATAACTAAGATGGAGGAATAGTAAGCGGGGTACAAATACCACCACGTATAATTCCTCTGAAAAGTGATGGAAATAGTCTTTTTTACTATCTTTCCTATTGCATTTTATTACCGAAAATAGAGCTCAAGAGGTTCGCACTATAATTGTTCATTTTAAAATTACCAAATTTTCTGTATATGTTACCTGAATACGTTAAACACCCCTAAACATAATGTACCATTCCAAACTACTCTCAAAAATCATACACTTGCCATTCCAAACTACCCCACATCAACGTAAAATGTAAAAAAATTACGAATTCCAAGCAAACTACGCTAAACTCGCATAAATTACTTCGACTTCCGCTATATCACCCCAACCACTTCTTACCAAGCCAAACTAAACCCAATCCCATTAAAATTACCAAAAGTTTCGTTTAATCCGCCAAAGCTAAACCCCGCCAACCATCAATAACCATTCAAAACAATCCCCAAAAAAACCCTTATCATCCAAAACTACACCAAATACATCGTTTTTATGGTGTGAAATTATGTATTTATTTCAACATTCTTCGACGACATTCTTTAACGTTGTTAGAGAACTAAATGGGAATAATTTGGAATAATTCAGCTTCTCTGTCAACTCTCCTTCTCTTGAAGAGTGAAAAAGAGTGAAAAAAAAGGAGCTTGCACCCAGAAACGAAATTATCGTCATTTTCCAAATCATATTGAAGTACCCGGTCCTGGCAATGCAGGTTAATTTCAGCTAATTTGTTTATTTTGTGATTGGAAAAGTAGAGCATTTTTGTTTAATTGTATTATAATGTCGATTAGTCTACATCACAAATACACCACTTTTGTCAACACTGCGTTTATTTAATCTACGTCCGGGCAACGCCGGGTACATTCAGCTAGTCTATATATATAAAGCGAAGTGTCCTCACTGACACACTCATTCATTCACTCATTCATCTACACATCTACACACTGATTCATAATCAACCCACAGCCCAAACCGTGAGGGCTGGAGACTTGAAATTTTAGACACGGGTGTATCATGTGCCGAAACTGAACACTAAGAAGGGATTTTGCGAAATTCGGCCCGGTTCCTTTGTAATTCAATAAAAACCGGCTAAAATAAACAAAAAATGATCGGATCGCGGAGACCGTGTTTATGTTAGAAGCACGTATCTAGCCAAAACAACTTCGACGACGGGCGACCGGTTTACATTAAAAGCACTTATTTAACCTAAACAATTTCAACGTCGAGTTTCTGCTTTCGTGATCATACTTTTGCCGTACCTAGCGAGGCCGCAGATATTTCAATTATAATTTTGATTTCAATTATAATGTCGATCCGTGACTCAATTAAAAATTACCAAATCACTCCAAATTTAATCCGTCAACATTAAACATCCTCAAATATCTCTTACCACTGCAAACTTTACCAAATCAACCCCAAAAAATTCCCGAACTATGCCAAACTGACATAAACTAGATCCGTTATTTTAAATCATCCCTTACCACCCCTTAGCAACCCCAAGTAACTCCAATCACTTTAAAATAAAACAAAATGACACAAATCATGGCAGATTATGTCCAACTCACACATATTATTTCGTCTACCAAAAATCACCCCCAACTACCCCTTACCACCCCAAAATAAGCCCAATCACTTTAAAATTACAAAAAAATTCTACAAACCGTAGCAAACTATGCCAAACTCATCTAAATTACTTTGACTTCCATAAATCACCCCAAACTACCCCTTACCACCCCAAAATAAGCCCAATCACTTTAAAATTACAAAAAAATTCTACAAACCGTAGCAAACTATGCCAAACTCATCTAAATTACTTTGACTTCCATAAATCACCCCAAACTACCCCTTACCACCCCAAAATAAGCCCAATCACTTTAAAATTATCAAAAATGCTACAAACCATAGCAAACTATGCCTAACTCACCTAAATTACTTCGGCTAACATAAATCACCCCCAACAACCCCTTACTACCCCAAAATAAGCCCAATCACTTTAAAATTACAAAAAATGCTACAAACCATAGCAAACTATGCCAAACTCACTTAAATTACTTCGGCTATCATAAATCACCCCCAACTACCCCTTACCACCCCTAACTCATCCCAATCACTTTAAAATTACAAAAAATGCTACAAACCATAGCAAACTATGCCTAACTCACCCAAATTACTTCGGCTAACATAAATCACCCCCAACAACCCCTTACTACCCCAAAATAAGCCCAATCACTTTAAAATTACAAAAAATGCTACAAACCATAGCAAACTATGCCAAACTCACTTAAATTACTTCGGCTATCATAAATCACCCCCAACTACCCCTTACCGCCCCTAACTCATCCCAATCACTTTAAAATTACAAAAAATGCTACAAACCATAGCAAACTATGCCTAACTCACTTAAATTACTTCGGCTAACATAAATCACCCCCAACTACCCCTTACCACCCCTAACTCATCCCAATCACTTTAAAATTACAAAAAATGCTACAAACCATAGCAAACTATGCCTAACTCACTTAAATTACTTCGGCTAACATAAATCACCCCCAACAACCCCTTACTACCCCAAAATAAGCCCAATCACTTTAAAATTACAAAAAAATGCTACAAACCATAGCAAACTATGCCTAACTCACCTAAATTACTTCGGCTACCATAAATCAGCCCCAACTACCCCTTACCACCCCAAAATAAGCCCAATCACTTTAAAATTACAAAAAATGCTACAAACCATAGCAAACTATGCCAAACTCACTTAAATTACTTCGGCTAACATAAATCACCCCCAACAACCCCTTACTACCCCAAAATAAGCCCAATCACTTTAAAATTACAAAAAAATGCTACAAACTATAGCAAACGATGCCTAACTCACCTAAATTACTTCGGCTAACATAAATCACCCCCAACAACCCCTTACTACCCCAAAATAAGCCCAATCACTTTAAAATTACAAAAAATGCTACAAACCATAGCAAACTATGCCAAACTCACTTAAATTACTTCGGCTATCATAAATCACCCCCAACTACCCCTTACCACCCCAAACTCAGCCCAATCACTTTAAAATTACAAAAAATGTTACAAGCCTTATCAAACTATGCCAAACTCATCTAAATTACTTTGGCTTCCATAAATCACCCCCAACTACCCCTTACCACCCCAAAATAGGCTCAATCACTTTAAAATTACAAAAAAATTCTACAAACCGTAGCAAACTATGCCAAACTCCCCTAAATTACTTCGGCTACCATAAATCACCCCGAACTACCCCTTACAACCCCAAAATAAGCCCAATCACTTTAAAATTACAAAATATTCAACAAATCATAGCAAACTATGCCTAACTCACCTAAATTACTTCGGCTACCATAAATCACCCCCAACTACCCCTTACCACCCCAAAATAAGCCCAATCACTTTAAAATTACAAAAAATGCTACAAACCATAGCAAACTATGCCTAACTTACCTAATTTCCTTCGGCTACCATAAATCACCCCCAACTACCCCTTACCACCCCAAAATAAGCCCAATCACTTTAAAATTACAAAAAATGCTACAAACCATAGCAAACTATGCCGAACCCACTTAAATTACTGCGGCTACCATAAATCACCCCCAACTACCCCTTACCAACCACAAACTAAACGCAATCACTTTAAAATTACAAAAAATGCTACAAACCATAGCAAACTATGCCAAACTCACTTAAATTACTTCGGCTATCATAAATCACCCCCAACTACCCCTTACCACCCCAAACTCAGCCCAATCACTTTAAAATTACAAAAAATGTTACAAGCCATATCAAACTATGCCAAACTCATCTAAATTACTTTGGCTTCCATAAATCACCCCCAACTACCCCTTACCACCCCAAAATAGGCTCAATCACTTTAAAATTACAAAAAATTCTACAAACCGTAGCAAACTATCTCAAACTCACCTGAATTACTTCGGCTACCATAAATCACCCCCAACTACCCCTTACCAACCACAAACTAAACCCAATCACTTTAAAATTACAAAAAATGCTACAAACCATAGCAAACTATGCCTAACTCACCTAAATTACTTCGGCTACCATAAATCACCCCCAAAATAAGCCCAATCACTTTAAAATTACAAAAAATGCTACAAACCATAGCAAACTATGCCTAACTCACCTAAATTACTTCGGCTACCATAAATCACCCCCAACTACCCCTTACCATCCCAAAATAAGCCCAATCACTTTAAAATTACGAAAAATGCTACAAGCCATAGCAAACTATCTCAAACTCACCTGAATTACTTCGGCTACCATAAATCACCCCCAACTACCCCTTACCACCCCAAACTAAGCCCAATCACTTTAAAATAACAAAAAATGCTACAAACCATAGCAAACTATTCCAAACTCACCTAAATTACTTCGGCTACTATAAATCACCCCCAACTACCCCTTACCGCCCCAAAATTAGCCTAATCACTTTAAAATTACAAAAATGCTACAAAACATAGCAAGCTATGCCAAACTCACTTAAATTACTTCGGCTACCATAAATTAATAATCGTTTTCAATCAAAATCTTCTATTTGGTTGTGTTATTTATAAATGCCTTATCGTATTAAATCATAAAATATTAATAAATATCTGCACATAAAATATATTGTTCCGACTAATAGTCGTTATTCTGAATATTAAATAGGCTGATACCTATTTCGATTCTCTTCCACCTTCCAATAAATATTTGTTCCAGTTGAGATGCAAACATAAACGTATTTCTGAATTGCAACACGCTGACGGGGCAAGCCCTACCTTTTCAACATGCGTGCATTTGTATAAACAGCTCTATGGTTTTTAACTTTAAAGAGGTATAAAGGCGGTGTAAGCGCTAGAGTTTCGTAAAAATATCTGAAAAATTCGAAATTCTGCAATTGAATCAGAACTATCTTTGTGTTCGATAGTAAATTTATACTTGGAGTGGCACTGCCAACCCTGCCACCCCTGACGAGGCACCTGCTGACTACTCTCCTTCCAGGGAAACTTTATAAATCAACGTCAAAATAATTTAGGGCGCCTGAATGTGAAAATATCACTGTGTAATAAGTTCAGACTGACATGGAACACTTGAAATTTCGATATTTGTTTGTAATTCGTCACAGGTCCATGAAGGAATGCATGTTAATGTAAACAAGTGTTAGTTTGTCGGAGAGACCGAATAAGATTTTTAACATTCCTGTCAAAATATTTATTTACTTTAGAATGTTAATTTCTTAAATTGATTTTGTGAAAATTATGACGGGCCATACGAGTACACCTGTGCGAGTATTATTTGGTGCATACAAATTAATCTCTTTTGTTATCCGAATTGTTTTTATACGCACTAGGCACGTGCACCTCATTTTATTGTGAAAATTGCTGCTTCAGCGTCTGAAACGCTGGTACTCAACGTCGCCAAGGTCGAGGCGACGCATCGGTATTCGAAGTTCTATCGCTATTAAATAAATTATTTTATTCCCGATATTCCCGATTTGTTCTTGCCGTTAACCAAAACTCTCCCCAATCGATTTTCGAAAAATTTCCAGCGTCGGACCGGACGTCACTTATTATCGTACGCTAATTTTTACGTTCAGTTAATCATAGTGGTGTATTTGTTCTTCACCAAACCTGCTCCGGCCAAAATCCGAAATTTTCACTGACATCATACGCTTAAGTATTGTATGCTTATACACGATTTACACTATTTATTTTACGTACATTGCGTTCATTATTGTTCTGCATTATTTATAACTAAGATGGAGCAGTTTGAAAATCTAATAGTAAGCGGAGAACAAATACCACCATGTATAATTCCCGTGAAAAGTGATGGAAATAGTCTTTCTTACTATCTTTCCTATTGCATTTTTAATACCGGAAATAGAGCTCAAGAGCGAAGAATAACTTCGACTTTTTTTATACATAATTCCTAAATACTTCGTTTTTATGGTGTAAAATTTTGTATCTATATATTTCAACATTGTCTTTAACGTTGTCAGAGAACTAAATGGGAATAATTTGGAATAATTTAGCTTCTATGTCAACTCTCCTTCTCTTGAAACTTTGAAAAGCAACGACAAAATTCTTTAGGGCGCCTGGATTTGAAAATATAACTTTGTGTAATAAAAGTGTGTAGGCTTTCACGGTCGGTGTTGTCAACAACGGTGGTATTAATCGGGTTTGTTGACCGTGTTCCATGCGAAGTTCCATGAGGGGGGGTGTAGTGAGCGCCCCGAGAGGCTAACTCAGCAAGTGATCCCCATGAATCTCTGCCTCACTACACCCCCCCTCATGGAACTTCGCATGGAACACGGTCAACAAACCCGATTAATACCACCGTTTGTGTAATAAGTTTAGACTGACTAGAGTGAAAAGAAAGGAGCTTGCACCCAGAAACGAAATTAAATGGAACACTTGAAGTTGCAATATTTGTTTGTAATTCGTCACAAGTCCATGAGGGAATGCGTGTTAATGTAAACAAATGTGAGTTTATTGGAGAGGCCGAATAAGATTTTTACATTATTGAAGCAGCTGGAGCCTGCCACGTCAAGGGCAAGGTCACAAACGTGAAAAGGCGATGCTCGATTTAGTTTGATTGAGTATCTATGCAGAAATTCGCCCATACCAAGCGTTGGATAAGCCTTTCTTATCGTTTCTTAGAATTCGAGAATTGCTGGTTCAGCGTGTGGAGCAGTACTCGGTCGCGGTGTTTAATTTTAACACAACTACAATTGTGAAAATTGCTGCTCCAGCGTCGGAAACTGTTCGCAAAGTCGCCAAATTCGATGAGGCGACGCATAAGTGTTCGAAGGTCTACCGCTATCAAATAAAGTATTTTAATTTAACATTTGATCCTCGCATTAACCCAATCTGCCCTCAATCAATTTTCGAAAAATTACCAGCGTCGAACCGGACTCCACTTATACACAGCATAGTATGCTGTGACTTATATTTGTACGCTAATTTTTACGTTCAGTTAATGGTAGTGGTGTATTTGTTTTTCACTAAATTTGCCCCGGCTGAAATCCGAAATTTTCACCGTTGTATGTACCAGACATCACTGACATTCATACCCTTAATAATTATGTGCTTATACACGTTTTACACTATTGATTTAACGTACAATGTGTTCATTATTGCTTTACATCATTTATAACTAAGATGGAGAAGTTTGAAAATCTAGCGATGTACAAATACCACACTATGAATTATGTATTATGAAAGGTGATGGAAATTGTCTTTTTTAATATCTATGATGTTGGTATTGATATTTTAATACTGGAACGGGAGCTCAAGAGGTTCGCACTTTAGTTGTTCAACAAGTTTGTGTTAATGTAAACAAGTGTGAGTCCGTCGGAGAGACCGAATAAGATTTTTACATCCACCATATTCCCGTCAGAATATTTATTTATTTTATATAGAATGTTAATTTTACAGTTAACCAAATTTGCTCCCAATCACCATCGTCGTAACGGACCGTTCAGTTAATGATAATGGTGTTTTTATTTTTTACCAAATCTGCCTCGGCTGAAATCCAAAATTTACAGCGTTGGATCAGATTTTACTGACATTGACATGCGTTTTACACTATTTATTTTACGTAAATACATTGTGTTCATTATTGCTTTACATCATTTATAACTAAGATGGACAAATTTGAAAATCTAGCGATGCACAAATACCACCATATACCACATTTTACCACATACCAAAATTTTAATACTGGAAAAGGAGCTCAAAAGGTTCGCACTTTAATTGTCCAACCAGTTGCGGCCAGGTTTTAATAATTTTTGTGCAGTTTAGAAGTAGATAATTATGCTGAAGTGTTTGTTTATTCTGAAGATGAGTCAAATTCATCTACATACTGTTCTATTTGTGAGTTGACTGCAGCAAAAGGAATGGTTCCATTGTGTTTTCAATTTTATCATAACATGATCAGCTAATTTGTAAACTTCGATTTTCCCGAACGTTAATTACGATTTCCTGGAATCGCTTATAGAACACTTCCAAACTGCGTCTTTGCCTAAATAGTCTATTCAAGATTTTTCATCTCAGATATCAACCAAGGTATCCTCTTTGTCCAAATCATATTGAAGTCCTGCCAACGCAGGTTAATTGCAGCAAATTTGTTTATTTTGTGATTGGCAAGGTAGAGCATTCCCATTGTATTATAATGTCGATTAGTCAACATCGCCAATACACCACTTTTGTCAACACTGCGTTTATTTAATCTACGTCCGGGCAACGCCGGGTACATTCAGCTAGTCTATATATATAAAGCGAAGTGTCCTCACTGACACACTCATTCATCTACACACTGATTCATAATCAACCCACAGCCCAAACCGTGAGGGCTGGAGACTTGAAATTTTAGACACGGGTGTATCATGTGCCGAAAGTGAACACTAAGAAGGGATTTTGCGAAATTCGGCCCGGTTCCTTTGTCTATATATATAAAGCGAAGTGTCCTCACTGACACACTCATCTACACATCTACACATCTACACATCTACACATGCACTGATTCACCGACAACCTACAGCCCAAACCGGGAGGGCTGGAGACTTGAAATTTTAGACACGGGTCTATCAAGGGCCGAGAATGAACGCTAATAAGGAGATTTTGCAAAATTCGGTCCGGTTCCTTTGTATTTAAATAAAAACCGAATAAAAACCGGTTAAAATAAGCAAAAAATGATCGGCTCGCGGAGACCGGGTTTTTTTTAGAAGCACGTGTCTAGCCAAAACAACTTCGACGTCGGGCGACCGGTTTACATTAAAAGCACTTTCACTTTCTGCGTTCCTGATCATACTTTTGCCGTACCTAGCGAGGCGCAGATATTTCAATTATAATTTTGATTTCAATTATAATGTCCCCGATCCGTGACTCATTTAAAAATTACCAAACCACTCCAAATTTAATCCGCCTACATTAAAAATCCTCAAATATCTCTTACCATTACAAACTTTACCAAATCAACCCCAAAAAATTCCCGAACTACGCCAAACTGACAAATTAGATCCGTTATCTTAAATCATCCCTTACCACCCCTTAGCAACCCCAAGTAACTCCAATCACTTTAAAATAAAACAAAATGACACAAACCATAGCAGACTATTCTCACACTCACACACATTATTTCGGCTACCAAAATTCACCCCCAACTACCCCTTACCGCCCCAAACTAAGCCCAATCACTTTAAAATTAGAAAAAATGCTACAAACAATAGCAAAACTATGCCAAACTCACCCAAATTACTTCGGCTAACATAAATCACCCCCAACTACCCCTTACCACCCCAAACTAAGCCCAATCACTTTAAAATTACAAAAAATGCCACAAACCATAGCAAACTATGCCAAACTCACCCAAATTACTTCGGCTACCATAAATCACCCCCAACTACCCCTTACCACCCCAAACTAAGCGCAATCACTTTAAAATTACAAAAAATGTTACAAATCATACTAAACTATGCCAAACTCAACCAAATTACTTCGGTTACCATAAATCAACCCCCAACTACCCCTTACCACCCCAAACTAAACCAAATCACTTTAAAATTACAAAAAATGCTACAAACCATAGCAAACTATGCCAAACTCACCCAAATTACTTCGGCTATCATAAATCACCCCCAACTACCCCTTACCACCTCAAACTAAGCCCAATCACTTTAAAATTACAAAAAATGCCACAAACCATAGCAAACTATGCCAAACTCACCCAAATTACTTCGGCTATTATAAATCACCCCCAACTACCCCTTACCGCCCCAAACTAAGCCCACTCACTTTAAAATTACAAAAAATGATACAAACCATAGCAAACTATGCCAAAATCACCCAAATTACTACGGCTACCATAAATCACCCCTAACTACCCCTTACCACCACAAACTAAGCCCAATCACTTTAAAATTACAAAAAATGCTACAAACCATAGCAAACTATGCCAAACTCACCCAAATTACTTCGGCTATCCTAAATCACCCCCAACTACCCCTTACCACCCCAAACTAAGCCCAATCACTTTAAAATTACAAAAAATGCCACAAACCATAGCAAACTATGCCAAACTCACCCAAATTACTTCGGCTATTATAAATCACCCCCAACTACCCCTTACCGCCCCAAACTAAGCCCACTCACTTTAAAATTACAAAAAATGATACAAACCATAGCAAACTATGCCAAAATCACCCAAATTACTTCGGCTACCATAAATCACCCCCAACTACCCCTTACCACCACAAACTAAGCCAAATCACTTTAAAATTACAAAAAATGCCACAAACCATAGCAAACTATGCCAAACTCACCCAAATTACTTCGGCTACCATAAATCACCCCCAACTACCCCTTACCGCCCCAAACTAAGCCCAATCACTTTAAAATTACAAAAAATGCCACAAACCATAGCAAACTATGCCAAACTCACCCAAATTACTTCGGCTATTATAAATCACCCCCAACTACCCCTTACCGCCCCAAACTAAGCCCAATCACTTTAAAATTAGAAAAAATGATACAAACCATAGCAAACTATGCCAAACTCACCCAAATTACTTCGGCTATTATAAATCACCCCCAACTACCCCTTACCGCCCCAAACTAAGCCCAATCACTTTAAAATTACAAAAAATGATACAAACCATAGCAAACTATGCCAAACTCACCCAAATTACTTGGGCTACCATAAATCATCCCCAACTACCCCTTACCACCCCAAACTAAGCTAAATCACTTTAAAATTACAAAAAATGATACAAACCATAGCAAACTATGCCAAACTCACCCAAATTACTTCGGCTACCATAAATCACCCCCAACTACCCCTTACCTCCACAAACTAAGCCAAATCACTTTAAAATTACAAAAAATGATACAAACCATAGCAAACTATGCCAAAATCACCCAAATTACTTCGGCTACCATAAATCACCCCCAACTACCCCTTACCACCACAAACTAAGCCAAATCACTTTAAAATTACAAAAAATGATACAAACCATAGCAAACTATGCCAAACTCACCTAAATTACTTCGGTTACCATAAATTAATAATCATTTTCAATCAAAATCTTCCATTTGGTTGTGTCATTTATAAATGCCTTATCGTATTAAATCATAAAATATTAATAAATATCTGCACATAAAACATATTGTTTCGACTAATAGACGTTATTCTGAATACTAAATTTGCTAATACCAATTTTGATTTTCTTCCACTTTTCAATAATTATTTGTTCCAGTTGAGATGCAAACATAAACGTATTTCTGAATTGCAACACGCTGACGGGGCAAGCCCTACCTTCTCAACATGCGTGAATTTGTATAAACGGCTCTATGGTTTTTAACTTTAAAGCGGTATAAACGCGGTGTAAACCCTAGATTTTCGTGAAAATATCTGAAAATTTCGAAATTCTGCAATTGAATTACAGAACTATTGTTGTGTTCGATAGTAAATTTATATTTGGAGTGGCACTGCCAACTCTGCCACCCCTGACGAGCCCCTTGCTGAATACTCTCCTTCCAGGGAAACTTTTGAAATCAACGGCAAAATAATTTAGGGCGCCTGAATGTGAAAATATCACTGTGTAATAAGTTCAGACTGACGTGGAACACTTGAAATTTCGGTATTCGTTTGTAATTCGTCACAGGTCCATGAAGGAATGCATGTTAATGTAAACAAGTGTTAGTTTGTCGGAAAGGCCGAATAAGATTTTTAACATTCCCGTCAAAATATTTATTTACTTTAGAATGTTAATTTCTTAAATTCATTTCGTGAAAATTATGACGGGCCATACGAGTACACCTGTGCGAGTATTATTTGGTACATACAAATTAATCTCTTTTGTTATCCAAATTGTTTTTATACGCACTAGGCACGTGCACCTCATATAATTGTAAAAATTGCTGCTTCAGCGTCTGGAACGCTGGTATTCAACGTCGCCAAGGTCGAGGCGACGCATCGGTATTCGAAGTTCTATCGCTATTAAATAAATTATTTTATTCCCGATATTCCCGATTTGTTCTTGCCGTTAACCACAACTCTCCCCAATCGATTTTCGAAAAATTTCCAGTGTCGGACCGGACTTCACTTATTATCGTACGCTAATTTTTACGTTCAGTTAATGATAGTGGTGTATTTGTTCTTCACCAAACCTGCTCCGGCCAAAATCCGAAATTTTCACTGACATCATACGCTTAAGTATTGTGTGCTTATACACGATTTACACTATTTATTTTACGTACATTGCGTTCATTAATGGTTCTGCATTATTTATAACTAAGATGGAGCAGTTTGAAAATCTAATAGTAAGCGGAGAACAAATTCCACCATGTATAATTCCCGTGAAAAGTGATGGAAATAGTCTTTTTTACTATTTTTCCTATTGCATTTTTAATACCGGAAATAGAGCTCAAGAGGTTCGCACTTTAATTCTTCATTTTAAAATTACCAAAATTTTTGTAAAATTTACCTGAATACGTTAAACACCCCAAACATAACGCACCATTCCAAACTATCCCTAAAAGTCATACACTTACCATTCAAAACTACTCCAGGTCAACCCATAATTAAAAAAAAATTACGAATTCTAAGCAAACTACGCCAAACTCGCATAAATGACTTCGAATTCCCCTAAATCACCCCAACCACTTCTTACCAAGCCAACCAAAGCCCAATCACATTATAATTACCA
Organism: Eledona agricola; assembly: GCA_964023215.1. Lineage (NCBI taxonomy): Eukaryota > Metazoa > Arthropoda > Insecta > Coleoptera > Tenebrionidae > Eledona > Eledona agricola. The sequence continues at coordinate 2,888,730 of OZ026863.1, forward strand.
AAAATTTCGTTTAATCCGCCAAAGCTAAACCCTGCCAACCATCAATAACCATTTCAAACAATCCTCAAAGAAACCCATATCATCCGAAACAACCCCAAATCAACCTAATATTTTTGCATTTTTTTGAACCATAGCAAATCACGCCAAATTAACATAAATAACTTCGACTTTTTTTATACATAATTCCCAAATACTTCGTTTTTATGGTGTGAAATTTTGTATTTATATATTTCAACATTGTCTTTAACGTTGTCAGAGAACTAAATGGGAATAATTTGGAATAATTTAGCTTCTCTGTCAACTCTCCTTCTCTTGAAACTTTTGAAAACAACGACAAAATTATTTGGGGCACCTGGATTTGAAAATATCACTCTGTGTAATAAGTTCAGACTGACTAGAGTGAAAAGAAAGGAGCTTGCACCCAGAAACGAAATTAAATGGAACACTTGAAGTTGCAATATTTGTTTGTAATTCGTCACAAGTCCATGAAGGAATGCGTGTTAATGTAAACAAATGTGAGTTTATTGGAGATGCCGAATAAGATTTTTACATTATTGAAGCAGCTTGAGCCTGCCACGTCAAGGGCAAGGTCACAAACGTGAAAAGGCGATGCTCGATTTGGTTTTGTTCAATATCTATGCAGAAATTCGCACATTCCAAGCATTGGATAAGCCTTTCTTATCGTTTCTTAGAATTCGAGAATTGCTGGTTCAGCGTGTGGAGCAGTACTCGATCGCGGTGTTTAATTTTAACACAACTACAATTGTGAAAATTGCTGCTCCAGCGTCGGAAACTGTTCGCAAAGTCGCCAAATTCGATGAAGCGACGCATCAGTGTTCGAACGTCTACCACTATCAAATAAAGTATTTTAATTTAACATTTGATCCTCGCGTTAACCAAATCTGCCCCCAATCAATTTTCGAAAAATTACCAGCGTCGAACCGGACTCCACTTATATTTGTACGCTAATTTTTACGTTCAGTTAATGGTAGTGGTGTATTTGTTTTTCACCAAATTTGCCCTGGCTGAAATCCGAAATTTTCACCGTTGTATGTACCAGACATCACTGACATTCATACCCTTAATAATTATGTGCTTATACACGTTTTACACTATTTATTTTACGTACAATGTGTTCATTATTGCTTTACATCATTTATAACTAAGATGGAGAAGTTTGAAAATCTAGCGATGTACAATTACCACACCGTATTATGAAAGGTGATGGAAATTGTCTTTTTTAATGTCTATGGTATTGGTATTGATATTTTAATACTGGAACGGGAGCACAAGAGGTTCGCACTTTAATTGTTCAACAAGTTTGTGTTAATGTAAACAAGTGTGAGTTCGTCGGAGAAGCCGAATAAGATTTTTACATCCACCATATTCCCGTCAAAATATTTATTTATTTTATATAGAATGTTAATTTTGCCGTTAACCAAATTTGCTCCCAATCACCATCGTCGTACCGGACCGTTCAGTTAATGATAATGTTGTTTTTATTTTTCACCAAATCTGCCTCGGCTGAAATCCAAAATTTACAGCGTTGGATCAGACTTTACTGACATTGATACGCGTTTTACACTATTTATTTTACGTAAATACATTGTGTTCATTATTGCTTTACATCATTTATAACTAAGATGGACAAGTTTGAAAATCTAGCGATGCACAAATACCACCAAATACCACATTTTACCATATACCAAAATTTTAATACTGGAAAGGGAGCTCAAAAGGTTCGCACTGTAATTGTCCAACCAGTTGCGGCCAGGTTTTAATAATTTTTGTGCAGTTTAGAAGAAGATAATTATGCTGAAGTGTTTGTTTATTCTGAAGATAAGTCAAAATCATCTACATACTGTTCTGTTTGTGAGTTGACTGCAGCAAAAGGAATGGTTCCATTGTGTTTTCAATTTTATCATAACATGATCAGCTAATTTGTAAACTTCGATTTCCCCGAAAATTATCTAAAGTTAATTTCGATTTCCTGGAATCGCTTATAGAACAACTGCGTCTTTGCCTAAAGAGTCTATTCAAGATTTTTCATCTCAGATATCAACCAAGGTATCCTCTTTGTCCAAATCATATTGAAGTACCCGGTCCTGACAACGAAGGTTAATTTCAACAAATTTGTTTATTTTGTGATTGAAAAAGTAGAGGATTCCTGTTTAATTGTATTATAATGTCGATTAGTCAACATCACCACTTTAGTCAACACTGCGTTTATTTAATCTACGTCCGGGCAACGCCGGGTACATTCAGCTAGTAATTCAATAAAAACTGGCTAAAATAAACAAAAAATGATCGGATCGCGGAGACCGTGTTTATGTTAGAAGCACGTATCTAGCCAAAACAACTTCGACGACGGGCGACCTGTTTACATTAAAAGCACTTATATAACCTAAACAATTTCAACGTCGAGTTTCTGCTTTTGTAATCAAATTTTTACCGTACCTAGCGAGGCCGCGGATATTTTTATTATAATCTTGATTTCAATTATAATGTCGATCCGTGACTCAATTAAAAATTACAAAACCACTGCAAATTTAATCCGTCTACATTAAACATCCTCAAATATCTCTTACAATTGCAAACTTTACCAAATCAACCCCAAAAAATTCCCGAACTACGCCAAACTGACATAAATTAGATCCGCCGTTATCTTAAATCAGCCGTTACCACCCTTTAGCAACCCCAAGTAACTCCAATCACTTTAAAATAAAACAAAATGACACAAATCATAGCAAACTATACCTAACTCACCTAAATTACTTCGGCTACCATAAATCACCCCCAACTACCCCTTACCACCCCAAAATAAACCCAATTACTTTAAAATTACAAAAAATTATACAAACCATAGCAAACTATGTCAAACTCACCTAAATTACTTCGGCTACCATAAATCACCCCCAACTACCCCTTACAACCCCAAAATAAGCCAAATCACTTTAAAATTACAAAAAATGCTACAAACCATAGCAAACTATTCCAAAGTCACCTAAATTACTTCGGCTATCATAAATCATCCCCAACTTCCCCTTACCACCCCAAAATAAGCCCAATCACTTTAAAATTACAAAAAATGTTACAAGCAATATCAAACTATGCCAAACTCATCTAAATTACTTCGGCTACCATAAATCACCCCAACTACCCCTTACCACTCCAAACTAAGCCCAATCACTTTAAAACTACAAAAAATGATACAAACCATAGCAAACTATGCCAAACTCACCCATATTACTTCGGCTACCATAAATCACCCCCAACTACCCCTTACCCCCCAAAATAAGCCCAATCACTTTAAAATTACAAAAAATGCTACAAACCATAGCAAACTATTCCAAAGTCACCTAAATAACTTCGGCTATCATAAATCATCCCCAACTACCCCCTACCACCCCAAACTCAGCCCAATCACTTTAAAATTACGAAAAATGCTACAAACCATAGCAAAAACTCACCTGAATTACTTCGGCTACCATAAATCACCCCCAACTACCCCTTACCACCCCAAACTAAGCCCAATCACTTTAAAATTACAAAAAATGCTTCAAACCATAGCAAACTATTCCAAACTCACCTAAATTACTTTGGCTCCCATAAATCACCCCCAACTACCCCTTACCACCCCAAAATAAGCCCAATCACTTTAAAATTACAAAAAATGCTACAAACCATAACAAACTATTCCAAAGTCACCTAAATTACTTCGGCTTTCATAAATCATCCCCAACTACCCCTTACAAACCCAAAATAAGCCCAATCACTTTAAAATTACTAAATATTCTACAAACCATAGCAAACTATGCCTAACTTACCTAAATTACTTCGGCTACCATAAATCACCCCCAACTACCCCCTACCACCCCAAAATATGCCCAATCACTTTAAAATTACAAAAAATTCTACAAACCGTAACAAACTATGCCAAACTCCCCTAAATTACTTCGGCAACCATAAATCACCCCCAACTACCCCTTACAACCCCAAAATAAGACCAATCATTTTAAAATTACAAAAAATGCTACATACTATAGCAAACTATGCCAAACTCACTTAAATTACTTCGGCTACCATAAATCACCCCCAACTACCCCTTACCAACCACAAACTAAACCCAATCACTTTAAAATTACAAAAAATGCTACAAACCATAGCAAACTATGTCAAACTCACCTAAATTACTTCGGCTACCATAAATCACCCCCAACTACCCCTTACAAACCCAAAATAAGCCCAATCACTTTAAAATTACAAAAAATGTTACAAGCCATATCAAACTATGCCAAACTCATCTAAATTACTTCGGCTTCCATAAATCACCCCCAACTACCCCTTACCACCCCAAAATAGGCTCAATCACTTTGAAATTACAAAAAAAATCTGCAAACCGTAGCAAACTACGCCAAACTCCCCTAAATTACTTCGGCTACCATAAATCACCCCGAACTACCCCTTACAACCCCAAAATAAGCCCAATCACTTTAAAATTACAAAAAATGCTACAAACCATAGCAAACTATGCCAAACTCACTTAAATTACTTTGGTTACCATAAATCACCCCCAACTACCCCTTACCAACCACAAACTAAACTCAATCACTTTAAAATTACAAAAAATGCTGCAAACCATAGCAAACTATGCCAAACTCACATAAATTACTTCGGCTATCATAAATCACCCCCAACTACCCCTTACCACCCCAAAATAAGCCCAATTACTTTAAAATTACAAAAAATTATACAAACCATAGCAAACTATGTCAAACTCACCTAAATTACTTCGGCTAGCATAAATCACCCCCAACTACCTCTTACCACCCCAAAATATGCCCAATCACTTTAAAATTACAGAAAATGTTACAAACCATAGCAAACTATGTCAAACTCACTTAAATTACTTCGGCTACCATAAATCACCCCCAACTACCTTTTACCACCCTAAAATAAGCCCAATCGCTTTAACATTACAAAAAATGCTACAAACCATAGCAAACCATGTCAAACTCACCTAAATGACTTCGGCTACCATAAATCACCCCCAACTACCCCCTACCACCCCAAAATAAGCCCAATTACTTTAAAATTACAAAAATTATACAAACCATAGCAAACTATGGCAAACTCACCTAAATTACTTCGGCTACCATAAATCACCCCCAACTACCCCTTACCACCCCAAAATATGCCCAATCACTTTAAAATTACAGAAAATGTTACAAACCATAGCAAACTATGTCAAACTCACTTAAATTACTTCGGCTACCATAAATCACCGCCAACTACCTTTTACCACCCTAAAATAAGCCCAATCGCTTTAACATTTCAAAAAATGCTACAAACCATAGCAAACCATGTCAAACTCACCTAAATGACTTCGGCTACCATAAATCACCCCCAACTACCCCTTACCACAACAAAATAAGCCCAATTACTTTAAAATTACAAAAATTATACAAACTATAGCAAACTATGTCAAACTCACCTAAATTACTTCGGCTACCATAAATCACTCCCAACTACCCCTTACCACCCCAAAATAAGCCCAATTACTTTAATATTACAAAAATTATACAAGCCATAGCAAACTATGTCAAACTTACCTAAATTACTTCGGCTACCATAAATCACCCCCAACTACCCCTTACCGCTCCAAAATTAGCCTAATCACTTTAAAATTACAAAAAATGCTACAAAACATAGCAAGCTATGCCAAACTCACTTAAATTACTTCGGCTACCATAAATTAATAATAATTTTCAATCAAAATCTTCTATTTAGTTGTGTCATTTATAAATGCCTTATCGTATTAAATCATAAAATATTAATAAATATCTGCACATAAAATATATTGTTTCGACTAATAGACGTTATTCTGCATATTAAATATGCTGATATCTATTTTGATTCTCTTCCACCTTCCAATAAATATTTGTTCCAGTTGAGATGCAAACATAAACGTATTTCTGAATTGCAACACGCTGACGGGGTAAGCCCTACCTTTTCAACATGCGTGCATTTGTATAAACAGCTCTACGGTTTTTTTTAACTTTAAAGAGGTATAAAGGCGGTGTAAGCGCTAGATTTTCGTAAAAATATCTGAAAAATTCGAAATTCTGCAATAGAATTACAGAACTATCTTTGTGTTCGATAGTAAATTTATGCTTGGAGTGGTTTCCCTTCCAGGGAAACTTTATAAATCAACGGCAATATAATTTAGGGCGCCTGAATGTGAAAATATCACTGTGTAAAAAGTTCAGACTGACATGGAACACTTGAAATTTCGATATTTGTTTGTAATTCGTCACAGGTCCATGAAGGAATGCATGTTAATGTAAACAAGTGTTAGTTTGTTGGAAAGACCGAATAAGATTTTTAACATTCCCGTGAAAAAATTTATTTACTTTAGAATGTTAATTTTTAAAATTCATTTCTTGAAAATTATGACGGGCCTTACGAGTACACCTGTGCGAGTATTATTTGAAACTTTGGAAAACAACGACAAAATTCTTTAGGGCGCCTGGATTTGAAAATATAACTCTTTGTAATAAGTTTAGACTGACTAGAGTGAAAAGAAAGGTGCTTGCACCCAGAAACGAAATTAAATGGAACACTTGAAGTTGCAATATTTGTTTGTAATTCGTCACAAGTCCATAAAGGAATGTGTGTTATGTAAACAAATGTGAGTTTATTGGAGAGGCCGAATAAGATTTTTACATTATTGAAGCAGCTGGAGCCTGCCACGTCAAGGGCAAGGTCACAAACGTGAAAAGGCGATGCTCGATTTAGTTTGATTGAGTATCTATGCAGAAATTCGCACATACCAAGCGTTGGTTAAGCCTTTCTTATCGTTTCTTAGAATTCGAGAATTGCTGGTTCAGCGTGTGGAGCAGTACTCGATCGCGGTGTTTAATTTTAACACAACTACAATTGTGAAAATTGCTGCTCCAGCGTCGGAAACTGTTCGCAAAATCGCCAAATTCGATGAGGCGACGCATCAGTGTTCGAAGGTCTACCGCTATCAAATAAAGTATTTTAATTTAACATTTGATCCTCGCGTTAACCAAATCTGCCCCCAATCAATTTTCGAAAAATTACCAGCGTCGAACCGGACTCCACTTATATTTGTACGCTAATTTTTATTTTCAGTTAATGGTAGTGGTGTATTTGTTTTTCACCAAATTTGCCCCGACTGAAATCCGAAATTTTCACCGTTGTATGTACCAGAGATCATTCATACCCTTAATAATTATGTGCTTATACACGTTTTTCACTATTTATTTTACGTACACTGTGTTTATTATTGCTTTACATCATTTATAACTAAGATGGAGAAGTTTGAAAATCTAGCGATGTACAAATACCACACCGTATTACGAAAGGTGATGGAAATTGTCTTTTTTTATATCTATGGTATTGGTATTGATATATTAGTACTGGAACAGAAGCTCAAGAGTGTGTTAATGTAAACAGGTGTGAGTCCGTCGGAGAGACCGAATAAGATTTTTACATCCACCATATTCCCGTCAAAATATTATTTATTTTAGAATGTTAATTTTGCCGTTAACAAAATTTGTTCCCAATCACCATCGTCGTACCGGACGACCGTTCAGTTAATGATAATGGTGTATTTATTTTTCACCAAATCTGCCTCGGCTGAAATCCAAAATTTACAGCGTTGGACCAGACATTACTGACATTGATACGCGTTTTACACTGTTTATTTTACGTAAATACATTGTATTCATTATTGCTTTACATCATTTATAACTAAGATGGACAAGTTTGAAAATCTAGCGATGCACAAATACCATAAAATACCACATTTTACCACATACCAAAATTTTAATACTGGAAAGGGAGCTCAAAAGGTTCGCACTTTAATTGTCCAACCAGTTAGGGCCAGGTTTTAATAATTTTTGTGCAGTTCAGAAGGAGATAAATGTTTGTTTATTCCGGAGATAAGTCAAAATCATCTACATACTGTTCTGTTTGTGAGTTGACTGCAGCAAGAGGAATCGTTCAACCAAGGTATCCTCTTTGTCCAAATCATATTGAAGTACTCGGTCCTGGCAACGCAGGTTAATTTCAGCATATTTGTTTATTTTGTGATTGGAAAAGTAGAGCATTCCTGTTTAATTGTATTATAATGTCGATTAGTCAACATCACCACTTTAGTCAACACTGAGTTTATTTAAACTACGTCCGGGCAACGCCGGGTACATTCAGCTAGTTACAAAAAAATGCTTAAAATCATAACAAACTATACCAGAATCACCTAAATTACTTCGGCTACCGTAAATCACCCCCAACTATCCCTTACCACAACAAACCAAACCATATCATCTTAAAATTACAAAAAAAGGTGTACAAATCATAACAAACTATGCCAGACTCACCTAAATTACTTCGGCTACTCTAAATCATCACCAACTAACCCTTACCACAACAAACTAAACTCAATCACTTTTAAATTACAAAAAAATGCTACTAACCATAGCAAACTATGCCAAACTCACCTAAATTACTTTGACTATCAAAAATAACCCCAACTACACTTTATCACAACAAACTAAGCCCAATCACTTTAAAATTACAAAAAAATGCTAAAAATCATAACAAACTATACCAGAATCACCTAAATTACTTCGGCTATCGTAAATCACCCCCAACTATCCCTTACCACTACAAACCAAACAATATCATCTTAAAATTACAAAAAAGGTGTACAAATCATAACAAACTATGCCAGACTCACCTAAATTATTTCCGCTACTCTAAATCATCACCAACTAACCCTTACCACAACAAACTAAACCCAATCACTTTTAAATTACAAAAAAATGCTACTAACCATAGCAAACTATGCCAAAGTCACCTAAATTACTTCGGCTATCAAAAATCACCCCCAACTACACTTTATAGCAACAAATTAAGCCCAATCACATTAAAATTACAAAAAAATGCTAAAAATCATAACAAACTATACCAGAATCACCTAAATTACTTCGGCTACCGTAAATCACCCCCAACTATTCCTTACCACAACCAACCAAACCACATCATATTAAAATTACAAAAAAAGGTGTACAAATCATAACAAACTATGCCAGACTGACTTAAATTACTTCGGCTACTCTAAATCATCACCAACTTACCCTTACCACAACAAACTAAACCCAATCACTTTTAAATTACTAAAAAATGCTACTAACCATAGCAAACTATGACAAACTCACCTAAATTACTTTGACTATCAAAAATAACCCCAACTACACTTTATCACAACAAACTAAGCCCAATCACTTTAAAATTACAAAAAAATGCTAAAAATCATAACAAACTATACCAGAATCACCTAAATTACTTCGGCTATCGTAAATCACCCCCAACTATCCCTTACCACTACAAACCAAACCATATCATCTTAAAATTACAAAAAAGGTGTACAAATCATAACAAACTATGCCAGACTCACCTAAATTATTTCCGCTACTCTAAATCATCACCAACTAACCCTTACCACAACAAACTAAACCCAATCACTTTTAAATTACAAAAAAATGCTACTAACAATAGCAAACTATGCCAAACTCACCTAAAATACTTCGGCTATCAAAAATCACCCCCAACTACACTTTACAACAACAAACTAAGCCCAATCATTTTAAAATTACAAAAAAATGCTACTAACCATAGCAAACTATGCCAAACTCACCTAAATTACTTCGGCTATCAAAAATCACCCCTAACTACACTTTACAGCAACAAACTAAGCCCAATCACTTTATAATTACAAAAAAACACTAAAAATCATAACAAACTAAACCATATCATTTTAAAATTACAAAAAAAGGTGTACAAATCATAACAAACTATGCCAGACTCACCTAAATTACTTCGGCTACTCTAAATCATCAACAACTAACCCTTACCACAACAAACTAAACTCAATCACTTTTAAATTACAAAAAAATGCTACTAACCATAGCAAACTATGCCAAACTCACCTAAATTACTTCGGCTATCAAAAATCACCCCCAACTACACTTTACAACAACAAACTACGCCCAATCACTTTAAAATTACAAAAAAATGCTAAAAATCATAACAAACTATACCAGAATCACCTAAATTACTTCGGCTACCGTAAATCACCCCCAAATATCCCTTACCACAACAAACCAAACCATATCATTTTAAAATTACAAAAAAAGGTGTACAAATCATAACAAACTATGCCAGACTCATCTAAATTACTTCGGCGACTCTAAATCATCACCAACTAACCCTTACCACAACAAACTAAACCCAATCACATTTAAATTACAAAAAAATGCTACTAACCATAGCAAACTATGCCAAACTCACCTAAATTACTTCGGCTATGAAAAATCACCCTCAACTACACTTTACAGCAACAAACTAAGCCCAATCACTTTAAATTACAAAAAGATGCTAAAAATCATAACACACTATACCAGAATCACCTAAATTACTTCGGCTACCGTAAATCACCCCCAACTATCCCTTACCACAACAAACCAAACCATATCATCTTAAAATTACAAAAAAAGGTGTACAAATCATAACAAACTATGCCAGACTCACCTAAATTACTTCGGCTACTCTAAATCATCACCAACTAACCCTTACCAAAACAAACTAAACCCAATCACTTTTAAATTACAAAAAAATGCTTCTAACCATAGCAAACTATGCGAAACTCACCTAAATTACTTCAGCTATCAAAAATCACCCCCAACTGCACTTTACAGCAACAAACCAAGCCCAATCACTTTAAAATTACAAAAAAATGCTAAAAATCATAACAAACTATATCAGAATCACCTAAATTACTTCGGCTACCGTAAATCACCCCCAACTATCCCTTACCACAACAAAGCAAACCATATCATCTTAAAATTACAAAAAAAGGTGTACAAATCATAACAAACTATGCCAGACTCACCTAAATTACTTCGGCTACTCTAAATCATCACCAACTAACCCTTACCACAACAAACTAAACCCAATCACTTTGAAATTACAAAAAAAATGCCACTTACCATAGCAAACTATGCCAAACTCACCTAAATTACTTTGGCTATCAAAAATCACCCCCAACTACACTTTACAGCAACAAACTAAGCCCAATCACTTTATAATTACAAAAAAATACTAAAAATCATAACAAACTAAACCATATCATCTTAAAATTACAAAAAAAGGTGTACAAATCATAACAAACTATGCCAGACTCACCTAAATTACTTCGGCTACTCTAAATCATCAACAACTAACCCTTACCACAACAAACTAAACCCCATCACTTTTAAATTACAAAAAAATGCTACTAACCGTAGCAAACTATGCCAAACTCACCTAAATTACTTCGGCTATCAAAAATCACCCCCAACTATCCCTTACCACAACAAACCAAACCATATCATCTTAAAATTACAAAAAAAGGTGTACAAATCATAACAAACTATGCCAAACTCATCTAAATTACTTGGGCTACTCTAAATCATCACCAACTAACCCTTACCACAACAAACTAAACCCAATCACATTAAAATTACAAAAAAATGCTACTAACCATAGGAAACTATGCCAAACTCACCTAAATTACTTCGGCTATGAAAAATCACCCTCAACTACACTTTACAGCAACAAACTAAGCCCAATCACTTTAAAATTACAAAAAGATGCTAAAAATCATAACAAACTATACCAGAATCACCTAAATTACTTCGGCTACCGTAAATCACCCCCAACTATCCCTTACCACAACAAACCAAACCATATCAGCTTAAAATTACAAAAAAAGGTGTACAAATCATAACAAACTATGCCAGACTCACCTAAATTACTTCGGCTACTCTAAATCATCACCAACTAACTCTTACCACAACAAACTAAACCCAATCACTTTTAAATTACAAAAAAATGCTACTAACCATAGCAAACTATGCCAAACTCACCTAAATTACTTCGGCTATCAAAAATCACCCCCAACTACACTTTACAGCAACAAACTAAGCCCAATCACTTTAAAATTACAAAAAAATGCTAAAAATCATAACAAACTATACCAGAATCACCAAAATTACTTCGGCTATCGTATATCACCCCCAACTATCCCTTACCACTACAAACCAAACCATATCATCTTAAAATTACAAAAAAGGTGTACAAATCATAACAAACTATGCCAGACTCACCTAAATTACTTCGGCTACTCTAAATCATCACCAGCTAACCCTTACCACAACAAACTAAACCCAATCACTTTTAAATTACAAAAAAATGCTACTAACCATAGCAAACTATGCCAAACTCACCTAAATTACTTCGGCTATCAAAAATCACCCCCAATTACACTTTACAGCAACAAACTAAGCCCAATCACTTTAAAATTACAAAAAAATGCTAAAAATCATAACAAACTATACCAGAATCACCTAAATTACTTCGGCTACCGTAAATCACCCCCAACTATCCCTTACCACAACAAACCAAACCATATCATCTTAAACTTACAAAAAAAGGTGTACAAATCATAACAAACTATGCCAGACTCACCTAAATTACTTCGGCTACTCTAAATCATCACCAGCTAACCCTTACCACAACAAACTAAACCCAATCACTTTTAAATTACAAAAAAATGCTACTAACCATAGCAAACTATGCCAAACTCACCTAAATTACTTCGGCTATCAAAAATCACCCCCAACTACACTTTACAGCAACAAACTAAACCCAATCACTTTAAAATTACAAAAAAATGCTAAAAATCATAACAATCTATACCAGAATCACCTAAATTACTTCGGCTACCGTAAATCAACCCCAACTATCCCTTACCACAACAAACCAAACCATATCATCTTATAATTACAAAAAAAGGTGTACAAATCATAACAAACTATGCCAGACTCACCTAAATTACTTCGGCTTCTCTAAATCATCACCAACTAACCCTTACCACAACAAACTAAACCCAATCACTTTTAAATTACAAAAAAATGCTACTAACAATAGCAAACTATGCCAAACTCACCTAAAATACTTCGGCTATCAAAAATCACCCCCAACTACACTTTACAACAACAAACTAAGCCCAATCACTTTAAAATTACAAAAAAATGCTACTAACCATAGCAAACTATGCCAAACTCACCTAAATTACTTCGGCTATCAAAAATCACCCCTAACTACACTTTACAGCAACAAACTAAGCCCAATCACTTTATAATTACAAAAAAACACTAAAAATCATAACAAACTAAACCATATCATTTTAAAATTACAAAAAAAGGTGTACAAATCATAACAAACTATGCCAGACTCACCTAAATTACTTCGGCTACTCTAAATCATCAACAACTAACCCTTACCACAACAAACTAAACTCAATCACTTTTAAATTACAAAAAAATGCTACTAACCATAGCAAACTATGCCAAACTCACCTAAATTACTTCGGCTATCAAAAATCACCCCCAACTACACTTTACAACAACAAACTACGCCCAATCACTTTAAAATTACAAAAAAATGCTAAAAATCATAACAAACTATACCAGAATCACCTAAATTACTTCGGCTAACGTAAATCACCCCCAAATATCCCTTACCACAACAAACCAAACCATATCATTTTAAAATTACAAAAAAAGGTGTACAAATCATAACAAACTATGCCAGACTCATCTAAATTACTTCGGCGACTCTAAATCATCACCAACTAACCCTTACCACAACAAACTAAACCCAATCACATTTAAATTACAAAAAAATGCTACTAACCATAGCAAACTATGCCAAACTCACCTAAATTACTTCGGCTATGAAAAATCACCCTCAACTACACTTTACAGCAACAAACTAAGCCCAATCACTTTAAATTACAAAAAGATGCTAAAAATCATAACACACTATACCAGAATCACCTAAATTACTTCGGCTACCGTAAATCACCCCCAACTATCCCTTACCACAACAAACCAAACCATATCATCTTAAAATTACAAAAAAAGGTGTACAAATCATAACAAACTATGCCAGACTCACCTAAATTACTTCGGCTACTCTAAATCATCACCAACTAACCCTTACCAAAACAAACTAAACCCAATCACTTTTAAATTACAAAAAAATGCTTCTAACCATAGCAAACTATGCGAAACTCACCTAAATTACTTCAGCTATCAAAAATCACCCCCAACTGCACTTTACAGCAACAAACCAAGCCCAATCACTTTAAAATTACAAAAAAATGCTAAAAATCATAACAAACTATATCAGAATCACCTAAATTACTTCGGCTACCGTAAATCACCCCCAACTATCCCTTACCACAACAAAGCAAACCATATCATCTTAAAATTACAAAAAAAGGTGTACAAATCATAACAAACTATGCCAGACTCACCTAAATTACTTCGGCTACTCTAAATCATCACCAACTAACCCTTACCACAACAAACTAAACCCAATCACTTTGAAATTACAAAAAAAATGCCACTTACCATAGCAAACTATGCCAAACTCACCTAAATTACTTTGGCTATCAAAAATCACCCCCAACTACACTTTACAGCAACAAACTAAGCCCAATCACTTTATAATTACAAAAAAATACTAAAAATCATAACAAACTAAACCATATCATCTTAAAATTACAAAAAAAGGTGTACAAATCATAACAAACTATGCCAGACTCACCTAAATTACTTCGGCTACTCTAAATCATCAACAACTAACCCTTACCACAACAAACTAAACCCCATCACTTTTAAATTACAAAAAAATGCTACTAACCGTAGCAAACTATGCCAAACTCACCTAAATTACTTCGGCTATCAAAAATCACCCCCAACTATCCCTTACCACAACAAACCAAACCATATCATCTTAAAATTACAAAAAAAGGTGTACAAATCATAACAAACTATGCCAAACTCATCTAAATTACTTGGGCTACTCTAAATCATCACCAACTAACCCTTACCACAACAAACTAAACCCAATCACATTAAAATTACAAAAAAATGCTACTAACCATAGCAAACTATGCCAAACTCACCTAAATTACTTCGGCTATGAAAAATCACCCTCAACTACACTTTACAGCAACAAACTAAGCCCAATCACTTTAAAATTACAAAAAGATGCTAAAAATCATAACAAACTATACCAGAATCACCTAAATTACTTCGGCTACCGTAAATCACCCCCAACTATCCCTTACCACAACAAACCAAACCATATCAGCTTAAAATTACAAAAAAAGGTGTACAAATCATAACAAACTATGCCAGACTCACCTAAATTACTTCGGCTACTCTAAATCATCACCAACTAACTCTTACCACAACAAACTAAACCCAATCACTTTTAAATTACAAAAAAATGCTACTAACCATAGCAAACTATGCCAAACTCACCTAAATTACTTCGGCTATCAAAAATCACCCCCAACTACACTTTACAGCAACAAACTAAGCCCAATCACTTTAAAATTACAAAAAAATGCTAAAAATCATAACAAACTATACCAGAATCACCAAAATTACTTCGGCTATCGTATATCACCCCCAACTATCCCTTACCACTACAAACCAAACCATATCATCTTAAAATTACAAAAAAGGTGTACAAATCATAACAAACAATGCCAGACTCACCTAAATTACTTCGGCTACTCTAAATCATCACCAGCTAACCCTTACCACAACAAACTAAACCCAATCACTTTTAAATTACAAAAAAATGCTACTAACCATAGCAAACTATGCCAAACTCACCTAAATTACTTCGGCTATCAAAAATCACCCCCAATTACACTTTACAGCAACAAACTAAGCCCAATCACTTTAAAATTACAAAAAAATGCTAAAAATCATAACAAACTATACCAGAATCACCTAAATTACTTCGGCTACCGTAAATCACCCCCAACTATCCCTTACCACAACAAACCAAACCATATCATCTTAAACTTACAAAAAAAGGTGTACAAATCATAACAAACTATGCCAGACTCACCTAAATTACTTCGGCTACTCTAAATCATCGCCAGCTAACCCTTACCACAACAAACTAAACCCAATCACTTTTAAATTACAAAAAAATGCTACTAACCATAGCAAACTATGCCAAACTCACCTAAATTACTTCGGCTATCAAAAATCACCCCCAACTACACTTTACAGCAACAAACTAAACCCAATCACTTTAAAATTACAAAAAAATGCTTAAAATCATAACAAACTATACCAGAATCACCTAAATTACTTGGGCTACCGGAAATCACCCCCAACTATCCCTTACCACAACAAACCAAACCATATCATCTTAAAATTACAAAAAAAGGTGTACAAATCATAACAAACTATGTCAGACTCACCTAAATTACTTCGGCTACTCTAAATCATCACCAACTAACCCTTACCACAACAAACTAAACCCAATCACTTTTAAATTACAAAAAAATGCTACTAACCATAGCAAACTATGCCAAACTCACCTAAATTACTTCGGTTATCAAAAATCACCCCCAACTACACTTTACAGCAACAAACTAAATCCAATCACTTTAAAATTACAAAAAAATGCTAAAAATCATAACAAACTATACCAGAATCACCTAAATTACTTCGGCTACCGTAAATCACCCCCAACTATCCCTTACCACAACAAACCAAACCATATCATCTTAAAGTTACAAAAAAAGGTGTACAAATCTTAACAGACTATGCCAGACTCACCTAAATTACTTCGGCTACTCTAAATCATCACCAACTAACCCTTACCACAACAAACTAAACCCAATCACTTTTAAATTACAAAAAAATGCTACTAACCATAGCAAACTTTGCCAAACTCACCTAAATAATTTCGGCTATCAAAAATCACCCCCAACTACACTTTACAGCAACAAACTAAACCCAATCACTTTAAAATTACAAAAAAATGCTTAAAATCATAACAAACTATACCAGAATCACCTAAATTACTTCGGCTACCGTAAATCACCACCAACTATCCCTTACCACAACAAACCAAACCATATCATCTTAAAATTACAAAAAAAGGTGTACAAATCATAACAAACTATGCCAGACTCACCTAAATTACTTCGGCTACTCTAAATCATCACCAACTAACCCTTACCACAACAAACTAAACTCAATCACTTTAAAATTACAAAAAAATGCTACTAACCATAGCAAACTATGCCAAACTCACCTAAATTACTTTGGCTATCAAAAATAACCCCCAACTACACTTTATCACAACAAACTAAGCCCAATCACTTTAAAATTACAAAAAAATGCTAAAAATCATAACAAACTATACCAGAATTACCTAAATTACTTCGGCTATCGTAAATCACCCCCAACTATCCCTTACCACTACAAACCAAACCATATCATCTTAAAATTACAAAAAAGGTGTACAAATCATAACAAACTATGCCAGACTCACCTAAATTATTTCCGCTACTCTAAATCATCACCAACTAACCCTTACCACAACAAACTAAACCCAATCACTTTTAAATTACAAAAAAATGCTACTAACCATAGCAAACTATGCCAAAGTCACCTAAATTACTTCGGCTATCAAAAATCACCCCCAACTACACTTTATAGCAACAAACTAAGCCCAATCACATTAAAATTACAAAAAAATGCTAAAAATCATAACAAACTATACCAGAATCACCTAAATTACTTCGGCTACCGTAAATCACCCCCAACTATCCCTTACCACAACCAACCAAACCACATCATCTTAAAATTACAAAAAAAGGTGTACAAATCATAACAAACTATGCCAGACTGACTTAAATTACTTCGGCTACTCTAAATCATCACCAACTAACCCTTACCACAACAAACTAAACCCAATCACTTTTAAATTACAAAAAAATGCTACTAACCATAGCAAACTATGACAAACTCACCTAATTTACTTCGGCTTTCAAAAATCACCCCCAACTACACTTTACTGCAACAAACTAAGCCCAATCACTTTAAAATTACAAAAAAATGCTAAAAATCAAAACAATCTATACCAGAATCACCTAAATTACTTCGGCTACCGTAAATCAACCCCAACTATCCCTTACCACAACAAACCAAACCATATCATCTTATAATTACAAAAAAAGGTGTACAAATCATAACAAACTATGCCAGACTCACCTAAATTACTTCGGCTTCTCTAAATCATCACCAACTAACCCTTACCACAACAAACTAAACCCAATCACTTTTAAATTACAAAAAAATGCTACTATCCATAGCAAACTATGCCAAACTCACCTAAATTACTTCGGCTATCAAAAATCACCCCCAACTACACTTTACAGCAACAAACTAAGCCCAATCACTTTAAAATTACAAAAAAATGCTAAAAATCATAACAAACTATACCAGAATTACCTAAATTACTTCGGCTACCGTAAATCATCCCCAACTATCCCTTACCACAACAAACCAAACCATATCATCTTAAAGTTACAAAAAAAGGTGTACAAATCATAACAAACTATGCCAGACTCACCTAAATTACTTCGGCTACTCTAAATCATCACCAACTAACCCTTACCACAACAAACTAACCCCAATTACTTTTAAATTACAAAAAAATGCTACTAACCTTAGCAAACTATGCCAAACTCACCTAAATTACTTCGGCTATCAAAAATCACACCCAACAACACTTTACAGCAACAAACTAAGCCCAATCACTTTAAAATTACAAAAAATGCTAAAAATCATAACAAACTATACCAGAATCACCTAAATTACTTCGGCTAACGTAAATCACCCCCAACTATCTCTTACCACAACAAACCAAACCATATCATCTTAAAATTACAAAAAAAGGTGTACAAATCATAACAATCTATGCCAGACTCACCTAAATTACTTCAACTACTCTAAATCATCACCAACTAACCCTTACCACAACAAACTAAACCCAATCATTTTTAAATTACAAAAAAATGCTACTAACCATAGCAAACTATGCCAAACTCACCTAAATTACTTCGGCTATCAAAAATCACCCCCACTACACTTTACCACAACAAACTAAGCCCAATCACTTTAAAATTACAAAAAAATGCTAAAAATCATAACAAGCTATACCAGAATCACCTAAATTACTTCGGCTATCGTAAATCACCCCCAACTATCCCTTACCACTATAAACCAAACCATATCATCTTAAAACTGCAAAAAAGGTGTACAAATCATAACAAACTATGCCAGGCTCACCTAAATTACTTTGGCTACTCTAAATCATCACCAACTAACCCTTACCACAACAAACTAAACCCAATCACTTTTAAATTACAAAAAAATGCTACTAACCATAGCAAACTATGCCAAACTCACCTAAATTACTTCGGCTATCAAAAATCAACCCCAACTACACTTTACAGCAACAAACTAAGCCCAATCACTTTAAAATTACAAAAAAATGCTAAAAATCATAACAAACTATACCAGAATCACCTAAATAACTTCGGCTACCGTAAATCACACCCAACTATCCCTTAATACAACAAACCAAACCATATCATCTTAAAATTACAAAAAAGGTGTACAAATCATAACAAACTATGCCAGACTCACCTAAATTACTTCGGCTACTCTAAATCATCACCAACTAACCTTTACCACAACAAACTAAACCCAATCACTTTTAAATTACAAAAAAATGCTACTAACCATAGCAAGCTATGCCAAACTCACCTAAATTACTTCGGTTATCAAAAATCACCCCCAACTACACTTTACAGCAACAAACTAAGCCCAATCAATTTAAAATTACAAAAAAATGCTAAAAATCATAACAAACTATACCAGAATCACCTAAATTGCTTCGGCTACCGTAAATCACACCCAACTATCCCGTACCACAACAAACCAAACCATATCATCTTAAAATTACAAAAAAGGTGTACAAATCATAACAAACTATGCCAGACTCACCTAAATTACTTCGGCTACTCTAAATCATCACCAACTAACCCTTACCACAACAAACTAAACCCAATCACTTTTAAATTACAAAAAAATGCTACTAACCATAGCAAACTATGCCAAACTCACCTAAATTACTTCGGCTATCAAAAATCACACCCAACTACACTTTACAGCAACAAACTAAGCCCAATCACATTAAAATTACAAAAAAAAGCTAAAAATCATAACAAAATATACCAGAATCACCTAAATTACTTCGGCTACCGTAAATCACCCCCAACTATCCCTTACCACAACAAACCAAACCATATTATCTTTCAATTACAAAAAAAGGTGTGCAAATCATAACAAACTATGCCAGACTCACCTAAATTACTTCAGCTACTCTAAATCAT
This sequence comes from Eledona agricola, assembly GCA_964023215.1. NCBI lineage: Eukaryota > Metazoa > Arthropoda > Insecta > Coleoptera > Tenebrionidae > Eledona > Eledona agricola. Next base: position 2,909,152 of record OZ026863.1, read on the forward strand.
CACCAACTAACCCTTACCACAACAAACTAATCCCAATCACTTTTAAATTACAAAAAAATGCTACTAACCATAGCAAACTATGCCTTAGTCACCTAAATTACTTCGGCTTTCAAAAATCACCCCCAACTACACTTTACAGCAATAAACTAAGCCCAATCACTTTAAAATTACAAAAAAATGCTAAAAATCATAACAAACTATACCGAATCACCTAAATTACTTCGGCTACCGTAAATCACCCCCAACTATCCCTTACCACAACAAACCAAACCATATCATCTTAAAATTACAAAAAAGGTGTACAAATCATAACAAACTATGCCAGACTCACCTAAATTACTTCGGCTACTCTAAATCATCACCAACTAACTCTTACCACAACAAACTAACCCCAATCACTTTTAAATTACAAAAAAATTCTACTAACCATAGCAAACTATGCCAAACTCACCTAAATTACTTCGACTATCAAAAATCACACCCAACTACACTTTACAGCAACAAACTAAGCCCAATCACTTTAAAATTACAAAAAAATGCTAAAAATCATAACAAACTACACCAGAATCACCTAAATTACTTCGGCTGTCGTAAATCACCCCCAACTATCCCTTACCACTACAAACCAAACCATATCATCTTAAAATTACAAAAAAGGTGTACAAATCATAACAAACTATGCCAGACTCACCTAAATTACTTCGGCTACTCTAAATCATCGCCAACTAACCCTTACCACAACAAACTAAACCCAATCACTTTTAAATTACAAAAAAATGCTACTAACCATAGCAAACTATGCCAAACTCACCTAAATTACTTCGGCAATCAAAAATCACACCCAACTACACTTTACAGCAACAAACTAAGCCCAATCACATTAAAATTACAAAAAAATGCTAAAAATCATAACAAACTATACCAGAATCAATTAAATTACTTCGGCTACCGTAAATCACCTCCAACTATCCCTTACCACAACAAACCAAACCATATCATCTTAAAATTACAAAAAAAGTTGTACAAATCATAACAAACTATGCCAGACTCACCTAAATTACTTCGGCTACTCTAAATCATCACCAACTAACCCTTACCACAACAAACTAAACCCAATCACTTTTAAATTACAAAAAAATGCTACTTACTATAGCAAACTATGCCAAACTCACCTAAATTACTTCGGCTATCAAAAATCACCCCCAACTACACTTTACAGCAACAAACTAAGCCCAATCACTTTAAAATTACAAAAAAATGCTAAAAATCATAACAAACTATACCAGAATCAATTAAATTACTTCGGCTACCGTAAATCACCCCCAAATATCCCTTACCAAAATAAACCAAACCATATCATCTTAAAATTACAAAAAAAGGTGTACAAATCATAACAAACTATGCCAGACTCACCTAAATTACTTCGGCTACTCTAAATCATCACTAACTAACTCTTACCACAACAAACTAACCCCAATCACTTTTAAATTACAAAAAAATTCTACTAACCATAGCAAACTATGCCAAACTCACCTAAATTACTTCAACTATCAAAAATCACCCCCAACTACACTTTACAGCAACAAACTAAGCCCAATCACTTTAAAATTACAAAAAAATGCTAAAAATCATAAAAAACTAAACCAGAATCACCTAAATTACTTCGGCTACCGTAAATCACCCCCAACTATCCCTTACCACAACAAACCAAACCATATCATCTTAAAATTACAAAAAAAGGTGTACAAATCATAACAAACTATGCCAGAATCACCTAAATTACTTCGGCTACTCTAAATCATCACCAACTAACCCTTACCACAACAAACTAAACCCAATCACTTTTAAATTACAAAAAAATGCTACTAACCATAGCAAACTATGCCAAACTCACCTAAATTACTTCGGCAATCAAAAATCACACCCAACTACACTTTACAGCAACAAACTAAGCCCAATCACATTAAAATTACAAAAAAATGCTAAAAATCATAATAAACTATACCAGAATCACCTAAATTACTTCGGCTACCGTAAATCACCCCCAACTATCCCTTACCATAACAAACCAAATAATATCATCTTAAAATTACAAAAAAAGGTGTACAAATCATAACAAACTATGCCAGAATCACCTAAATTACTTCGGCTACTCTAAATCATCACTAACTAACTCTTACCACAACAAACTAACCCCAATCATTTTTAAATTACAAAAAAATGCTACTAACCATAGCAAACTATGCCAAACTCACCTAAATTACTTCGGCTATCAAAAATCAGCCCCAACTACACTTTACAGCAACAAACTAAGCCCAATCACTTTAAAATTACAAAAAAATGCTAAAAATCATAATAAACTATACCAGAATCACCTAAATTACTTCGGCTACCGTAAATCACCCCCAACTATCCCTTAGCACAACAAACCAAACCATATCATCTTAAAATTACAAAAAAAGGTGTACAAATCATAACAAACTATGCCAGACTCACCTAAATTACTTCGGCTACTCTAAATCATCACCAACTAACCCTTACCACAACAAACTAAACCCAATCACTTTTAAATTACAAAAAAATGCTACTTACTATAGCAAACTATGCCAAACTCACCTAAATTACTTCGGCTATCAAAAATCACCCCCAACTACACTTTACAGCAACAAACTAAGCCCAATCACTTTAAAATTACAAAAAATGCTAAAAATCATAACAAACTATACCAGAATCACCTAAATTACTTCGGCTACCGTAAATCACCCCCAAATATCCCTTACCAAAATAAACCAAACCATATCATCTTAAAATTACAAAAAAAGGTGTACAAATCATAACAAACTATGCCAGACTCACCTAAATTACTTCGGCTACTCTAAATCATCACTAACTAACTCTTACCACAACAAACTAACCCCAATCACTTTTAAATTAAAAAAAAATTCTACTAACCATAGCAAACTATGCCAAACTCACCTAAATTACTTCGACTATCAAAAATCACACCCAACTACACTTTACAGCAACAAACTAAGCCCAATCACTTTAAAATTACAAAAAAATGCTAAAAATCATAACAAACTACACCAGAATCACCTAAATTACTTCGGCTGTCGTAAATCACCCCCAACTATCCCTTACCACTACAAACCAAACCATATCATCTTAAAATTACAAAAAAGGTGTACAAATCATAACAAACTATGCCAGACTCACCTAAATTACTTCGGCTACTCTAAATCATCGCCAACTAACCCTTACCACAACAAACTAAACCCAATCACTTTTAAATTACAAAAAAATGCTACTAACCATAGCAAACTATGCCAAACTCACCTAAATTACTTCGGCAATCAAAAATCACCCCCAACTACACTTTACAGCAACAAACTAAGCCCAATCACATTAAAATTACAAAAAAATGCTAAAAATCATAACAAACTATACCAGAATCAATTAAATTACTTCGGCTACCGTAAATCACCCCCAACTATCCCTTACCACAACAAACCAAACTATATCATCTTAAAATTACAAAAAAAGTTGTACAAATCATAACAAACTATGCCAGACTCACCTAAATTACTTCGGCTACTCTAAATCATCACCAACTAACCCTTACCACAACAAACTAAACCCAATCACTTTTAAATTACAAAAAAATGCTACTTACTATAGCAAACTATGCCAAACTCACCTAAATTACTTCGGCTATCAAAAATCACCCCCAACTACACCTTACAGCAACAAACTAAGCCCAATCACTTTAAAATTACAAAAAAATGCTAAAAATCATAACAAACTATACCAGAATCACCTAAATTACTTCGGCTACCGTAAATCACCCCCAAATATCCCTTACCAAAATAAACCAAACCATATCATCTTAAAATTACAAAAAAAGGTGTACAAATCATAACAAACTATGCCAGACTCACCTAAATTACTTCGGCTACTCTAAATCATCACTAACTAACTCTTACCACAACAAACTAACCCCAATCACTTTTAAATTACAAAAAAATTCTACTAACCATAGCAAACTATGCCAAACTCACTTAAATTACTTCGACTATCAAAAATCACCCCCAACTACACTTTACAGCAACAAACTAAGCCCAATCACTTTAAAATTACAAAAAAATGCTAAAAATCATAAAAAACTAAACCAGAATCACCTAAATTACTTCGGCTACCGTAAATCACCCCCAACTATCCCTTACCACAACAAACCAAACCATATCATCTTAAAATTACAAAAAAAGGTGTACAAATCATAACAAACTATGCCAGAATCACCTAAATTACTTCGGCTACTCTAAATCATCACCAACTAACCCTTACCACAACAAACTAAACCCAATCACTTTTAAATTACAAAAAAATGCTACTAACCATAGCAAACTATGCCAAACTCACCTAAATTACTTCGGCAATCAAAAATCACACCCAACTACACTTTACAGCAACAAACTAAGCCCAATCACATTAAAATTACAAAAAAATGCTAAAAATCATAATAAACTATACCAGAATCACCTAAATTACTTCGGCTACCGTAAATCACCCCCAACTATCCCTTACCACAACAAACCAAATAATATCATCTTAAAATTACAAAAAAAGGTGTACAAATCATAACAAACTATGCCAGAATCACCTAAGTTACTTCGGCTACTCTAAATCATCACTAACTAACTCTTACCACAACAAACTAACCCCAATCATTTTTAAATTACAAAAAAATGCTACTAACCATAGCAAACTATGCCAAACTCACCTAAATTACTTCGGCTATCAAAAATCAGCCCCAACTACACTTTACAGCAACAAACTAAGCCCAATCACTTTAAAATTACAAAAAAATGCTAAAAATCATAATAAACTATACCAGAATCACCTAAATTACTTCGGCTACCGTAAATCACCCCCAACTATCCCTTACCACAACAAACCAAACCATATCATCTTAAAATTACAAAAAAAGGTGTACAAATCATAACAAACTATGCCAGACTCACCTAAATTACTTTGGCTACTCTAAATCATCACCAACTAACCCTTACCACAACAAACTAAACCCAGTCACTTTTAAATTACAAAAAAATGCTACTAACCATAGCAAACTATGCCAAACTCACCTAAATTACTTCGGCTATCAAAAATAAGCCCCAACTACACTTTACAGCAACAAACTAAGCCCAATCACTTTAAAATTACAAAAAAATGCTAAAAATCATAATAAACTATACCAGAATCACCTAAATTACTTCGGCTACAGTAAATCACCCCCAACTATCCCTTACCACAACAAACCAAACCATATCATCTTAAAATTACAAAAAAAGGTGTACAAATCATAACAAACTATGCCAGACTCACCTAAATTACTTCGGCTACTCTAAATCATCACCAACTAAACCTTACCACAACAAACTAAACCCAATCAATTTTAAATTAGAAAAAAATGCTACTAACCATAGCAAACTATGCCAAACTCACCTAAATTACTTCGGCTATCAAAAATCACCTCCAACTACAATTTACAGCAACAAACTAAGCCGAATCACTTTAAAATTACAAAAAAAGTTAAAAATCATAACAAACTATACCAGAATCACCTAAATTACTTCGGCTACCGAAAATCACCCCCAACTATCCCTTACCACAACAAACCAAACCATATCATCTTAAAATTACAAAAAAAGGTGTACAAATCAATTCAAACTATGCCAGACTTACCTAAATTACTTCGGCTACACTAAATCATCACCAACTAACCCTTACCACAACAAACTAAACCCAATCACTTTTAATTACAAAAAAATGCTACTAACCATAGCAAACTATGCCAAACTCACCTAAATTACTTCGGTTATCAAAAATCACACCCAACTACAATTTACAGCAACAAACTAAGCCCAATCACTTTAAAATTACAAAAAAATGTTAAAAATCATAACAAACTAAACCAGAATCACCTAAATTACTTCGGCTACCGTAAATCACCCCCAACTATCCCTTACCACAACAAACCAAACCATATCATCTTAAAATTACAAAAAAAGGTGTACAAATCATAACAAACTATGCCAGACTCACCTAAATTACTTCGGCTACTCTAAATCATCACCAACTAACCCTTACCACAACAAACTAAACCCAGTCACTTTTAAATTACAAAAAAATGCTACTTGCCAATAGCAAACTATGCCAAACTCACCTAAATTACTTCGGCTATCAAAAATCACCCCTAACTACACTTTACAGCAACAAACTAAGCCCAATCACTTTATAATTACAAAAAAATGCTAAAAATCATAACAAACTATACCAAAATCACCTTAATTACCTCGGCTACCGTAAATCACCCCCAACTATACCTTACCACAACAAACCAAACCATATCATCTTAAAATTACAAAAAAAGGTGTACAAATTATAACAAACTATGCCAGACTCACCTAAATTACTTCGGCTACTCTAAATAATCACCAACTAACCCTTACCACAACAAACTAAACCCAATCACTTTTAAATTACAAAAAAATGCTACTAACCATAGCAAACTATGCCAAACTCACCTAAATTTCTTCGGCTATCAAAAATCACCCCCAACTACACTTTACAGCAAGAAACTAAACCCAATCACTTTAAAATTACAAAAAAATGCTAAAAATCATAACAAACTATACCAGAATCACCTAAATTACTTCGGCTAACGTAAATCACCCCCAACTATACCTTACCACAATAAACCAAACCATATCATCTTAAAATTACAAAAAAAGGTGTACCAATTATAACAAACTATGCCAGACTCACCTAAATTACTTCGGCTACTCTAAATCATCACCAACTAACCCTTACCACAACAAACTAAACCCAATCACTTTTAAATTTTAAAAAAATTCTACTAATCATAGCAAAATATGCCAAACTCTCCTAAAAATACTTCGGCTATCAAAAATCACCCCCAACTACACTTTACAGCAATAAACTAAGCCCAATCACTTTAAAATTACAAAAAAATGCTAAAAATCATAACAAACTATATCAGAATCACCTAAATTACTTCGGCTACCGTAAATCACCCCCAACTGTCCCTTACCACAACAAAGCAAACCATATCTTTTTAAAATTACAAAAAAAGGTGTACAAATCATAACAAACTATGCCAGGCTCACCTAAATTACTTCGGCTTTTCTAAATCATCACCAACTAACCCTTACCACAACAAACTTAACCCAATCACTTTTAAATTACAAAAAAATGCTACTAACCATAGCAAACTATGCCAAACTCACCTAAACCACTTCGGCAATCAAAAATCACACTCAACTACACTTTACAGCAACAAACTAAACCCAATCACTTTAAAATTGCAAAAAAATGCTAAAAATCATAACAAACTATATCAGAATCACCTAAATTACTTCGGCTACCGTAAATCACCCCCAACTATCCCTTACCACAACAAACCAAACCATATCATCTTAAAATTACAAAAAAAGGTGTACAAATCATAACAAACTATGCCAGACTCACCTAAATTACTTCGGCTACTCTAAATCATCACCAACTAACCCTTACCACAACAAACTAAACCCAATCACTTTTAAATTACAAAAAAATGCTACTAACCATAGCAAACTCTGCCAAACTCACATAAATTACTTCGGCTATCAAAAATCACCCCCAACTACACTTTAGAGCAACAAACTAAGCCCAATCACTTTAAAATTACAAAAAACTGCTAAAAATTATAACAAGTTATACCAGAATCACCTAAATTACTTCGGCTGTCGTAAATCACCCCCAACTATCCCTTACCACAACAAACCAAACCATATCATCTTAAAATTACAAAAAAAGGTGTACAAATCAATTCAAACTATGCCAGACTTACCTAAATTACTTCGGCTACACTAAATCATCACCAACTAACCCTTACCACAACAAACTAAACCCAATCACTTTTAATTACAAAAAAATGCTACTAACCATAGCAAACTATGCCAAACTCACCTAAATTACTTCGGTTATCAAAAATCACACCCAACTACAATTTACAGCAACAAACTAAGCCCAATCACTTTAAAATTACAAAAAAATGTTAAAAATCATAACAAACTAAACCAGAATCACCTAAATTACTTCGGCTACCGTAAATCACCCCCAACTATCCCTTACCACAACAAACCAAACCATATCATCTTAAAATTACAAAAAAAGGTGTACAAATCATAACAAACTATGCCAGACTCACCTAAATTACTTCGGCTACTCTAAATCATCACCAACTAACCCTTACCACAACAAACTAAACCCAGTCACTTTTAAATTACAAAAAAATGCTACTTGCCAATAGCAAACTATGCCAAACTCACCTAAATTACTTCGGCTATCAAAAATCACCCCTAACTACACTTTACAGCAACAAACTAAGCCCAATCACTTTATAATTACAAAAAAATGCTAAAAATCATAACAAACTATACCAAAATCACCTTAATTACCTCGGCTACCGTAAATCACCCCCAACTATACCTTACCACAACAAACCAAACCATATCATCTTAAAATTACAAAAAAAGGTGTACAAATTATAACAAACTATGCCAGACTCACCTAAATTACTTCGGCTACTCTAAATAATCACCAACTAACCCTTACCACAACAAACTAAACCCAATCACTTTTAAATTACAAAAAAATGCTACTAACCATAGCAAACTATGCCAAACTCACCTAAATTTCTTCGGCTATCAAAAATCACCCCCAACTACACTTTACAGCAAGAAACTAAACCCAATCACTTTAAAATTACAAAAAAATGCTAAAAATCATAACAAACTATACCAGAATCACCTAAATTACTTCGGCTAACGTAAATCACCCCCAACTATACCTTACCACAATAAACCAAACCATATCATCTTAAAATTACAAAAAAAGGTGTACCAATTATAACAAACTATGCCAGACTCACCTAAATTACTTCGGCTACTCTAAATCATCACCAACTAACCCTTACCACAACAAACTAAACCCAATCACTTTTAAATTTTAAAAAAATTCTACTAATCATAGCAAAATATGCCAAACTCTCCTAAAAATACTTCGGCTATCAAAAATCACCCCCAACTACACTTTACAGCAATAAACTAAGCCCAATCACTTTAAAATTACAAAAAAATGCTAAAAATCATAACAAACTATATCAGAATCACCTAAATTACTTCGGCTACCGTAAATCACCCCCAACTGTCCCTTACCACAACAAAGCAAACCATATCTTTTTAAAATTACAAAAAAAGGTGTACAAATCATAACAAACTATGCCAGGCTCACCTAAATTACTTCGGCTTTTCTAAATCATCACCAACTAACCCTTACCACAACAAACTTAACCCAATCACTTTTAAATTACAAAAAAATGCTACTAACCATAGCAAACTATGCCAAACTCACCTAAACCACTTCGGCAATCAAAAATCACACTCAACTACACTTTACAGCAACAAACTAAACCCAATCACTTTAAAATTGCAAAAAAATGCTAAAAATCATAACAAACTATATCAGAATCACCTAAATTACTTCGGCTACCGTAAATCACCCCCAACTATCCCTTACCACAACAAACCAAACCATATCATCTTAAAATTACAAAAAAAGGTGTACAAATCATAACAAACTATGCCAGACTCACCTAAATTACTTCGGCTACTCTAAATCATCACCAACTAACCCTTACCACAACAAACTAAACCCAATCACTTTTAAATTACAAAAAAATGCTACTAACCATAGCAAACTCTGCCAAACTCACATAAATTACTTCGGCTATCAAAAATCACCCCCAACTACACTTTAGAGCAACAAACTAAGCCCAATCACTTTAAAATTACAAAAAACTGCTAAAAATTATAACAAGTTATACCAGAATCACCTAAATTACTTCGGCTACCGTAAATCACCCCCAACTATCCCTTACCACAACAAACCAAACCATATCATCTTAAAATTACAAAAAAAGGTGTACAAATCATAACAAACTATGCCAGACTCACCTAAATTACTTCAGCTACTCTAAATCATCACCAACTAACCCTTACCACAACAAACTAAACCCAATCACTTTTAAATTACAAAAAAATGCTACTAACCATAGCAAACTATTCCAAACTCACCTAAATTTCTTTGGCTATCAAAAATCACCCCCAACTACACTTTACAGCAACAAACTAAGCCCAATCACTTTAAAATTACAAAAAAATGCTAAAAATCATAACAAACTATACCAGAATCACCTAAATTACTTCAGCTACCGTAAATCACCCCCAACTATCCCTTACCACAACAAACCAAACCATATCATCTTAAAATTACATAAAAAGGTGTACAAATCATAACAAACTATGCCAGACTCACCTAAATTACTTCGGCTACTCTAAATCATCACCAACTAACCCTTACCACAACAAACTAAACCCAATCACTTTTAAATTACAAAAAAATGCTACTAACCATAGCAAACTATGCCAAACTCACATAAATTACTTCGGCTATCAAAAATCACCCCCAACTACACTTTAAAGCAACAAACTAAGCCCAATCACTTTAAAATTACAAAAAACTGCTAAAAATTAAAACAAGCTATACCAGAATCACCTAAATTACTTCGGCTACCGTAAATCACCCCCAACTATCCCTTACCACAACAAACCAAACCAAATCATCTTAAAATTACAAAAAAAGGTGTACAAATCATAACAAGCTATGCCAGACTCACCTAAATTACTTCGGCTACTCTAAATCATCATCAACTAACCCTTACCACAACAAACTAAACCCAATCACTTTTAAGTTACAAAAAAATGCTACTAACCATAGCAAACTATGCCAAACTCACCTAAATTACTTCGGCTATCAAAAATCACCCCCAACTACACTTTATAGCAACAAACTAAGCCCAATCACTTTAAAATTACAAAAAAATGCTAAAAATCATAACAAACTATACCAGAATCACCTAAATTACTTCGGCTACCGTAAATCACCCCCAACTATCCCTTACCACAACAAACCAAACCTTATCATCTTAAAATTACAAAAAAGGTGTACAAATCATAGCAAACTATGCCAGACTCACCTAAATTACTTCGGCTACTCTAGATCATTACTAACTAACTCTTACCACAACAAACTAACCCCAATCACTTTTAAATTACAAAAAAATGCTACTAACCATAGCAAACTATGCCAAACTCACTTAAATTACTTCGACTATCAAAAATCACCCCCAACTACACTTTACAGCAACAAACTAAGCCCAATCACTTTAAAATTACAAAAAAATGCTAAAAATCATAAAAAACTAAACCAGAATCACCTAAATTACTTCGGCTACCGTAAATCACCCCCAACTATCCCTTACCACAACAAACCAAACCATATCATCTTAAAATTACAAAAAAAGGTGTACAAATCATAACAAACTATGCCAGAATCACCTAAATTACTTCGGCTACTCTAAATCATCACCAACTAACCCTTACCACAACAAACTAAACCCAATCACTTTTAAATTACAAAAAAATGCTACTAACCATAGCAAACTATGCCAAACTCACCTAAATTACTTCGGCAATCAAAAATCACACCCAACTACACTTTACAGCAACAAACTAAGCCCAATCACATTAAAATTACAAAAAAATGCTAAAAATCATAATAAACTATACCAGAATCACCTAAATTACTTCGGCTACCGTAAATCACCCCCAACTATCCCTTACCACAACAAACCAAATAATATCATCTTAAAATTACAAAAAAAGGTGTACAAATCATAACAAACTATGCCAGAATCACCTAAGTTACTTCGGCTACTCTAAATCATCAGTAACTAACTCTTACCACAACAAACTAACCCCAATCATTTTTAAATTACAAAAAAATGCTACTAACCATAGCAAACTATGCCAAACTCACCTAAATTACTTCGGCTATCAAAAATCAGCCCCAACTACACTTTACAGCAACAAACTAAGCCCAATCACTTTAAAATTACAAAAAAATGCTAAAAATCATAATAAACTATACCAGAATCACCTAAATTACTTCGGCTACCGTAAATCACCCCCAACTATCCCTTACCACAACAAACCAAACCATATCATCTTAAAATTACAAAAAAAGGTGTACAAATCATAACAAACTATGCCAGACTCACCTAAATTACTTTGGCTACTCTAAATCATCACCAACTAACCCTTACCACAACAAACTAAACCCAGTCACTTTTAAATTACAAAAAAATGCTACTAACCATAGCAAACTAGCCAAACTCACCTAAATTACTTCGGCTATCAAAAATAAGCCCCAACTACACTTTACAGCAACAAACTAAGCCCAATCACTTTAAAATTACAAAAAAATGCTAAAAATCATAATAAACTATACCAGAATCACCTAAATTACTTCGGCTACAGTAAATCACCCCCAACTATCCCTTACCACAACAAACCAAACCATATCATCTTAAAATTACAAAAAAAGGTGTACAAATCATAACAAACTATGCCAGACTCACCTAAATTACTTCGGCTACTCTAAATCATCACCAACTAAACCTTACCACAACAAACTAAACCCAATCAATTTTAAATTAGAAAAAAATGCTACTAACCATAGCAAACTATGCCAAACTCACCTAAATTACTTCGGCTATCAAAAATCACCTCCAACTACAATTTACAGCAACAAACTAAGCCGAATCACTTTAAAATTACAAAAAAAGTTAAAAATCATAACAAACTATACCAGAATCAACAACGGTGGTATTAATCGGGTTTGTTGACCGTGTTCCATGCGAAGTTCCATGAGGGGGGGTGTAGTGAGCGCCCCGAGAGGCTAACTCAGCAAGTGATCCCCATGAATCTCTGCCAAACGTTTCGTCCACAGCTGCGGTGGACATCTTCAGTGGCGGTGTGGTCGTGGTCGAAGTACTCTCCCAGCTGTCACAGTCGCGACTGTGACAGCTGGGAGAGTACTTCGACCACGACCACACCGCCACTGAAGATGTCCACCGCAGCTGTGGACGAAACGTTTGGCAGAGATTCATGGGGATCACTTGCTGAGTTAGCCTCTCGGGGCGCTCACTACACCCCCCCTCATGGAACTTCGCATGGAACACGGTCAACAAACCCGATTAATACCACCGTTGTTGACAACACCGACCGTGAAAGCCTACACACTTTTATATACCAGAATCACCTAAATTACTTCGGCTACCGAAAATCACCCCCAACTATCCCTTACCACAACAAACCAAACCATATCATCTTAAAATTACAAAAAAAGGTGTACAAATCAATTCAAACTATGCCAGACTTACCTAAATTACTTCGGCTACACTAAATCATCACCAACTAACCCTTACCACAACAAACTAAACCCAATCACTTTTAATTACAAAAAAATGCTACTAACCATAGCAAACTATGCCAAACTCACCTAAATTACTTCGGTTATCAAAAATCACACCCAACTACAATTTACAGCAACAAACTAAGCCCAATCACTTTAAAATTACAAAAAAATGTTAAAAATCATAACAAACTAAACCAGAATCACCTAAATTACTTCGGCTACCGTAAATCACCCCCAACTATCCCTTACCACAACAAACCAAACCATATCATCTTAAAATTACAAAAAAAGGTGTACAAATCATAACAAACTATGCCAGACTCACCTAAATTACTTCGGCTACTCTAAATCATCACCAACTAACCCTTACCACAACAAACTAAACCCAGTCACTTTTAAATTACAAAAAAATGCTACTTGCCAATAGCAAACTATGCCAAACTCACCTAAATTACTTCGGCTATCAAAAATCACCCCTAACTACACTTTACAGCAACAAACTAAGCCCAATCACTTTATAATTACAAAAAAATGCTAAAAATCATAACAAACTATACCAAAATCACCTTAATTACCTCGGCTACCGTAAATCACCCCCAACTATACCTTACCACAACAAACCAAACCATATCATCTTAAAATTACAAAAAAAGGTGTACAAATTATAACAAACTATGCCAGACTCACCTAAATTACTTCGGCTACTCTAAATAATCACCAACTAACCCTTACCACAACAAACTAAACCCAATCACTTTTAAATTACAAAAAAATGCTACTAACCATAGCAAACTATGCCAAACTCACCTAAATTTCTTCGGCTATCAAAAATCACCCCCAACTACACTTTACAGCAAGAAACTAAACCCAATCACTTTAAAATTACAAAAAAATGCTAAAAATCATAACAAACTATACCAGAATCACCTAAATTACTTCGGCTAACGTAAATCACCCCCAACTATACCTTACCACAATAAACCAAACCATATCATCTTAAAATTACAAAAAAAGGTGTACCAATTATAACAAACTATGCCAGACTCACCTAAATTACTTCGGCTACTCTAAATCATCACCAACTAACCCTTACCACAACAAACTAAACCCAATCACTTTTAAATTTTAAAAAAATTCTACTAATCATAGCAAAATATGCCAAACTCTCCTAAAAATACTTCGGCTATCAAAAATCACCCCCAACTACACTTTACAGCAATAAACTAAGCCCAATCACTTTAAAATTACAAAAAAATGCTAAAAATCATAACAAACTATATCAGAATCACCTAAATTACTTCGGCTACCGTAAATCACCCCCAACTGTCCCTTACCACAACAAAGCAAACCATATCTTTTTAAAATTACAAAAAAAGGTGTACAAATCATAACAAACTATGCCAGGCTCACCTAAATTACTTCGGCTTTTCTAAATCATCACCAACTAACCCTTACCACAACAAACTTAACCCAATCACTTTTAAATTACAAAAAAATGCTACTAACCATAGCAAACTATGCCAAACTCACCTAAACCACTTCGGCAATCAAAAATCACACTCAACTACACTTTACAGCAACAAACTAAACCCAATCACTTTAAAATTGCAAAAAAATGCTAAAAATCATAACAAACTATATCAGAATCACCTAAATTACTTCGGCTACCGTAAATCACCCCCAACTATCCCTTACCACAACAAACCAAACCATATCATCTTAAAATTACAAAAAAAGGTGTACAAATCATAACAAACTATGCCAGACTCACCTAAATTACTTCGGCTACTCTAAATCATCACCAACTAACCCTTACCACAACAAACTAAACCCAATCACTTTTAAATTACAAAAAAATGCTACTAACCATAGCAAACTCTGCCAAACTCACATAAATTACTTCGGCTATCAAAAATCACCCCCAACTACACTTTAGAGCAACAAACTAAGCCCAATCACTTTAAAATTACAAAAAACTGCTAAAAATTATAACAAGTTATACCAGAATCACCTAAATTACTTCGGCTACCGTAAATCACCCCCAACTATCCCTTACCACAACAAACCAAACCATATCATCTTAAAATTACAAAAAAAGGTGTACAAATCATAACAAACTATGCCAGACTCACCTAAATTACTTCAGCTACTCTAAATCATCACCAACTAACCCTTACCACAACAAACTAAACCCAATCACTTTTAAATTACAAAAAAATGCTACTAACCATAGCAAACTATTCCAAACTCACCTAAATTTCTTTGGCTATCAAAAATCACCCCCAACTACACTTTACAGCAACAAACTAAGCCCAATCACTTTAAAATTACAAAAAAATGCTAAAAATCATAACAAACTATACCAGAATCACCTAAATTACTTCAGCTACCGTAAATCACCCCCAACTATCCCTTACCACAACAAACCAAACCATATCATCTTAAAATTACATAAAAAGGTGTACAAATCATAACAAACTATGCCAGACTCACCTAAATTACTTCGGCTACTCTAAATCATCACCAACTAACCCTTACCACAACAAACTAAACCCAATCACTTTTAAATTACAAAAAAATGCTACTAACCATAGCAAACTATGCCAAACTCACATAAATTACTTCGGCTATCAAAAATCACCCCCAACTACACTTTAAAGCAACAAACTAAGCCCAATAACTTTAAAATTACAAAAAACTGCTAAAAATTAAAACAAGCTATACCAGAATCACCTAAATTACTTCGGCTACCGTAAATCACCCCCAACTATCCCTTACCACAACAAACCAAACCAAATCATCTTAAAATTACAAAAAAAGGTGTACAAATCATAACAAGCTATGCCAGACTCACCTAAATTACTTCGGCTACTCTAAATCATCATCAACTAACCCTTACCACAACAAACTAAACCCAATCACTTTTAAGTTACAAAAAAATGCTACTAACCATAGCAAACTATGCCAAACTCACCTAAATTACTTCGGCTATCAAAAATCACCCCCAACTACACTTTATAGCAACAAACTAAGCCCAATCACTTTAAAATTACAAAAAAATGCTAAAAATCATAACAAACTATACCAGAATCACCTAAATTACTTCGGCTACCGTAAATCACCCCCAACTATCCCTTACCACAACAAACCAAACCTTATCATCTTAAAATTACAAAAAAGGTGTACAAATCATAGCAAACTATGCCAGACTCACCTAAATTACTTCGGCTACTCTAGATCATTACTAACTAACTCTTACCACAACAAACTAACCCCAATCACTTTTAAATTACAAAAAAATGCTACTAACCATAGCAAACTATGCCAAACTCACCTAAATTACTTCGACTATCAAAAATCACCCCCAACTACACTTTACAGCAACAAACTAAGCCCAATCACTTTAAAATTACAAAAAAATGCTAAAAATCATAAAAAACTAAACCAGAATCACCTAAATTACTTCGGCTACCGTAAATCACCCCCAACTATCCCTTACCACAACAAACCAAACCATATCATTTTAAAATTACAAAAAAAGGTGTACAAATCATAACAAACTATGCCAGAATCACCTAAATTACTTCGGCTACTCTAAATCATCACCAACTAACCCTTACCACAACAAACTAAACCCAATCACTTTTAAATTACAAAAAAATGCTACTAACCATAGCAAACTATGCCAAACTCACCTAAATTACTTCGGCAATCAAAAATCACACCCAACTACATTTTACAGCAAAAAACTAAGCCCAATCACATTAAAATTACAAAAAAATGCTAAAAATCATAATAAACTATACCAGAATCACCTAAATTACTTCGGCTACCGTAAATCACCCCCAACTATCCCTTACCACAACAAACCAAACCATATCATCTTAAAATTACAAAAAAAGGTGTACAAATCATAACAAACTATGCCAGAATCACCTAAATTACTTCGGCTACTCTAAATCATCACTAACTAACTCTTACCACAACAAACTAACCCCAATCATTTTTAAATTACAAAAAAATGCTACTAACCATAGCAAACTATGCCAAACTCTCCTAAATTACTTCGGCTATCAAAAATCAGCCCCAACTACACTTTACAGCAACAAACTAAGCCCAATCACTTTAAAATTACAAAAAAATGCTAAAAATCATAATAAACTATACCAGAATCACCTAAATTACTTCGGCTACCGTAAATCACCCCCAACTATCCCTTACCACAACAAACCAAACCATATCATCTTAAAATTACAAAAAAAGGTGTACAAATCATAACAAACTATGCCAGACTTACCTAAATTACTTCGGCTACTCTAAATCATCACCAACTAAACCTTACCACAACAAACTAAACCCAATCACTTTTAAATTAGAAAAAAATGCTACTAACCATAGCAAACTATGCCAAACTCACCTAAATTACTTCGGCTATCAAAAATCACCTCCAACTACAATTTACAGCAACAAACTAAGCCCAATCACTTTAAAATTACAAAAAAAAGTTAAAAATCATAACAAACTATACCAGAATCACCTAAATTACTTCGGCTACCGTAAATCACCCCCAACTATCCCTTACCACAACAAACCAAACCATATCATCTTAAAATTACAAAAAAAGGTGTACAAATCATAACAAACTATGCCAGACTCAACTAAATTACTTCGGCTACTCTAAATCATCACCAACTAACCCTTACCACAACAAACTAAACCCAATAACTTTTAAATTTCAAAAAAATTCTACTAACCATAGCAAACTATGCCAAACTCACCTAAAAATACTTCGGCTATCAAAAATCACCCCCAACTACACTTTACAGCAACAAACTAAGCCCAATCACTTTAAAATTACAAAAAAATGCTAAAAATCATAACAAACTATATCAGAATCACCTAAATTACTTCGGCTACCGTAAATCACCCCCAACTATCCCTTACCACAACAAAGCAAACCATATCTTTTTAAAATTACAAAAAAAGGTGTACAAATCATAACAAACTATGCCAGGCTCACCTAAATTACTTCGGCTTTTCTAAATCATCACCAACTAACCCTTACCACAACAAACTTAACCCAATCACTTTTAAATTACAAAAAAATGCTACTAACCATAGCAAACTATGCCAAACTCACCTAAACCACTTCGGCAATCAAAAATCACACTCAACTACACTTTACAGCAACAAACTAAGCCCAATCACTTTAAAATTGCAAAAAAATGCTAAAAATCATAACAAACTATATCAGAATCACCTAAATTACTTCGGCTACCGTAAATCACCCCCAACTATCCCTTACCACAACAAACCAAACCATATCAACTTAAAATTACATAAAAAGGTGTACAAATCATAACAAACTATGCCAGACTCACCTAAATTACTTCGGCTACTCTAAATCATCACCAACTAACCCTTACCACAACAAACTAAACCCAATCACTTTTAAATTACAAAAAAATGCTACTAACCATAGCAAACTATGCCAAACTCACATAAATTACTTCGGCTATCAAAAATCACCCCCAACTACACTTTACAGCAACAAACTAAGCCCAATCACTTTAAAATTACAAAAAAATGCTAAAAATCATAACAAACTATACCAGAATCACCTAAATTACTTCGGCTACCGTAAATCACCCCCAACTATTCTTTACCACAACAAACCAAACCATATTATCTTAAAATTACAAAAAAAGATGTACAAATCATAACAAACTATGCCAGACAAACCTAAATTACTTCGGCTACTCTAAATCATCACCAACTAACCCTTACCACAACAAACTAAACCCAATCAAGCCCAATCACTTTAAAATTACAAAAAAATGCTAAAAATCATAACAAACTATTCCAGAATTACCTAAATTACTTCGGCTACCGTAAATCACCCCCAACTATCCCTTACCACAACAAACCAAACCATATCATCTTAAAATTACAAAAAAAGGTGTACAAATCATAACAAACTATGCCAGACTCACCTAAATTACTTCGGCTACTCTAAATCATCACCAACTAACCCTTACCACAACAAACTAAACCAAATCTATTTTAAATTTCAAAAAAATTCTACTAACTATAGCAAACTATGCCAAACTCACCTAAAAATACTTCGGCTATCAAAAATCACCCCCAACTACACTTTACAGCAACAAACTAAGCCCAATCACTTTAAAATTACAAAAAAATGCTAAAAATCATAACAAACTATATCAGAATCACCTAAATTACTTCGGCTACGGTAAATCACCCCCAACTATCCCTTACCACAACAAAGCAAACCATATCTTTTTAAAATTACAAAAAAAGGTGTACAAATCATAACAAACTATGCCAGGCTCACCTAAATTACTTCGGCTTTTCTAAATCATTCCAACTCACCCTTACCACAACAAACTTAACCCAATCACTTTTAAATTACAAAAAAATGCTACTAACCATAGCAAACTATGCCAAACTCACCTAAACCACTTCGGCAATCAAAAATCACACTCAACTACACTTTACAGCAACAAACTAAGCCCAATCACTTTAAAATTACAAAAAAATGCTAAAAATCATAACAAACTATACCAGAACCACCTTAATTACCTCGGCTACCGTAAATCACCCCCAACTATACCTTACCACAACAAACCAAACCATATCATCTTAAAATTACAAAAAAAGGTGTACAAATTATAACAAACTATGCCAGACTCACCTAAATTACTTCGGCTACTCTAAATCATCACCAACTAACCCTTACCACAACAAACTAAACCCAATCACTTTTAAATTACAAAAAAATGCTACTAACCATAGCAAACTATGCCAAACTCACCTAAACTACTTCGGCTATCAAAAACCACCCCCAACTACACTTTACAGCAACAAACTAAGCCCAATCATTTTAAAATTACAAAAAAATGCTAAAAATCATAACAAACTATACCAGAATCACCTTAATTACCTCGGCTACCGTAAATCACCCCCAACTATCCCTTACCACAAAAAATCAAACCATATCATCTTAAAATTACAAAAAAAGGTGTACAAATCATAACAAACTATGCCAGACTCACCTAAATTACTTCAGCTACTCTAAATCATCACCAACTAACCCTTACCACAACAAACTAAACCCAATCACTTTTAAATTACAAAAAAATGCTACTAACCATAGCAAACTATTCCAAACTCACCTAAATTTCTTTGGCTATCAAAAATCACCCCCAACTACACTTTACAGCAACAAACTAAGCCCAATCACTTTAAAATTACAAAAAAATGCTAAAAATCATAACAAACTATACCAGAATCACCTAAATTACTTCAGCTACCGTAAATCACCCCCAACTATCCCTTACCACAACAAACCAAACCATATCATCTTAAAATTACATAAAAAGGTGTACAAATCATAACAAACTATGCCAGACTCACCTAAATTACTTCGGCTACTCTAAATCATCACCAACTAACCCTTACCACAACAAACTAAACCCAATCACTTTTAAATTACAAAAAAATGCTACTAACCATAGCAAACTATGCCAAACTCACATAAATTACTTCGGCTATCAAAAATCACCCCCAACTACACTTTAAAGCAACAAACTAAGCCCAATCACTTTAAAATTACAAAAAACTGCTAAAAATTAAAACAAGCTATACCAGAATCACCTAAATTACTTCGGCTACCGTAAATCACCCCCAACTATCCCTTACCACAACAAACCAAACCAAATCATCTTAAAATTACAAAAAAAGGTGTACAAATCATAACAAGCTATGCCAGACTCACCTAAATTACTTCGGCTACTCTAAATCATCATCAACTAACCCTTACCACAACAAACTAAACCCAATCACTTTTAAGTTACAAAAAAATGCTACTAACCATAGCAAACTATGCCAAACTCACCTAAATTACTTCGGCTATCAAAAATCACCCCCAACTACACTTTATAGCAACAAACTAAGCCCAATCACTTTAAAATTACAAAAAAATGCTAAAAATCATAACAAACTATACCAGAATCACCTAAATTACTTCGGCTACCGTAAATCACCCCCAACTATCCCTTACCACAACAAACCAAACCATATCATCTTAAAATTACAAAAAAGGTGTACAAATCATAGCAAACTATGCCAGACTCACCTAAATTACTTCGGCTACTCTAGATCATTACTAACTAACTCTTACCACAACAAACTAACCCCAATCACTTTTAAATTACAAAAAAATGCTACTAACCATAGCAAACTATGCCAAACTCACCTAAATTACTTCGACTATCAAAAATCACCCCCAACTACACTTTACAGCAACAAACTAAGCCCAATCACTTTAAAATTACAAAAAAATGCTAAAAATCATAAAAAACTAAACCAGAATCACCTAAATTACTTCGGCTACCGTAAATCACCCCCAACTATCCCTTACCACAACAAACCAAACCATATCATTTTAAAATTACAAAAAAAGGTGTACAAATCATAACAAACTATGCCAGAATCACCTAAATTACTTCGGCTACTCTAAATCATCACCAACTAACCCTTACCACAACAAACTAAACCCAATCACTTTTAAATTACAAAAAAATGCTACTAACCATAGCAAACTATGCCAAACTCACCTAAATTACTTCGGCAATCAAAAATCACACCCAACTACATTTTACAGCAACAAACTAAGCCCAATCACATTAAAATTACAAAAAAATGCTAAAAATCATAATAAACTATACCAGAATCACCTAAATTACTTCGGCTACCGTAAATCACCCCCAACTATCCCTTACCACAACAAACCAAACCATATCATCTTAAAATTACAAAAAAAGGTGTACAAATCATAACAAACTATGCCAGAATCACCTAAATTACTTCGGCTACTCTAAATCATCACTAACTAACTCTTACCACAACAAACTAACCCCAATCATTTTTAAATTACAAAAAAATGCTACTAACCATAGCAAACTATGCCAAACTCTCCTAAATTACTTCGGCTATCAAAAATCAGCCCCAACTACACTTTACAGCAACAAACTAAGCCCAATCACTTTAAAATTACAAAAAAATGCTAAAAATCATAATAAACTATACCAGAATCACCTAAATTACTTCGGCTACCGTAAATCACCCCCAACTATCCCTTACCACAACAAACCAAACCATATCATATTAAAATTACAAAAAAAGGTGTACAAATCATAACAAACTATGCCAGACTTACCTAAATTACTTCGGCTACTCTAAATCATCACCAACTAAACCTTACCACAACAAACTAAACCCAATCACTTTTAAATTAGAAAAAAATGCTACTAACCATAGCAAACTATGCCAAACTCACCTAAATTACTTCGGCTATCAAAAATCACCTCCAACTACAATTTACAGCAACAAACTAAGCCCAATCACTTTAAAATTACAAAAAAAAGTTAAAAATCATAACAAACTATACCAGAATCACCTAAATTACTTCGGCTACCGTAAATCACCCCCAACTATCCCTTACCACAACAAACCAAACCATATCATCTTAAAATTACAAAAAAAGGTGTACAAATCATAACAAACTATGCCAGACTCAACTAAATTACTTCGGCTACTCTAAATCATCACCAACTAACCCTTACCACAACAAACTAAACCCAATCACTTTTAAATTTCAAAAAAATTCTACTAACCATAGCAAACTATGCCAAACTCACCTAAAAATACTTCGGCTATCAAAAATCACCCCCAACTACACTTTACAGCAACAAACTAAGCCCAATCACTTTAAAATTACAAAAAAATGCTAAAAATCATAACAAACTATATCAGAATCACCTAAATTACTTCGGCTACCGTAAATCACCCCCAACTATCCCTTACCACAACAAAGCAAACCATATCTTTTTAAAATTACAAAAAAAGGTGTACAAATCATAACAAACTATGCCAGGCTCACCTAAATTACTTCGGCTTTTCTAAATCATCACCAACTAACCCTTACCACAACAAACTTAACCCAATCACTTTTAAATTACAAAAAAATGCTACTAACCATAGCAAACTATGCCAAACTCACCTAAACCACTTCGGCAATCAAAAATCACACTCAACTACACTTTACAGCAACAAACTAAGCCCAATCACTTTAAAATTGCAAAAAAATGCTAAAAATCATAACAAACTATATCAGAATCACCTAAATTACTTCGGCTACCGTAAATCACCCCCAACTATCCCTTACCACAACAAACCAAACCATATCAACTTAAAATTACATAAAAAGGTGTACAAATCATAACAAACTATGCCAGACTCACCTAAATTACTTCGGCTACTCTAAATCATCACCAACTAACCCTTACCACAACAAACTAAACCCAATCACTTTTAAATTACAAAAAAATGCTACTAACCATAGCAAACTATGCCAAACTCACATAAATTACTTCGGCTATCAAAAATCACCCCCAACTACACTTTACAGCAACAAACTAAGCCCAATCACTTTAAAATTACAAAAAAATGCTAAAAATCATAACAAACTATACCAGAATCACCTAAATTACTTCGGCTACCGTAAATCACCCCCAACTATTCTTTACCACAACAAACCAAACCATATTATCTTAAAATTACAAAAAAAGATGTACAAATCATAACAAACTATGCCAGACAAACCTAAATTACTTCGGCTACTCTAAATCATCACCAACTAACCCTTACCACAACAAACTAAACCCAATCAAGCCCAATCACTTTAAAATTACAAAAAAATGCTAAAAATCATAACAAACTATTCCAGAATTACCTAAATTACTTCGGCTACCGTAAATCACCCCCAACTATCCCTTACCACAACAAACCAAACCATATCATCTTAAAATTACAAAAAAAGGTGTACAAATCATAACAAACTATGCCAGACTCACCTAAATTACTTCGGCTACTCTAAATCATCACCAACTAACCCTTACCACAACAAACTAAACCAAATCTATTTTAAATTTCAAAAAAATTCTACTAACTATAGCAAACTATGCCAAACTCACCTAAAAATACTTCGGCTATCAAAAATCACCCCCAACTACACTTTACAGCAACAAACTAAGCCCAATCACTTTAAAATTACAAAAAAATGCTAAAAATCATAACAAACTATATCAGAATCACCTAAATTACTTCGGCTACCGTAAATCACCCCCAACTATCCCTTACCACAACAAAGCAAACCATATCTTTTTAAAATTACAAAAAATGGTGTACAAATCATAACAAACTATGCCAGGCTCACCTAAATTACTTCGGCTTTTCTAAATCATTCCAACTCACCCTTACCACAACAAACTTAACCCAATCACTTTTAAATTACAAAAAAATGCTACTAACCATAGCAAACTATGCCAAACTCACCTAAACCACTTCGGCAATCAAAAATCACACTCAACTACACTTTACAGCAACAAACTAAGCCCAATCACTTTAAAATTACAAAAAAATGCTAAAAATCATAACAAACTATACCAGAACCACCTTAATTACCTCGGCTACCGTAAATCACCCCCAACTATACCTTACCACAACAAACCAAACCATATCATCTTAAAATTACAAAAAAAGGTGTACAAATTATAACAAACTATGCCAGACTCACCTAAATTACTTCGGCTACTCTAAATCATCACCAACTAACCCTTACCACAACAAACTAAACCCAATCACTTTTAAATTACAAAAAAATGCTACTAACCATAGCAAACTATGCCAAACTCACCTAAATTACTTCGGCTATCAAAAACCACCCCCAACTACACTTTACAGCAACAAACTAAGCCCAATCACTTTAAAATTACAAAAAAATGCTAAAAATCATAACAAACTATACCAGAATCACCTTAATTACCTCGGCTACCGTAAATCACCCCCAACTATCCCTTACCACAAAAAATCAAACCATATCATCTTAAAATTACAAAAAAAGGTGTACAAATCATAACAAACTATGCCAGACTCACCTATATTACTTCGGCTACTCTAAATCATCACCAACTAACCCTTACCACAACAAACTAAACCCAATCACTTTTAAATTACAAAAAAATGCTACTAACCATAGCAAACTATGCCAAACTCACCTAAATTACTTCGGCTATCAAAAATCCCCCCCAACTACACTTTACAGCAACAGACTAAGCCCAATCACTTTAAAATTACAAAAAAATGCTAAAAATCATAACAAACTATACCAGAATCACCTTAATTACCTCGGCTACCGTAAATCACCCCCAACTATACCTTACCACAACAAACCAAACCATATCATCTTAAAATTACAAAAAAAGGTGTACAGATTATATCAAACTATGCCAGGCTCACCTAAATTACTTCGGCTACTCTAAATCATCACCAACTAACCCTTACCACAACAAACTAAACCCAATCACTTTTAAATTACAAAAAAATGCTACTAACCATTGCAAACTATGCCAAATTCACCTAAATTACTTCGGCTATCAAAAATCACCCCCAACTACACTTTACAGCAACAAACTAAACCCAATCACTTTAAAATTACAAAAAAATCTAAAAATCATAACAAACTATACCAGAATCACCTAAATTACTTCGGCTACCGTAAATCACCCCCAACTATCCCTTACCACAACAAACCAAACCATATCATCTTAAAATTACAAAAAAAGGTGTACAAATCATAACAAACTATGCCAGACTCATCTAAATTTCTTCGGCTACTCTAAATCATCACCAACTAACCTTTACCACAACCAAGTAAACCCAATCACTTTTAAATTACAAAAAAATGCTACTAACCATAGCAAACTATGCCAAACACACCTAATTTACTTCGGCTATCAAAAATCACCCCCAACTACACTTTACAGCAACAAACTAAGCCCAATCACTTTAAAATTACAAAAAAATGCTAAAAATCATAACAAACTATACCAGAATCACCTAAATTACTTCGGCTACCGTATATTACCCCCAACTATCCCTTACCACAACAATCCAAACCATATCATCTTAAAATTACAAAAAAAGGTGTACAAATCATAACAAACTCTGCCAGACTCACCTAAATTATTTCGGCTACTCTAAATCATCACCAACTAACACTTACCACAACAAACTAAACCCAATCACTTTTAAACTACAAAAAAAATGCTACTAACCATAGCAAACTATGCCAAACTCACCTAAATTACTTCGGCTATCAAAAATCACCCCCAACTACACTTTACAGCAACAAACTAAACCCAATCACTTTAAAATTACAAACAAATGCTAAAAATCATAACAAACTATACCAGAATTACCTAAATTACTTCGGCTACCGTAAATCACCCCCAACTATCCGTTACCACAAAAAACCAAACCATATTATCTTAAAATTACAAAAAAAGGTGTACAAATCATAACAAACTATGCCAGACTCACCTATATTACTTCGGCTACTCTAAATCATCACCAACTAACCCTTACCACAACAAACTAAACCCAATCACTTTTAAATTACAAAAAAATGCTACTAATCATTGCAAACTATGCCAAACTCACCTAAATTACTTCGGCTATCAAAAATCACCCCCAACTACACTTTACAGCAACAAACTAAACCCAATCACTTTAAAATTACAAAAAAATCTAAAAATCATAACAAACTATACCAGAATCACCTAAATTACTTCGGCTACCGTAAATCACCTCCAACTATCCCTTACCACAACAAACCAAACCATATCATCTTAAAATTACAAAAAAAGGTGTACAAATCATAACAAACTATGCCAGACTCATCTAAATTTCTTCGGCTACACTAAATCATCACCAACTAACCTTTACCACAACCAAGTAAACCCAATCACTTTTAAATTACAAAAAAATGCTACTAACCATAGCAAACTATGCCAAACACACCTAATTTACTTCGGCTATCAAAAATCACCCCCAACTACACTTTACAGCAACAAACTAAGCCCAATCACTTTAAAATTTAAAAAAAATGCAAAAAATCATAACAAACTATACCAGAATCACCTAAATTACTTCGGCTACCGTAAATCACCCCCAACTATCCCTTACCACAACAAACCAAACCATATCATCTTAAAATTACAAAAAAAGGTGTACAAATCATAACAAACTATGCCAGACTCACCTAAATTACTTCGGCTACTCTAAATCATCACCAACTAACCCTTACCACAACAAACTAAACCCAATCACTTTTAAATTACAAAAAAAATGCTACTAACCATAGCAAACTATGCCAAACTCACCTAAATTACTTCGGCTATCAAAAATCACCTCCAACTACACTTTACAGCAACAAACTAAGCCCAATCACTTTAAAATTACAAAAAAATCTAAAAATCATAACAAACTATACCAGAATCACCTAAATTACTTCGGTTACCGTAAATCACCCCCAACTATCCCTTACCACAACATACCAGACCATATCATGTTAAAATTACAAAAAAAGGAGTACAAATCATAACAAGATATGCCAGATTCACCTAAATTACTTCGGCTACTCTAAATCATCACCAACTAACCCTTACCACAACAAACTAAACCCAATCACTTTTAAATTACAAAAAAATGCTACTAACCATAGCAAACTATGCCAAACTGACCTAAATTACTTCGGCTATCAAAAATCACACCCAACTACACTTTACAGCAACAAACTAAGCCCAATCACTTTAAAATTACAAAAAAATGCTAAAAATCATAACAAACTATACCAGAATCACCTTAATTACCTCGGCTACCGTAAATCACCCCCAACTATCCCTTACCACAAAAAATCAAACCATATCATCTTAAAATTACAAAAAAAGGTGTACAAATAATAACAAACTATGCCAGACTCACCTATATTACTTCGGCTACTCTAAATCATCACCAACTAACCCTTACCACAACAAACTAAACCCAATCACTTTTAAATTACAAAAAAATGCTACTAACCATAGCAAACTATGCCAAACTCACCTAAATTACTTCGGCTATCAAAAATCCCCCCCAACTACACTTTACAGCAACAAACTAAGCCCAATCACTTTAAAATTACAAAAAAATGCTAAAAATCATAACAAACTATACCAGAATCACCTAAATTACTTCGGCTACCGTAAATCACCCCCAACTATACCTTACCACAACAAACCAAACCATATCATCTTAAAATTACAAAAAAAGGTGTACAAATTATAACAAACTATGCCAGACTCACCTAAATTACTTCGGCTACTCTAAATCATCACCAACTAACCCTTACCACAACAAACTAAACCCAATCACTTTTAAATTACAAAAAAATGCTACTAACCATAGCAAACTATGCCAAACTCACCTAAATTACCTCGGCTCTCAAAAATCACCCCCAACTACACTTTACAGCAACAAACTAAGCCCAATCACTTTAAAATTACAAAAAAATGCTAAAAATCATAACAAACTATACCAGAATCACCTTAATTACCTCGGCTACCGTAAATCACCCCCAACTATACCTTACCACAACAAACCAAACCATATCATCTTAAAATTACAAAAAAAGGTGTACAAATTATAACAAACTATGCCAGACTCACCTAAATTACTTCGGCTACTCTAAATCATCACCAACTAACCCTTACCACAACAAACTAAACCCAATCACTTTTAAATTACAAAAAAATGCTACTAACCATAGCAAACTATGCCAAACTCACCTAAATTACTTCGGCTATCAAAAATCACCCCCAACTACACTTTACAGCAACAAACTAAGCCCAATCACTTTAAAATTACAAAAAAATGCTAAAAATCATAACAAACTATACCAGAATCACCTTAATTACCTCGGCTACCGTAAATCACCCCCAACTATCCCTTACCACAAAAAATCAAACCATATCATCTTAAAATTACAAAAAAAGGTGTACAAATCATAACAAACTATGCCAGACTCACCTATATTACTTCGGCTACTCTAAATCATCACCAACTAACCCTTACCACAACAAACTAAACCCAATCACTTTTAAATTACAAAAATATGCTACTAACCATAGCAAACTATGCCAAACTCACCTAAATTACTTCGGCTATCAAAAATCCCCCCCAACTACACTTTACAGCAACAAACTAAGCCCAATCACTTTAAAATTACAAAAAAATGCTAAAAATCATAACAAACTATACCAGAATCACCTTAATTACCTCGGCTACCGTAAATCACCCCCAAATATACCTTACCACAACAAACCAAACCATATCATCTTAAAATTACAAAAAAAGGTGTACAAATTATAACAAACTATGCCAGACTCACCTAAATTACTTCGGCTACTCTAAATCATCACCAACTAACCCTTACCACAACAAACTAAACCCAATCACTTTTAAATTACAAAAAAATGCTACTAACCATTGCAAACTATGCCAAACTCACCTAAATTACTTCGGCTATCAAAAATCACCCCCAACTACACTTTACAGCAACAAACTAAGCCCAATCACTTTAAAATTACAAAAAAATGCTAAAAATCATAACAAACTATACCAGAATCACCTTAATTACCTCGGCTACCGTAAATCACCCCCAACTATCCCTTACCACAAAAAATCAAACCATATCATCTTAAAACTACAAAAAAAGGTGTACAAATCATAACAAACTATGCCAGACTCACCTATATTACTTCGGCTACTCTAAATCATCACCAACTAACCCTTACCACAACAAACTAAACCCAATCACTTTTAAATTACAAAAAAATGCTACTAACCATAGCAAACTATGCCAAACTCACCTAAATTACTTCGGCTATCAAAAATCCCCCCCAACTACACTTTACAGCAACAAACTAAACGCAATCACTTTAAAATTACAAAAAAATGCTAAAAATCATAACAAACTATATCAGAATCACCTAAATTACTTCGGCTACCGTAAATCACCCCCAACTATCCCTTACCACAACAAAGCAAACCATATCTTTTTAAAATTACAAAAAAAGGTGTACAAATCATAACAAACTATGCCAGGCTCACCTAAATTACTTCGGCTTTTCTAAATCATCACCAGCTAACCCTTACCACAACAAACTTAACCCAATCACTTTTAAATTACAAAAAAATGCTACTAACCATAGCAAACTATGCCAAACTCACCTAAACCACTTCGGCAATCAAAAATCACACTCAACTACACTTTACAGCAACAAACTAAGCCCAATCACTTTAAAATTGCAAAAAAATGCTAAAAATCATAACAAACTATATCAGAATCACCTAAATTACTTCGGCTACCGTAAATCACCCCCAACTATCCCTTACCACAACAAACCAAACCATATCATCTTAAAATCACATAAAAAGGTGTACAAATCATAACAAACTATGCCAGACTCACCTAAATTACTTCGGCTACTCTAAATCATCACCAACTAACCCTTACCACAACAAACTAAACCCAATCACTTTTAAATTACAAAAAAATGCTACTAACCATAGCAAACTATGCCAAACTCACATAAATTACTTCGGCTATTAAAAATCACCCCCAACTACACTTTACAGCAACAAACTAAACCCAATCACTTTAAAATTACAAAAAACTGCTAAAAATTATAACAAGCTATACCAGAATCACCTAAATTACTTCGGCTACCGTAAATCACCCCCAACTATCCCTTACCACAACAAACCAAACCATATCATCTTAAAGTTACAAAAAAAGGTGTACAAATCATAACAAACTATGCCAGACTCACCTAAATTACTTCGGCTACTCTAAATCATCACCAACTAACCCTTACCACAACAAACTAAACCCAATCAATTTTAAGTTACAAAAAAATGCTACTAACCATAGCAAACTATGCCAAACTCACCTAAATTACTTCGGCTATCAAAAATCACCCCCAACTACACTTTACAGCAACAAACTAAGCCCAATCACTTTAAAATTACAAAAAAATTCTAAAAATCATAACAAACTATATCAGAATCACCTAAATTACTTCGGCTACCGTCAATCACCCTCAACTATCCCTTACAACAACAAACCAAACCATATCATCTTAAAATTACAAAAAAAGGTGTACAAATCAAAACAAACTATGCCAGACTCACCTAAATTACTTCGGATACTCTAAATCATCACCAACTAACCCTTACCACAACAAACTAAACCCAATCAATTTTAAATTACAAAAAATGCTACTAACCATAGTAAACTATTCCAAACTCACCTAAACAACTTCGGCTATCAAAAATCACCCCCAACTACACTTTACAGCAACAAACTAAGCCCAATCACTTTAAAATTACAAAAAAATGCTCAAAATCATAACAAACTATACCAGAATCACCTAAATTACTTCGGCTACCGTAAATCACCCCCAACTATCCCTTACCACAACAAACCAAACCATATCTTCTTAAAATTACAAAAAAAGGTGTACAAATCATAACAAACTATGCCAGACTCACCTAAATTACTTCGGCTACTCTAAATCATCACCAACTAACCCTTACCACAACAAGCTAAACCCAATCACTTTTAAATTACAAAAAAATGCTACTAACCATAGCAAACTATGCCAAACTCACCTAAATTACTTCGGCTATCAAAAATCACCCCCAACTACACTTTACAGCAACAAACTAAGCCCAATCACTTTAAAATTACAAAAAAATGCTAAAAATCATAACAAACTACTCCAGAATCACCTAAATTACTTCGGCTACCGTAAATCACCCCCAACTATTCTTTACCACAACAAACCAAACCATATCATCTTAAAATTACAAAAAAAGGTGTACAAATCATAACAAACTATGCCAGACAAACCTAAATTACTTCGGCTACTCTAAATCATCACCAACTAACCCTTACCACAACAAACTAAACCCAATCAATTTTAAATTACAAAAAATGCTACTAACCATAGCAAACTATTCCAAACTCACCTAAACTTCTTCGGCTGTCAAAAATCACCCCAACTACACTTTACAGCAACAAACTAAGCCCAATCACTTTAAAATTACAAAAAATGCTCAAAATCATAACAAACTATACCAGAATCACCTTAATTACCTCGGCTACCGTAAATCACCCCCAAATATACCTTACCACAACAAACCAAACCATATCATCTTAAAATTACAAAAAAAGGTGTACAAATTATAACAAACTATGCCAGACTCACCTAAATTACTTCGGCTACTCTAAATCATCACCAACTAACCCTTTCCACAACAAACTAAACCCAATCACTTTTAAATTACAAAAAAATGCTACTAACCATTGCAAACTATGCCAAACTCACCTAAATTACTTCGGCTATCAAAAATCACCCCCAACTACACTTTACAGCAACAAACTAAGCCCAATCACTTTAAAATTACAAAAAAATGCTATAAATCATAACAAACTATACCAGAATCACCTTAATTACCTCGGCTACCGTAAATCACCCCCAACTATCCCTTACCACAAAAAATCAAACCATATCATCTTAAAATTACAAAAAAAGGTGTACAAATCATAACAAACTATGCCAGACTCACCTATATTACTTCGGCTACTCTAAATCATCACCAACTAACCCTTACCACAACAAACTAAACCCAATCACTTTTAAATTACAAAAAAATGCTACTAACCATAGCAAACTATGCCAAACTCACCTAAATTACTTCGGCTATCAAAAATCCCCCCCAACTACACTTTACAACAACAAACTAAACGCAATCACTTTAAAATTACAAAAAAATGCTAAAAATCATAACAAACTATACCAGAATCACCTTAATTACCTCGGCTACCGTAAATCACCCCCAACTATACCTTACCACAACAAACCAAACCATATCATCTTAAAATTACAAAAAAAGGTGTACAAATTATAACAAACTATGCCAGACTCACCTAAATTACTTCGGCTACTCTAAATCATCACCAACTAACCCTTACCACAACAAACTAAACCCAATCACTTTTAAATTACAAAAAAATGCTACTAACTATAGCAAACTATGCCAAACTCACCTAAATTACTTCGGCTCTCAAAAATCACCCCCAACTACACTTTACAGCAACAAACTAAGCCCAATCACTTTAAAATTACAAAAAAATGCTAAAAATCATAACAAACTATACCAGAATCACCTTAATTACCTCGGCTACCGTAAATCACCCCCAAATATACCTTACCACAACAAACCAAACCATATCATCTTAAAATTACAAAAAAAGGTGTACAAATTATAACAAACTATGCCAGACTCACCTAAATTACTTCGGCTACTCTAAATCATCACCAACTAACCCTTACCACAACAAACTAAACCCAATCACTTTTAAATTACAAAAAAATGCTACTAACCATACCAAACTATGCCAAACTCACCTAAATTACTTCGGCTATCAAAAATCACCCCCAACTACACTTTACAGCAACAAACTAAGCCCAATCACTTTAAAATTACAAAAAAATGCTAAAAATCATAACAAACTATACCAGAATCACCTAAATTACTTCGGCTACCGTAAATCACCCCCAACTATACCTTACCACAATAAACCAAACCATATCATCTTAAAATTACAAAAAAAGGTGTACCAATTAAAACAAACTATGCCAGACTCACCTAAATTACTTCGGCTACTCTAAATCATCACCAACTAACCCTTACCACAACAAACTAAACCCAATCACTTTTAAATTTCAAAAAAATGCTACTAACCATAGCAAACTATGCCAAACTCACCTAAATAACTTCGGCTATCAAAAATCACCCCCAACTACACTTTACAGCAACAAACTAAGCCCAATCACTTTAAAATTACAAAAAAATGCTAAAAATCATAACAAACTATACCAGAATCACCTTAATTACCTCGGCTACCGTAAATCACCCCCAACTATCCCTTGCCACAAAAAATCAAACCATATCAACCTAAAATTACAAAAAAAGGTGTACAAATCATAACAAACTATGCCAGACTCACCTATATTACTTCTGCTACTCTAAATCATCACCAACTAACCCTTACCACAACAAACTAAACCCAATCACTTTTAAATTACAAAAAAATGCTACTAACCATAGCAAACTATGCCAAACTCACCTAAATTACTTCGGCTATCAAAAATCAACCCAACTACACTTTACAGCAACAAACTAAGCCCAATCACTTTAAAATTACAAAAAAATGCTAAAAATCTTAACAAACTATTCCAGAATCACCTAAATTACTTCGGCTACCGTAAATCACCCCCAACTATTCTTTACCACAACAAACCAAACCATATTATCTTAAAATTACAAAAAAAGGTGTACAAATCATAACAAACTATGCCAGACAAACCTAAATTACTTCGGCTACTCTAAATCATCACCAACTAACCCTTACCACAACAAACTAAACCCAATCACTTTTAAATTACAAAAAAATGCTACTAACCATAGCAAACTATGCCAAACTCACCTAAATAACTTCGGCTATCAAAAATCACCCCCAACTACACTTTACAGCAACAAACTAAGCCCAATCACTTTAAAATTACAAAAAAATGCTAAAAATCATAACAAACTATACCAGAATCACCTTAGTTACCTCGGCTACCGTAAATCACCCCCAACTATCCCTTGCCACAAAAAATCAAACCATATCAACCTAAAATTACAAAAAAAGGTGTACAAATCATAACAAACTATGCCAGACTCACCTATATTACTTCTGCTACTCTAAATCATCACCAACTAACCCTTACCACAACAAACTAAACCCAATCACTTTTAAATTACAAAAAAATGCTACTAACCATAGCAAACTATGCCAAACTCACCTAAATTACTTCGGCTATCAAATATCCCCCCCAACTACACTTTACAGCAACAAACTAAGCCCAATCACTTTAAAATTACAAAAAAATGCTAAAAATCGTAACAAACTATACCAGAATCACCTTAATTACCTCGGCTACCGTAAATCACCCCCAACTATACCTTACCACAACAAACCAAACCATATCATCTTAAAATTACAAAAAAAGGTGTACAAATTATAACAAACTATGCCAGACTCACCTAAATTACTTCGGCTACTCTAAATCATCACCAACTAACCCTTACCACAACAAACTAAACCCAATCACTTTTAAATTACAAAAAAATGCTACTAACCATTGCAAACTATGCCAAACTCACATAAATTACTTCGGCTATCAAAAATCACCCCCAACTACACTTTACAGCAACAAACTAAACCCAATCACTTTAAAATTACAAAAAAATCTAAAAATCATAACAAACTATACCAGAATCACCTAAATTACTTCGGCTACCGTAAATCACCCCCAACTATACCTTACCACAACAAACCAAACTATATCATCTTAAAATTACAAAAAAAGGTGTACAAATTATAACAAACTATGCCAGACTCACCTAAATTACTTCGGCTACTCTAAATCATCACCAACTAACCCTTACCACAACAAACTAAACCCAATCACTTTTAAATTACAAAAAAATGCTACTAACCATAGCAAACTATGCCAGACTCACCTAAATGACTTCTGCTACACTAACTCACCCCCAACTATCCCTTACCACAACAAACCAAACCATATCTTCTTAAAATTACAAAAAAAGGTGTACAAATCATAACAAACTATGCCAGACTCACCTAAATTACTTCGGCTACTCTAAATCATCACCAACTAACCCTTACCACAACAAACTAAACCCAATAACTTTTAAATTACAAAAAAATGCTACTAACCATAGCAAACTATGCCAAACTCACCTAAATTACTTCGGCTATCAAAAATCAACCCAACTACACTTTACAGCAACAAACTAAGCCCAATCACTTTAAAATTACAAAAAAATGCTAAAAATCATAACAAACTATTCCAGAATCACCTAAATTACTTCGGCTACCGTAAATCACCCCCAACTATTCTTTACCACACCAAACCAAACCATATTATCTTAAAATTACAAAAAAAGATGTACAAATCATAACAAACTATGCCAGACAAACCTAAATTACTTCGGCTACTCTAAATCATCACCAACTAACCCTTACCACAACAAACTAAACCCAATCACTTTTAAATTACAAAAAAATGCTACTAACCATAGCAAACTATGCCAAACTCACCTAAATAACTTCGGCTATCAAAAATCACCCCCAACTACACTTTACAGCAACAAACTAAGCCCAATCACTTTAAAATTACAAAAATATTGCTAAAAATCATAACAAACTATACCAGAATCACCTTAATTACCTCGGCTACCGTAAATCACCCCCAACTATCCCTTGCCACAAAAAATCAAACCATATCAACCTAAAATTACAAAAAAAGGTGTACAAATCATAACAAACTATGCCAGACTCACCTATATTACTTCTGCTACTCTAAATCATCACCAACTAACCCTTACCACAACAAACTAAACCCAATCACTTTTAAATTACAAAAAAATGCTACTAACCATAGCAAACTATGCCAAACTCACCTAAATTACTTCGGCTATCAAAAATCCCCCCCAACTACACTTTACAGCAACAAACTAAACGCAATCACTTTAAAATTACAAAAAAATGCTAAAAATCATAACAAACTATATCAGAATCACCTAAATTACTTCGGCTACCGTAAATCACCCCCAACTATCCCTTACCACAACAAAGCAAACCATATCTTTTTAAAATTACAAAAAAAGGTGTACAAATCATAACAAACTATGCCAGGCTCACCTAAATTACTTCGGCTTTTCTAAATCATCACCAGCTAACCCTTACCACAACAAACTTAACCCAATCACTTTTAAATTACAAAAAAATGCTACTAACCATAGCAAACTATGCCAAACTCACCTAAACCACTTCGGCAATCAAAAATCACACTCAACTACACTTTACAGCAACAAACTAAGCCCAATCACTTTAAAATTGCAAAAAAATGCTAAAAATCATAACAAACTATATCAGAATCACCTAAATTACTTCGGCTACCGTAAATCACCCCCAACTATCCCTTACCACAACAAACCAAACCATATCATCTTAAAATCACATAAAAAGGTGTACAAATCATAACAAACTATGCCAGACTCACCTAAATTACTTCGGCTACTCTAAATCATCACCAACTAACCCTTACCACAACAAACTAAACCCAATCACTTTTAAATTACAAAAAAATGCTACTAACCATAGCAAACTATGCCAAACTCACATAAATTACTTCGGCTATTAAAAATCACCCCCAACTACACTTTACAGCAACAAACTAAACCCAATCACTTTAAAATTACAAAAAACTGCTAAAAATTATAACAAGCTATACCAGAATCACCTAAATTACTTCGGCTACCGTAAATCACCCCCAACTATCCCTTACCACAACAAACCAAACCATATCATCTTAAAGTTACAAAAAAAGGTGTACAAATCATAACAAACTATGCCAGACTCACCTAAATTACTTCGGCTACTCTAAATCATCACCAACTAACCCTTACCACAACAAACTAAACCCAATCAATTTTAAGTTACAAAAAAATGCTACTAACCATAGCAAACTATGCCAAACTCACCTAAATTACTTCGGCTATCAAAAATCACCCCCAACTACACTTTACAGCAACAAACTAAGCTCAATCACTTTAAAATTACAAAAAAATTCTAAAAATCATAACAAACTATATCAGAATCACCTAAATTACTTCGGCTACCGTCAATCACCCTCAACTATCCCTTACAACAACAAACCAAACCATATCATCTTAAAATTACAAAAAAAGGTGTACAAATCAAAACAAACTATGCCAGACTCACCTAAATTACTTCGGATACTCTAAATCATCACCAACTAACCCTTACCACAACAAACTAAACCCAATCAATTTTAAATTACAAAAAATGCTACTAACCATAGTAAACTATTCCAAACTCACCTAAACAACTTCGGCTATCAAAAATCACCCCCAACTACACTTTACAGCAACAAACTAAGCCCAATCACTTTAAAATTACAAAAAAATGCTCAAAATCATAACAAACTATACCAGAATCACCTAAATTACTTCGGCTACCGTAAATCACCCCCAACTATCCCTTACCACAACAAACCAAACCATATCTTCTTAAAATTACAAAAAAAGGTGTACAAATCATAACAAACTATGCCAGACTCACCTAAATTACTTCGGCTACTCTAAATCATCACCAACTAACCCTTACCACAACAAGCTAAACCCAATCACTTTTAAATTACAAAAAAATGCTACTAACCATAGCAAACTATGCCAAACTCACCTAAATTACTTCGGCTATCAAAAATCACCCCCAACTACACTTTACAGCAACAAACTAAGCCCAATCACTTTAAAATTACAAAAAAATGCTAAAAATCATAACAAACTACTCCAGAATCACCTAAATTACTTCGGCTACCGTAAATCACCCCCAACTATTCTTTACCACAACAAACCAAACCATATCATCTTAAAATTACAAAAAAAGGTGTACAAATCATAACAAACTATGCCAGACAAACCTAAATTACTTCGGCTACTCTAAATCATCACCAACTAACCCTTACCACAACAAACTAAACCCAATCAATTTTAAATTACAAAAAATGCTACTAACCATAGCAAACTATTCCAAACTCACCTAAACTTCTTCGGCTGTCAAAAATCACCCCAACTACACTTTACAGCAACAAACTAAGCCCAATCACTTTAAAATTACAAAAAATGCTCAAAATCATAACAAACTATACCAGAATCACCTTAATTACCTCGGCTACCGTAAATCACCCCCAAATATACCTTACCACAACAAACCAAACCATATCATCTTAAAATTACAAAAAAAGGTGTACAAATTATAACAAACTATGCCAGACTCACCTAAATTACTTCGGCTACTCTAAATCATCACCAACTAACCCTTTCCACAACAAACTAAACCCAATCACTTTTAAATTACAAAAAAATGCTACTAACCATTGCAAACTATGCCAAACTCACCTAAATTACTTCGGCTATCAAAAATCACCCCCAACTACACTTTACAGCAACAAACTAAGCCCAATCACTTTAAAATTACAAAAAAATGCTATAAATCATAACAAACTATACCAGAATCACCTTAATTACCTCGGCTACCGTAAATCACCCCCAACTATCCCTTACCACAAAAAATCAAACCATATCATCTTAAAATTACAAAAAAAGGTGTACAAATCATAACAAACTATGCCAGACTCACCTATATTACTTCGGCTACTCTAAATCATCACCAACTAACCCTTACCACAACAAACTAAACCCAATCACTTTTAAATTACAAAAAAATGCTACTAACCATAGCAAACTATGCCAAACTCACCTAAATTACTTCGGCTATCAAAAATCCCCCCCAACTACACTTTACAACAACAAACTAAACGCAATCACTTTAAAATTACAAAAAAATGCTAAAAATCATAACAAACTATACCAGAATCACCTTAATTACCTCGGCTACCGTAAATCACCCCCAACTATACCTTACCACAACAAACCAAACCATATCATCTTAAAATTACAAAAAAAGGTGTACAAATTATAACAAACTATGCCAGACTCACCTAAATTACTTCGGCTACTCTAAATCATCACCAACTAACCCTTACCACAACAAACTAAACCCAATCACTTTTAAATTACAAAAAAATGCTACTAACTATAGCAAACTATGCCAAACTCACCTAAATTACTTCGGCTCTCAAAAATCACCCCCAACTACACTTTACAGCAACAAACTAAGCCCAATCACTTTAAAATTACAAAAAAATGCTAAAAATCATAACAAACTATACCAGAATCACCTTAATTACCTCGGCTACCGTAAATCACCCCCAAATATACCTTACCACAACAAACCAAACCATATCATCTTAAAATTACAAAAAAAGGTGTACAAATTATAACAAACTATGCCAGACTCACCTAAATTACTTCGGCTACTCTAAATCATCACCAACTAACCCTTACCACAACAAACTAAACCCAATCACTTTTAAATTACAAAAAAATGCTACTAACCATACCAAACTATGCCAAACTCACCTAAATTACTTCGGCTATCAAAAATCACCCCCAACTACACTTTACAGCAACAAACTAAGCCCAATCACTTTAAAATTACAAAAAAATGCTAAAAATCATAACAAACTATACCAGAATCACCTAAATTACTTCGGCTACCGTAAATCACCCCCAACTATACCTTACCACAATAAACCAAACCATATCATCTTAAAATTACAAAAAAAGGTGTACCAATTAAAACAAACTATGCCAGACTCACCTAAATTACTTCGGCTACTCTAAATCATCACCAACTAACCCTTACCACAACAAACTAAACCCAATCACTTTTAAATTTCAAAAAAATGCTACTAACCATAGCAAACTATGCCAAACTCACCTAAATAACTTCGGCTATCAAAAATCACCCCCAACTACACTTTACAGCAACAAACTAAGCCCAATCACTTTAAAATTACAAAAAAATGCTAAAAATCATAACAAACTATACCAGAATCACCTTAATTACCTCGGCTACCGTAAATCACCCCCAACTATCCCTTGCCACAAAAAATCAAACCATATCAACCTAAAATTACAAAAAAAGGTGTACAAATCATAACAAACTATGCCAGACTCACCTATATTACTTCTGCTACTCTAAATCATCACCAACTAACCCTTACCACAACAAACTAAACCCAATCACTTTTAAATTACAAAAAAATGCTACTAACCATAGCAAACTATGCCAAACTCACCTAAATTACTTCGGCTATCAAAAATCAACCCAACTACACTTTACAGCAACAAACTAAGCCCAATCACTTTAAAATTACAAAAAAATGCTAAAAATCTTAACAAACTATTCCAGAATCACCTAAATTACTTCGGCTACCGTAAATCACCCCCAACTATTCTTTACCACAACAAACCAAACCATATTATCTTAAAATTACAAAAAAAGGTGTACAAATCATAACAAACTATGCCAGACAAACCTAAATTACTTCGGCTACTCTAAATCATCACCAACTAACCCTTACCACAACAAACTAAACCCAATCACTTTTAAATTACAAAAAAATGCTACTAACCATAGCAAACTATGCCAAACTCACCTAAATAACTTCGGCTATCAAAAATCACCCCCAACTACACTTTACAGCAACAAACTAAGCCCAATCACTTTAAAATTACAAAAAAATGCTAAAAATCATAACAAACTATACCAGAATCACCTTAGTTACCTCGGCTACCGTAAATCACCCCCAACTATCCCTTGCCACAAAAAATCAAACCATATCAACCTAAAATTACAAAAAAAGGTGTACAAATCATAACAAACTATGCCAGACTCACCTATATTACTTCTGCTACTCTAAATCATCACCAACTAACCCTTACCACAACAAACTAAACCCAATCACTTTTAAATTACAAAAAAATGCTACTAACCATAGCAAACTATGCCAAACTCACCTAAATTACTTCGGCTATCAAATATCCCCCCCAACTACACTTTACAGCAACAAACTAAGCCCAATCACTTTAAAATTACAAAAAAATGCTAAAAATCGTAACAAACTATACCAGAATCACCTTAATTACCTCGGCTACCGTAAATCACCCCCAACTATACCTTACCACAACAAACCAAACCATATCATCTTAAAATTACAAAAAAAGGTGTACAAATTATAACAAACTATGCCAGACTCACCTAAATTACTTCGGCTACTCTAAATCATCACCAACTAACCCTTACCACAACAAACTAAACCCAATCACTTTTAAATTACAAAAAAATGCTACTAACCATTGCAAACTATGCCAAACTCACATAAATTACTTCGGCTATCAAAAATCACCCCCAACTACACTTTACAGCAACAAACTAAACCCAATCACTTTAAAATTACAAAAAAATCTAAAAATCATAACAAACTATACCAGAATCACCTAAATTACTTCGGCTACCGTAAATCACCCCCAACTATACCTTACCACAACAAACCAAACTATATCATCTTAAAATTACAAAAAAAGGTGTACAAATTATAACAAACTATGCCAGACTCACCTAAATTACTTCGGCTACTCTAAATCATCACCAACTAACCCTTACCACAACAAACTAAACCCAATCACTTTTAAATTACAAAAAAATGCTACTAACCATAGCAAACTATGCCAGACTCACCTAAATGACTT
Source organism: Eledona agricola (assembly GCA_964023215.1). NCBI lineage: Eukaryota > Metazoa > Arthropoda > Insecta > Coleoptera > Tenebrionidae > Eledona > Eledona agricola. The sequence goes on from OZ026863.1 coordinate 2,951,938, forward strand.
CTGCTACACTAACTCACCCCCAACTATCCCTTACCACAACAAACCAAACCATATCTTCTTAAAATTACAAAAAAAGGTGTACAAATCATAACAAACTATGCCAGACTCACCTAAATTACTTCGGCTACTCTAAATCATCACCAACTAACCCTTACCACAACAAACTAAACCCAATAACTTTTAAATTACAAAAAAATGCTACTAACCATAGCAAACTATGCCAAACTCACCTAAATTACTTCGGCTATCAAAAATCAACCCAACTACACTTTACAGCAACAAACTAAGCCCAATCACTTTAAAATTACAAAAAAATGCTAAAAATCATAACAAACTATTCCAGAATCACCTAAATTACTTCGGCTACCGTAAATCACCCCCAACTATTCTTTACCACACCAAACCAAACCATATTATCTTAAAATTACAAAAAAAGATGTACAAATCATAACAAACTATGCCAGACAAACCTAAATTACTTCGGCTACTCTAAATCATCACCAACTAACCCTTACCACAACAAACTAAACCCAATCACTTTTAAATTACAAAAAAATGCTACTAACCATAGCAAACTATGCCAAACTCACCTAAATAACTTCGGCTATCAAAAATCACCCCCAACTACACTTTACAGCAACAAACTAAGCCCAATCACTTTAAAATTACAAAAATATTGCTAAAAATCATAACAAACTATACCAGAATCACCTTAATTACCTCGGCTACCGTAAATCACCCCCAACTATCCCTTGCCACAAAAAATCAAACCATATCAACCTAAAATTACAAAAAAAGGTGTACAAATCATAACAAACTATGCCAGACTCACCTATATTACTTCTGCTACTCTAAATCATCACCAACTAACCCTTACCACAACAAACTAAACCCAATCACTTTTAAATTACAAAAAAATGCTACTAACCATAGCAAACTATGCCAAACTCACCTAAATTACTTCGGCTATCAAAAATCCCCCCCAACTACACTTTACAGCAACAAACTAAGCCCAATCACTTTAAAATTACAAAAAAATGCTAAAAATCATAACAAACTATACCAGAATCACCTTAATTACCTCGGCTACCGTAAATCACCCCCAACTATACCTTACCACAACAAACCAAACCATATCATCTTAAAATTACAAAAAAAGGTGTACAAATTATAACAAACTATGCCAGACTCACCTAAATTACTTCGGCTACTCTAAATCATCACCAACTAACCCTTACCACAACAAACTAAACCCAATCACTTTTAAATTACAAAAAAATGCTACTAACCATTGCAAACTATGCCAAACTCACATAAATTACTTCGGCTATCAAAAATCACCCCCAACTACACTTTACAGCAACAAACTAAACCCAATCACTTTAAAATTACAAAAAAATCTAAAAATCATAACAAACTATACCAGAATCACCTAAATTACTTCGGCTACCGTAAATCACCCCCAACTATACCTTACCACAACAAACCAAACCATATCATCTTAAAATTACAAAAAAAGGTGTACAAATTATAACAAACTATGCCAGACTCACCTAAATTACTTCGGCTACTCTAAATCATCACCAACTCACCCTTACCACAACAAACTAAACCCAATCACTTTTAAATTACAAAAAAATGCTACTAACCATAGCAAACTATGCCAAACTCACCTAAATTACTTCGGCTATCAAAAATCACCTCCAACTACACTTTACAGCAACAAACTAAGCCCAATCACTTTAAAATTACAAAAAATCTAAAAATCATAACAAACTATGCCAGAATCACCTAAATTACTTCGGCTACCGTAAATCACCCCCAACTAACCCTTACCACAACAAACCAAACCATATCATCTTAAAATTACAAAAAAAGGTGTACAAATCATAACAAACTATGCCAGACTCACCTAAATGACTTCTGCTACACTAAATCATCACCAACTAACCCTTACCACAACACACTAAACCCAATCACTTTTAAATTACAAAAAAATGCTACTAACCATAGCAAACTATGCCAAACTCACCTAAATTACTTCGACTATCAAAAATCACCTCCAACTACACTTTACAGCAACAAACTAAGCCCAATCACTTTAAAATTACAAAAAAATCTAAAAATCATAACAAACTATACCAGAATCACCTAAATTACTTCGGCTACCGTAAATCACCTCCAACTATCCCTTACCACAACAAACCAAACCATATCATCTTAAAATTACAAAAAGGGTGTACAAATCATAACAAACTATGCCAGACTCATCTAAATTACTTCGGCTACTCTAAATCATCACCAACTAACCTTTACCACAACCAACTAAACCCAATCACTTTTAAATTACAAAAAAATGCTACTAACCATAGCAAACTATGCCAAACACACCTAAATTACTTCGGCTATCAAAAATCACCCCCAACTACACTTTACAGCAACAAACTAAGCCCAATCACTTTAAAATTACAAAAAAATGCTAAAAATCATAACAAACTATACCAGAACCACTTAAATTACTTCGGCTACCGTAAATTACCCCAACTATCCCTTACCACAACAATCCAAACCATATTATATTAAAATTACAAAAAAAGGTGTACAAATCATAACAAACTATGCCAGACTCACCTAAATTACTTCGGCTACTCTAAATCATCACCAACTAACCCTTACCACAACAAACTAAACCCAATCACTTTTAAATTACAAAAAAATGCTACTAACCATAGCAAACTATGCCAAACTCACCTAAATTACTTCGGCTATCAAAAATCACCTCCAACTACACTTTACAGCAATAAACTAAGCCCAATCACTTTAAAATTCCAAAAAATGCTAAAAATCATAACAAACTATACCAGAATCACCTACATTACTACTGCTACCCTAAATCACCCCCAACTATCCCTTACCACAACATACCAGACCATATCATGTTAAAATTACAAAAAAAGGTGTACAAATCATAACAAAATATGCCAGATTCACCTAAATTACTTCGGCTACTCTAAATCATCACCAACTAACCCTTACCACAACAAACTAAACCCAATCACTTTTAAATTACAAAAAAATGCTACTAACCATAGCAAACTATGCCAAACTGACCTAAATTGCTTCGGCTATCAAAAATCACACCCAACTACACCTTACAGCAACAAACTAAGCCCAATCACTTTAACATTACAAAAAAATGCAAAAAATCCTAACAAACTATACCAGAATCACCTAAATTACTTCGGCTACCGTAAATCACCCTCAACTATCCCTTACCACAACAAACCAAACCATATCATCTTAAAATTACAAAAAAAGGTGTACAAATCATAACAAACTATGCCAGACTCACCGAAATTACTTTGGCTATTCTAAATCATCACCAACTAACCCTTACCACAACAAACTAAACCCAATCACTTTTAAATTACAAAAAAATGCTACTAACCATAGCAAACTCTGCCAAACTCACTTAAATTACTTCGGCTATCAAAAATCACCCCCAACTACACTTTACAGCAACAAACTAAGCCCAATCACTTTAAAATTACAAGAAAATGCTAAAAATCATAACAAACTATACCAGAATCACCTAAATTACTTCGGCTACCGTAAATCACCCCCAACTATTCCTTAACACAACAAACCAAACCATATCATCTTAAAATTACAAAAAAAGGTGTACAAATCATAACAAACTATGCCAGACTCACCTAAATTACTTCGGCTACTCTAAATCATCACCAACTAACCCTTACCACAACAAACTAAACCCAATCACTTTTAAATTACAAAAAAATGCTACTAACCATAGCAAACTATGCCAAACTCACCTAAATTACTTCGGCTAATAAAAATCACCCCCAACTACACTTTACAGCAACAAACTAAGCCCAATCACTTTAAAATTAAAAAAAAATGCAAAAAATCATAACAAACTATACCAGAATCACCTAAATTACTTCGGTTACCGTAAATCACCCCCAACTACCCCTTACCGCAACAAACCAAACCATATCATCTTAAAATTACAAAAAAAGGTGTACAAATCATAACAAACTATGCCAGACTCACCTAAATTACTTCGGCTACTCTAAATCATCACCAACTAACCCTTACCACAACAAACTAAACCCAATTATTTTTAAATTACAAAAAAATGCTACTAACCATAGCAAACTATGCCAAACTCACCTAAATTACTTCGGCTCTCAAAAATCACCTCCAACTACATTTTACAGCAACAAACTAAGCCCAATCACTTTAAAATTACAAAAAAATGCCAAAAATCATAACAAACTATACCAGAATCACCTAAATTACTTCAGCTACCGTAAATTACCCCCAACTATCCCTTACCACAACAATCCAAACCATATCATCTTAAAATTACAAAAAAGGTGTACAAATCATAACAAACTCTGCCAGACTCACCTAAATTACTTCGGCTACTCTAAATCATCACCAACTAACCCTTACCACAACAAACTAAACCCAATCACTTTTAAATTACAAAAAAATGCTACTAACCATAGCAAACTATGCCAAACTCACCTAAATTACTTCGGCTATCAAAAATCACCCCCAACTACACTTTACAGCAACAAACTAAGCCCAATCACTTTAAAATTACAAAAAAATGCTAAAAATCATAACAAACTATACCAGAATCACCTAAATTACTTCGGCTACCGTAAATCACCCCCAACTATTCCTTACCACAAAAAACCAAACCATATCATCTTAAAATTACAAAAAAAGGTGTACAAATCATAACAAACTATGCCAGACTCACCTATATTACTTCGGCTACTCTAAATCATCACCAACTAACCCTTACCACAACAAACTAAACCCAATCACTTTTAAATTACAAAAAAATGCTACTAACCATAGCAAACTATGCCAAACTCACCTAAATTACTTAGGCTAATAAAAATCACCCCCAACTACACTATACAGCAACAAACTAAGCCCAATCACTTTAAAATTAAAAAAAAATGCAAAAAATCATAACAAACTATACCAGAATCACCTAAATTACTTCGGCTACCGTAAATCACCCCCAACTATCCCTTACCACAACAAACCAAACCATATCATCTTAAAATTACAAAAAAAGGTGTACAAATCATAACAAGCTATGCCAGACTCACCTAAATTACTTCGGCTACTCTAAATCATCACCAACTAACCCTTACCACAACAAACTAAACCCAATCACGTTTAAATTACAAAAAAATGCTACTAACCATAGCAAACTATGCCAAACTCACCTAAATTACTTCGGCTATCAAAAATCACCTCCAACTACACTTTACAGCAACAAACTAAGCCCAATCACTTTAAAATTACAAAAAAATGCTAAAAATCATAACAAACTATACCAGAATTACCTAAATTACTTCGGCTACCGTAAATCACCCCCAACTATCCTTTACCACAACAAACCAAACCATATCATTTTAAAATTACAAAAAAAGGTGTACAAATCATAACAAATTATGCCAGACTCACCTAAATTACTTCTGCTACTCTAAATCATCACCAACTAACCCTTACCACAACAAACTAAACCCAATCACTTTTAAATTACAAAAAAATGCTACTAACCATAGCAAACTATGCCAAACTCACCTAAATTACTTCGCCTATCAAAAATCACCCCCAACTACACTTTACAGCAACAAACTAAGCCCAATCACTTTAAAATTACCAAAAAATGCTAAAAATCATAACAAACTATACCAGAATCACCTACATTACTACGGCTACCCTAAATCACCCCCAACTATCCCTTACCACAACATACCAGACCATATCATGTTAAAATTACAAAAAAAGGTGTACAAATCATAACAAAATATGCCAGATTCACCTAAATTACTTCGGCTACTCTAAATCATCACCAACTAACCCTTACCACAACAAACTAAACCCAATCACTTTAAAATTACAAAAAAATGCTAAAAATCATAACAAACTATACCAGAATCACCTAAATTACTTCGGCTACCGTAAATCACCCCCTACTATCCCTTACCAAAACAAACCAAACCATATCATGTTAAAATTACAAAAAAAGGTGTACAACTCATAACAAACTATGCCAGACTCACCTATATTACTTCGGGTACTCTAAATCATCACCAACTAACCCTTACCAGAACAAACTAAACTCAATCACTTTTAAATTACAAAAAAATGCTACTAACCATAGCAAACTATGCCAAATTCACCTAAATTACTTCGGCTATCAAAAATCACCCCCAACTACAATTTACAGCAACAAACTAAGCCCAATCTCTTTAAAATTACAAAAAAATGCTAAAATTCATAACAAACTATACCAGAATCACCTAAATTACTTCGGCTACCGTAAATCACCCCCTACTATCCCTTACCACAACAAACCAAACCATATCATGTTAAAATTACAAAAAAAGGTGTACAAATCATAACAAACTATGCCAGACTCACGTAAATTACTTCGGCTACTCTAAATCATCACCAACTAACCCTTACCACAACAAACTAAACCCAATCACTTTTAAATTACAAAAAAATGCTACTAACCATAGCAAACTATGCCAAACTCACCTAAATTACTTCGGCTATCAAAAATCACCCCCAACTACATTTTACAGCGACAAACTAAGTCCAATCACTTTAAAATTACAAAAAAATGCTAAAAATCATAACAAACTATACCAGAATCACCTAAATTACTTCGGCTACCGTAAATCACCCCCAACTATCCCTTACCACAACAAACCAAACCATATCATCTTAAAATTACAAAAAAAGGTGTACAAATCATAACAAACTATGCCAGACTCACCTAAATTACTTCGGCTACTCTAAATCATCACAAACTAACCCTTACCACAACAAACTAAACCCAATCACATTTAAAATACAAAAAAATGCTACTAACCATAGCAAACTATGCCAAACTCACCTAAATTACTTCGGCTATCAAAAATCACCCCCAACTACACTTTACAGCAACAAACTAAGCCCAATCACTTTAAAATTACAAAAAAATGCTAAAAATCATAACAAACTATATCAGAATCACCTAAAATACTTTGGCTACCTTAAATCACCCCCAACTATCCCTTACCACAACAAACCAAACCATATCATTTTAAAATTACAAAAAAAGGTGTACAAATCATAACAAACTATGCCAGACTCACCTAAATTACTTCGGCTACTCTAAATCATCACCAACTAATCCTTACCACAACAAACTAAACCTAATCACTTTTAAATTACTAAAAAATGCTACTAACCATAGCAAACTATGCCAAACTCACCTAAATTACTTCGGCTAATAAAAATCACCCCCAACTACACTTTACAGCAACAAACTAAGCCCAATCACTTTAAAATTACAAAAAAATGCTAAAAATCACAACAAGCTATACCAGAATCACCTAAATTACTTCGGCTACCGTAAATCACCCCCAACTATCCCTTACCACAACAAACCAAACCATATTATTTTAAAATTACAAAAAAAGGTGTACAAATCATAACAAACTATGCCAGACTCACCTAAATTACTTCGGCTACTCTAAATCATCACCAACTAACCCTTACCACAACAAACTAAACCCAATCACTTTTAAATTACAAAAAAATGCTACTAACCATAGCAAACTATGCCAAACTCACCTAAATTACTTCGGCTATCAAAAATCACCCCCAACTACACTTTTCAGCAACAAACTAAGCCCAATTACTTTAAAATTACAAAAAAATGCTAAAAATCATAACAAACTATACCAGAATCACCTAAATTACTTCGGCTACCGTAAATCACCCCCAACTATACCGTACCACAACAAACCAAACCATATCATCTTAAAATTACAAAAAAAGGTGTACAAATCAAAACAAACTATGCCAGACTCACCTAAATTACTTCGGCTACTCTAAATCATCACCAACTAACCCTTACCACAACAAACTAAACCCAATCACTTTTAAATTACAAAAAATGCTACTAACCTTAGCAAACTAAGCCAAACTCACCTAAATTATTTCGGCTATCAAAAATCACCCCCAACTACACTTTACAGCAACAAACTAAGCCCAATCACTTTAAAATTACAAAAAAATGCTAAAAATCATAACAAACTATACCAGAATCACCTAAATTACTTCGGCTACCGTAAATCACCCCCAACTATTCCTTACCACAAAAAACCAAACCATATCATCTTAAAATTACAAAAAAAGGTGTACAAATCATAACAAACTATGCCAGACTCACCTATATTACTTCGGCTACTCTAAATCATCACCAACTAACCCTTACCACAACAAACTAAACCCAATCACTTTTAAATTACAAAAAAATGCTACTAACCATAGCAAACTATGCCAAACTCACCTAAATTACTTAGGCTAATAAAAATCACCCCCAACTACACTATACAGCAACAAACTAAGCCCAATCACTTTAAAATTAAAAAAAAATGCAAAAAATCATAACAAACTATACCAGAATCACCTAAATTACTTCGGCTACCGTAAATCACCCCCAACTATCCCTTACCACAACAAACCAAACCATATCATCTTAAAATTACAAAAAAAGGTGTACAAATCATAACAAACTATGCCAGACTCACCTATATTACTTCGGCTACTCTAAATCATCACCAACTAACCCTTACCACAACAAACTAAACCCAATCACTTTTAAATTACAAAAAAATGCTACTAACCATAGCAAACTATGCCAAACTCACCTAAATTACTTAGGCTAATAAAAATCACCCCCAACTACACTATACAGCAACAAACTAAGCCCAATCACTTTAAAATTAAAAAAAAATGCAAAAAATCATAACAAACTATACCAGAATCACCTAAATTACTTCGGCTACCGTAAATCACCCCCAACTATCCCTTACCACAACAAACCAAACCATATCATCTTAAAATTACAAAAAAAGGTGTACAAATCATAACAAGCTATGCCAGACTCACCTAAATTACTTCGGCTACTCTAAATCATCACCAACTAACCCTTACCACAACAAACTAAACCCAATCACGTTTAAATTACAAAAAAATGCTACTAACCATAGCAAACTATGCCAAACTCACCTAAATTACTTCGGCTATCAAAAATCACCTCCAACTACACTTTACAGCAACAAACTAAGCCCAATCACTTTAAAATTACAAAAAAATGCTAAAAATCATAACAAACTATACCAGAATTACCTAAATTACTTCGGCTACCGTAAATCACCCCCAACTATCCTTTACCACAACAAACCAAACCATATCATTTTAAAATTACAAAAAAAGGTGTACAAATCATAACAAATTATGCCAGACTCACCTAAATTACTTCTGCTACTCTAAATCATCACCAACTAACCCTTACCACAACAAACTAAACCCAATCACTTTTAAATTACAAAAAAATGCTACTAACCATAGCAAACTATGCCAAACTCACCTAAATTACTTCGCCTATCAAAAATCACCCCCAACTACACTTTACAGCAACAAACTAAGCCCAATCACTTTAAAATTACCAAAAAATGCTAAAAATCATAACAAACTATACCAGAATCACCTACATTACTACGGCTACCCTAAATCACCCCCAACTATCCCTTACCACAACATACCAGACCATATCATGTTAAAATTACAAAAAAAGGTGTACAAATCATAACAAAATATGCCAGATTCACCTAAATTACTTCGGCTACTCTAAATCATCACCAACTAACCCTTACCACAACAAACTAAACCCAATCACTTTAAAATTACAAAAAAATGCTAAAAATCATAACAAACTATACCAGAATCACCTAAATTACTTCGGCTACCGTAAATCACCCCCTACTATCCCTTACCAAAACAAACCAAACCATATCATGTTAAAATTACAAAAAAAGGTGTACAACTCATAACAAACTATGCCAGACTCACCTATATTACTTCGGGTACTCTAAATCATCACCAACTAACCCTTACCAGAACAAACTAAACTCAATCACTTTTAAATTACAAAAAAATGCTACTAACCATAGCAAACTATGCCAAACTCACCTAAATTACTTCGGCTATCAAAAATCACCCCCAACTACAATTTACAGCAACAAACTAAGCCCAATCTCTTTAAAATTACAAAAAAATGCTAAAATTCATAACAAACTATACCAGAATCACCTAAATTACTTCGGCTACCGTAAATCACCCCCTACTATCCCTTACCACAACAAACCAAACCATATCATGTTAAAATTACAAAAAAAGGTGTACAAATCATAACAAACTATGCCAGACTCACGTAAATTACTTCGGCTACTCTAAATCATCACCAACTAACCCTTACCACAACAAACTAAACCCAATCACTTTTAAATTACAAAAAAATGCTACTAACCATAGCAAACTATGCCAAACTCACCTAAATTACTTCGGCTATCAAAAATCACCCCCAACTACATTTTACAGCGACAAACTAAGTCCAATCACTTTAAAATTACAAAAAAATGCTAAAAATCATAACAAACTATACCAGAATCACCTAAATTACTTCGGCTACCGTAAATCACCCCCAACTATCCCTTACCACAACAAACCAAACCATATCATCTTAAAATTACAAAAAAAGGTGTACAAATCATAACAAACTATGCCAGACTCACCTAAATTACTTCGGCTACTCTAAATCATCACCAACTAACCCTTACCACAACAAACTAAACCCAATCACATTTAAAATACAAAAAAATGCTACTAACCATAGCAAACTATGCCAAACTCACCTAAATTACTTCGGCTATCAAAAATCACCCCCAACTACACTTTACAGCAACAAACTAAGCCCAATCACTTTAAAATTACAAAAAAATGCTAAAAATCATAACAAACTATATCAGAATCACCTAAAATACTTTGGCTACCTTAAATCACCCCCAACTATCCCTTACCACAACAAACCAAACCATATCATTTTAAAATTACAAAAAAAGGTGTACAAATCATAACAAACTATGCCAGACTCACCTAAATTACTTCGGCTACTCTAAATCATCACCAACTAATCCTTACCACAACAAACTAAACCTAATCACTTTTAAATTACTAAAAAATGCTACTAACCATAGCAAACTATGCCAAACTCACCTAAATTACTTCGGCTAATAAAAATCACCCCCAACTACACTTTACAGCAACAAACTAAGCCCAATCACTTTAAAATTACAAAAAAATGCTAAAAATCACAACAAGCTATACCAGAATCACCTAAATTACTTCGGCTACCGTAAATCACCCCCAACTATCCCTTACCACAACAAACCAAACCATATTATTTTAAAATTACAAAAAAAGGTGTACAAATCATAACAAACTATGCCAGACTCACCTAAATTACTTCGGCTACTCTAAATCATCACCAACTAACCCTTACCACAACAAACTAAACCCAATCACTTTTAAATTACAAAAAAATGCTACTAACCATAGCAAACTATGCCAAACTCACCTAAATTACTTCGGCTATCAAAAATCACCCCCAACTACACTTTTCAGCAACAAACTAAGCCCAATTACTTTAAAATTACAAAAAAATGCTAAAAATCATAACAAACTATACCAGAATCACCTAAATTACTTCGGCTACCGTAAATCACCCCCAACTATACCGTACCACAACAAACCAAACCATATCATCTTAAAATTACAAAAAAAGGTGTACAAATCAAAACAAACTATGCCAGACTCACCTAAATTACTTCGGCTACTCTAAATCATCACCAACTAACCCTTACCACAACAAACTAAACCCAATCACTTTTAAATTACAAAAAATGCTACTAACCTTAGCAAACTAAGCCAAACTCACCTAAATTATTTCGGCTATCAAAAATCACCCCCAACTACACTTTACAGCAACAAACTAAGCCCAATCACTTTAAAATTACAAAAAAATGCTAAAAATCATAACAAACTATACCAGAATCACCTAAATTACTTCGGCTACCCTAAATCACCCCCAACTATCCCTTACCACAACAAACCAAACCATATCATCTTAAAATTACAAAAAAAGGTGTACAAATCATGACAAACTATCCCAGTCTCACCTAAATTACTTCGGCTACTCTAAATCATCACCAACTAACCCTTACCACAACAAACTAAACCCAATTTCTTTTAAATTACAAAAAAATTCTACTAACCATAGCAAACTATGCCAAACTCACCTAAATTACTTCGGCTATCAAAAATCTCCCCCAACTACACTTTACAGCAACAAACTAAGCCCAATCACTTTAAAATTACAAAAAAATGCTAAAAATCATAACAAACTATACCAGAATCACCAAAATTACTTCGGCTACCGTAAATCATCCCCAACTATCCCCTACCACAACAAACCAAACCATATCATCTTAAAATTACAAAAAAAGGTGTACAAATCATAACAAACTATGCCAGACTCACCTAAATTACTTCGGCTACTCTAAATCATCACCAACTAACCCTTACCACAACAAACTAAACCCAATCACTTTTAAAACACAAAAAAATGCTACTAACCATAGCAAACTATGCCAAACTCACCAAAATTACTTTGGCTATCAAAAATCACCCCCAACTACACTTTACAGCAACAAACTAAACCCAATCACTTTAAAATTACAAAAAAATGTTAAAAATCATAACAAACTATACCAGAATCACCTAAAATACTTCGGCTACCTTAAATCACCCCCAACTATCCCTTACCACAAACCTTATACCAATCACTTTAAAATTACAAAAAAATGCTAAAAATCATAACAAATTATACCAGAATCACCTAAATTACTTCGGCTACCGTAAATCACCCCCAACTATCCCTTAACACAACAAACCAAACCATACCATCTTAAAATTACAAAAAAAGGTGTACAAATCATAGCAAACTATGCCAGACTCACCTAAATTACTTCGGCTACTCTAAATCTTCACCAACTAACCCTTACCACAACAGACTAAACCCAATTACAAAAAAATGCTACTAACCATAGCAAACTATGCCAAACTCACCTAAATTACTTCGGCTATCAAAAATCACCACCAACAACACTTTACAGCAAGAAACTAAGCCCAATCACTTTAAAATTACCAAAAAATGCTAGAAATCATAACAAACTATACCAGAATCACCTAAATTACTTCGGCTACCCTAAATCACCCACAACTATCCCTTACCACAACAAACCAAACCATATCATCTTAAAATTACAAAAAAAGGTGTACAAATCATAACAAACTATGCCAGACTCACCTAAATTACTTCGGCTACTCTAAATCATCACCAACTAACCCTTACCAAAACAAACTAAACCCAATCACTTTTAAATAACAAAAAAATGCTACTAACCATAGCAAACTATGCCAAACTCACCTAAATTACTTCGGCTATCAAAAATCCCCCCAACTACACTTTTCAGCAACAAACTAAGCCCAATCATTTTAAAATTACAAAAAAATGCTAAAAATCATAACAAACTATACCAGAATCACCTAAATTACTTTGGCTACCGTAAATCACCCCCAACTATCCCTTACCACAACAAACCAAACCATATTATCTTAAAATTACAAAAAAAGGTGTACAGATCATAACAAACTATGCCAGACTCACCTAAATTACTTCGGCTACTCTAAATCATCACCAACTAACCCTTACCACAACAAACTAAACCCAATCACTTTTAAATTACAAAAAAATGCTACTAACCATAGCAAACTATGCCAAACTCACCTAAATTACTTCGGCTATCAAAAATCACTCCCAACTACACTTTAGAGCAACAAACTAAGCCCAATCACTTTAAAATTACAAAAAAATGCTAAAAGTCATAACAAACTATACCAGAATCACCTAAATTACTTCGGCTACCGTAAATCATCTCCAACTATCCCTTACCACAACAAACCAAACCATATCATCTTAAAATTACAAAAAAAGGTGTACAAATCATAACAAACTATGTCAGACTCCCCTAAATTACTTCGGCTACTCTAAATCATCACCAACTAACCCTTACCACAACAAACTAAACCCAATCACTTTTAAATTACAAAAAAATGCTACTAACCCTAGCAAACTATGCCAAACTCACCTAAATTACTTCGGCTATCAAAAATCACCCCCAACTACACTTTACAGCAACAAACTAAACCCAATCACTTTAAAATTACAAAAAAATGCTAAAAATCATAACAAACTATACCAGAATCACCTAAATTACTTCGGCTACCTTAAATCACCCCCAACTACACTTTACTGCAACAAACTAAGCCCAATCACTTTAAAATTACAAAAAAATGCTAAAAATCATAACAAACTATACCAGAATCACCTAAATTACTTCGGCTACCTTAAATCACCCCCAACTACACTTTACAGCAACAAACTAAGCCCAATCACTTTAAAATTACAAAAAAATGCTAAAAATCATAACAAACTATACCAGAATCACCTAAATTACTTCGGCTACCTTAAATCACCCCAACTACACTTTACTGCAACAAACTAAGCCCAATCACTTTAAAATTACAAAAAAATGCTAAAAATCATAACAAACTATACCAGAATTACCTAAATTACTTCGGCTACCGTAAATCACCCCCAACTATCAATTACCACAACAAACCAAACCATATCATCTTATAATTACAAAAAAAGGTGTACAAATAATCTATATATATAAAGCGAAGTGTCCTCACTGACACACTCATCTACACATCTACACATTCACTGATTCACCGACAACCTACAGCCCAAACCGTGAGGGCTGGCGACTTGAAATTTTAGACACGGGTGTATCATGTGCCGAAACTGAACACTAAGAAGGGATTTTGCGAAATTCGGCCCGGTCCCTTTGTAATTCAATAAAAACCGGCTAAAATAAACAAAAAATGATCCGATCGCGGAGACCGTGTTTATGTTAGAAGCACGTATCTAGCCAAAACAACTTCGACAACGGGCGACCTGTTTACATTAAAAGCACTTATTTAACCTAAACAATTTCAACGTCGAGTTTCTGCTTTTGTGATCAAATTTTTACCGTACCTAGCGAGGCCGCGGATATTTTTATTATAATCTTGATTTCAATTAAAATGTCGATCCGTGACTCAATTAAAAATTACAAAACCACTGCAAATTTAATCCGTCTACATTAAACATCCTCAAATATCTCTTACAATTGCAAACTTTACCAAATCAACCCCAAAAAATTCCCGAACTACGCCAAACTGACATAAATTAGATCCGCCATTATCTTAAATCAGCCCTTACCACCCTTTAGCAACCCCAAGTAACTCCAATCACTTTAAAATAAAACAAAATGACACAAATCATAGCAAACTATGTCAAACTCACCTAAATTACTTCGGCTACCATAAATCACCCCCAACTACCCCTTACAACCCCAAAATAAACCCAATCACTTTAAAATTACAAAAAATGCTACAAACCATAGCAAACTATGCCAAACTCACTTAAATTACTTCGGCTATCATAAATCACCCCCAACTACCCCTTACCACCCCTAACTCATCCCAATCACTTTAAAATTACAAAAAATGCTACAAACCGTAGCAAACTATGCCAAACTCACCTAAATTACTTCGGCTAACATAAATCACCCCCAACAACCCCTTACTACCCCAAAATAAGCCCAATCACTTTAAAATTACAAAAAATGCTACAAACCATAGCAAACTATGCCTAACTCACCTAAATTACTTCGGCTACCATAAATCACCCCCAACTACCCCTTACCACCCCAAAATAAGCCCAATCACTTTAAAATTACAAAAAATGCTACAAACCATAGCAAACTATGCCAAACTCACTTAAATTACTTTGGCTTCTATAAATCACCCCCAACAACCCCTTCCTACCCCAAAAAAAGCCCAATCACTTTAAAATTACAAAAAAATTCTACAAACCGTAGCAAACTATGCCAAACTCACCTAAATTACTTCGGCTAACATAAATCACCCCCAACAACCCCTTACTACCCCAAAATAAGCCCAATCACTTTAAAATTACAAAAAAATGCTACAAACCATAGCAAACTATGCCTAACTCACCTAAATTACTTCGGCTACCATAAATCACCCCGAACTACCCCTTACCACCCCCAAAATAAACCCAATCACTTTAAAATTACAAAATATTCAACAAATTATAGCAAACTGCCTAACTCACCTAAATTACTTCGGCTACCATAAATCACCCCCAACTACCCCTTACCACCCCCAAAATAAGCCCAATCACTTTAAAATTACAAAAAAATGCTACAAACCATAGCAAACTATGCCTAACTCACCTAAATTACTTCGGCTAACATAAATCACCCCCAACAACCCCTTACTACCCCAAAATAAGCCCAATCACTTTAAAATTACAAAAAATGCTACAAACCATAGCAAACTATGCCTAACTCACCTAAATTACTTCGGCTACCATAAATCACCCCCAACTACCCCTTACCACCCCAAACTAAGCCCAATCACTTTAAAATTACAAAAAATGCTACAAACCATAGCAAACTATACCAAACTCACCTAAATTACTTCGGCTACCATAAATCACCCCCAACTACCCCTTACCGCCCCAAAATTAGCCTAATTACTTTAAAATTACAAAAATGCTACAAAACATAGCAAGCTATGCCAAACTCACTTAAGTTACTTCGGCTACCATAAATTAATAATCGTTTTCAATCAAAATCTTCTATTTGGTTGTGTCATTTATAAATGCCTTATCGTATTAAATCATAAAATATTAATAAATATCTGCACATAAAATATATTGTTCCGACTAATAGTCGTTATTCTGAATATTAAATATGCTGATACCTATTTTGATTCTCTTCCACCTTCCAATAAATATTTGTTCCAGTTGAGATGCACACATAAAGGTATTTCTGAATTGCAACACGCTGACGGGGCAAGCCCTACCTTTTCAACATGCGTGCATTTGTATAAAGCAGCTCTATGGTTTTTAACTTTAAAGAGGTATAAAGGCGGTGTAAGCGCTAGAGTTTCGTAAAAATATCTGAAAAATTCGAAATTCTGCAATTGAATCAGAACTATCTTTGTGTTCGATAGTAAATTTATACTTGGAGTGGCACTGCCAACCCTGCCACCCCTGACGAGGCACCTGCTGACTACTCTCCTTCCAGGGAAACTTTATAAATCAACGTCAAAATAATTTAGGGCGCCTGAATGTGAAAATATCACTGTGTAATAAGTTCAGACTGACATGGAACACTTGAAATTTCGATATTTGTTTGTAATTCGTCACAGGTCCATGAAGGCATGCATGTTAATGTAAACAAGTGTTAGTTTGTCGGAGAGGCCGAATAAGATTTTTACACCCACCACATTCCCGTCAAAATATTTATTTACTTTAGTATGTTAATTCATTTTGTGCAAATTATGACGGGCCAGTCGAGTACACCTGCGCGAGTATTATTTGGTAATCCAAATTCTTTTAATACGCACTAGGCACGTGCACCTAATATAATTGTTAAAATTGCTGCTTCAGCGTCTGGAACGCTGGTACTCAACGTCGCCAAGGTCGAGGCGACGCATCAATATTCGAAGTTCTATCGCTATTAAATAAATTTTTTTAATATAATATTCCCGATTTGTTCTTGACGTTAAGTAAATATCTCCCCAATCGATTTTCGAAAAATTACCATCGTCGTACCGGACTCCACTTATATACCGTACGCTAATTTTTACGTTCATTTAATGATAGTGGTGTATTTGATCTTCACCAAACCTGCTCCGGCCAAAATCCGAAATTTGCAGTTTTACCGGATTTCACTGACATCATAAGTAATGTGTGCTTATACACGATTTACACTATTTATTTTATGTACATTGTGTTCATTATTGTTCTGCATTATTTATAACTAAGATGGAGGAATAGTAAGCGGGGTACAAATACCACCACGTATAATTCCTCTGAAAAGTGATGGAAATAGTCTTTTTTACTATCTTTCCTATTGCATTTTATTACCGAAAATAAAGCTCAAGAGGTTCGCACTATAATTGTTCATTTTAAAATTACCAAATTTTCTGTATATTTTAACTGAATACGTTAAACACCCCTAAACATAATGTACCATTCCAAACTACTCTCAAAAATCATACACTTGCCATTCCAAACTACCCCACATCAACTTAAAATGTAAAAAAATTACGAATTACAAGCAAACTACGCTAAACTCGCATAAATTACTTCGACTTCCGCTATATCACCCCAACCACTTCTTACCAAGCCAAACTAAACCCAATCACATTAAAATTACCAAAAGTTTCGTTTAATCCGCCAAAGCTAAACCCCGCCAACCATCAATAACCATTCAAAACAATCCCCAAAAAAAACCTTATCATCCGAAACTACACCAAATACATCGTTTTTATGGTGTGAAGTTATGTATTTATGTATTTCAACATTCTTCGACGACATTCTTTAACGTTGTTAGAGAACTAAATGGGATAAATTTGGAATAGTTCAGCTTCTCTGTCAACTCTCCTTCTCTTGAAGAGTGAAAAAGAGTGAAAAAAAAGGAGCTTGCACCCAGAAACGAAATTATCGTCGTTTTCCAAATCATATTGAAGTACCCGGTCCTGGCAATGCAGGTTAATTTCAGCAAATTTGTTTATTTTGTGATTGGAAAAGTAGAGCATTCCTGTTTAATTGTATTATAATGTCGATTAGTCTACATCACAAATACACCACTTTTGTCAACACTGCGTTTATTTAATCTACGTCCGGGCAACGCCGGGTACATTCAGCTAGTCTATTATATAAAGCGAAGTGTCGTCACTGACACACTCATCTACACATTTACTGATTCACCGACAACCCACAGCCCAAACCGTGAGGGCTGGCGACTTAAAATTTTAGACACGGGTGTATCATGTGCCGAAAGTGAACGCTAAGAAGGGATTTTGCAAAATTCGGCCCGGTTCCTTTGTAATTCAATAAAAACCGGCTAAAATAAACAAAAAATGATCGGATCGCGGAGACCGTGTTTATGTTAGAAGCACGTATCTAGCCAAAACAACTACGACGACGGGCGACCTGTTTACATTAAAAGCAACCTAAACAATTTCAACGTCGAGTTTCTGCTTTCGTGTTCATACTTTTGCCGTACCTAGCGAGGCCGCAGATATTTCAATTATAATTTTGATTTCAATTATAATGTCGATCCGTGACTCAATTAAAAATTACCAAATCACTCCAAATTTAATCCGTCAACATTAAACATCCTCAAATATCTCTTACCACTGCAAACTTTACCAAACCAACCCCAAAAAATTCCCGAACTAAGCCAAACTGACATAAATTAGATCCGTTATCTTAAATCATCCCTTACCAACCTTTAGCAACCCCAAGTAACTCCAATCACTTTAAAATTAAACAAAATGACACAAATCATAGCAAACTATCCCTAACTCCCCTAAATTACTTCGGCTACCATAAATCACCCCGAACTACCCCCTACAACCCCAAAATAAACACAATCACTTTAAAATTACAAAATATTCAACAAATCATAGCAAACTATGCCTAACTCACCTAAATTACTTCGGCTACCATAAATCACCCCCAACTACTCCTTACCACCCCAAAATAAGCCCAATCACTTTAAAATTACAAAAAATGCTACAAACCATAGCAAACTATGCCAAACTCACTTAAATTACTTTGGCTTTTATAAATCACCCCCAACTAACTCTTACCTCCCCAAAATAGGCTCAATCACTTTAAAATTATAAAAAAATTCTACAAACCGTAGCAAACTGTGCCAAACTCCCCTAAATTACTTCGGCTACCATAAATCACCCCCAACTACCCCTTACAACCCCAAAATAAGCCCAATCACTTTAAAATTACAAAAAATTCTACAAACCATACCAAACTATGCCAAACTCACTTAAATTACTTCGGCTATCATAAATCACCCCCAACTACCCCTTACCACCCCTAACTCATCCCAATCACTTTAAAATTACAAAAAATGCTACAAACCATAGCAAACTATGCCAAACTTACTTAAATTACTTCGGCTATCATAAATCACCCCCAACAACCCCTTACTACCCCAAAATAAGCCCAATCACTTTAAAATTACAAAAAAATGCTACAAACCATAGCAAACGCAAACTATGCCTAACTCACCTAAATTACTTCGGCTACCATAAATCACCCCCAACTACCCCTTACCCCCCCCCAAACTAAGCCCAATCACTTTAAAATTACAAAAAATGCTACAAACCATAGCAAACTATGCCTAACTCACCTAAATTACTTCGGCTAACATAAATCACCCCCAACTACCCCTTACTACCCCAAAATAAGCCCAATCACTTTAAAATTATAAAAAATGCTACAAACCATAGCAAACTATGCCAAACTTACTTAAATTACTTCGGCTATCATAAATCACCCTCAACTACCCCTTACCATCCCTAACTCATCCCAATCACTTTAAAATTACAAAAAATGCTACAAACCATAGCAAAGTATGCCTAACTCACCTAAATTACTTCGGCTAACATAAATCACCCCCAACAACCCCTTACTACCCCAAAATAAGCCCAATCACTTTAAAATTACAAAAAATGCTACAAACCATAGCAAACTATGCCAAACTCACTTAAATTACTGCGGCTACCATAAATCACCCCCAACTACCCCTTACTAAGCACAAACTAAACCCAATCACTTTAAAATTACAAAAAATGCTACAAACCATAGCAAACTATGCCAAACTCACTTAAATTACTTCGGCTATCATAAATCACCCCCAACTACCCCTTACCACCCCAAACTCAGACCAATCACTTTAAAATTACCAAAAATGTTACAAGCCATATCAAACTATGCCAAACTCATCTAAATTACTTTGGCTTCCATAAATCACCCCCAACTACCCCTTACCACCCCAAAATAGGCTCAATTACTTTAAAATTACAAAAAAATTCTACAAACCGTAGCAAACTATGCCAAACTCCCCTAAATTACTTCGGCTACCATAAATCACCCCGAACTACCCCTTACAACCCCAAAATAAACACAATCACTTTAAAATTACAAAATATTCAACAAATCATAGCAAACTATGCCTAACTTACCTAAATTACTTCGGCTACCATAAATCACCCCCAACTACCCCTTACCACCCCAAAATAAGCCCAATCACTTTAAAATTATAAAAAATGCTACAAACCATAGCAAACTATGCCAAACTCACTTAAATTACTTTGGCTTCTATAAATCACCCCCAACTACCCCTTACCACCCCAAAATAGGCTCAATCACTTTAAAATTACAAAAAAATTCTACAAACCGTAGCAAACTATGCCAAACTCCCCTAAATTACTTCGGCTACCATAAATCACCCCGAACTACCCCTTACAACCCCAAAATAAGCCCAATGACTTTAAAATTACAAAATATTCAACAAATCATAGCAAACTATGCCGAACTCACCTAAATTACTTCGGCTACCATAAATCACCCCCAACTACCCCTTACCTACCCCAAAATAAGCCCAATCACTTTAAAATTACAAAAAATGCTACAAACCATAGCAAACTATGCCTAACTCACCCAAATTACTTTGGCTACCATAAATCACCCCCAACTACCCCTTACCACCCCAAAATAAGCCCAATCACTTTAAAATTACGAAAAATGCTACAAGCCATAGCAAACTATCTCAAACTCACCTGAATTACTTCGGTTACCATAAATCACCCCCAACTACCCTTTACCACCCCAAACTAATCCCAATCACTTTAAAATTACAAAAAATGCTACAAACCATAGCAAACTATTCCAAACTCACCTAAATTACTTCGGCTACCATAAATCACCCCCAACTACCCCTTACAGCCCCAAAATTAGCCTAATCACTTTAAAATTACAAAAATGCTACAAAACATAGCAAGCTATGCCAAACTCACTTAAATTACTTCGGCTACCATAAATTAATTATCGTTTTCAATCAAAATCTTCTATTTGGTTGTGTTATTTATAAATGCCTTATCGTATTAAATCATAAAATATTAATAAATATTTGCACATAAAATATATTGTTCCGACTAATAGTCATTATTCTGAATATTAAATATGCTGATACCTATTTTGATTCTCTTCCACCTTACAATAAATATTTGTTCCAGTTGAGATGCAAACATAAACGTATTTCTGAATTGCAACACGCTGACGGGGCAAGCCCTACCTTTTCAACATGCGTGCATTTGTATAAACAGCTCTATGGTTTTTAACTTTAAAGAGGTATAAAGGCGGTGTAAGCGCTAGAGTTTCGTAAATATATCTGAAAAATTCGAAATTCTGCAATTGAATCAGAACTATCTTTGTGTTCGATAGTAAATTTATACTTGGAGTGGCACTGCCAACCCTGCCACCCCTGATGAGGCACCTGCTGACTACTCTCCTTCCAGGGAAACTTTATAAATCAACGTCAAAATAATTTAGGGCGCCTGAATGTGAAAATATCACTGTGTAATAACTTCAGACTGACATGGAACACTTGAAATTTCGATATTTGTTTGTAATTCGTCACAGGTCCATGAAGGAATGCATGTTAATGTAAACAAGAGTTAGTTTGTCGGAGAGGCCGAATAAGATTTTTACACCGACCACATTCCCGTCAAAATATTTATTTACTTTAGTATGTTAATTCATTTTGTGCAAATTATGACGGGCCAGTCGAGTACACCTGCGCGAGTATTATTTGGTAATCCAAATTCTTTTAATACGCACTAGGCACGTGCACCTAATATAATTGTTAAAATTGCTGCTTCAGCGTCTGGAACGCTGGTACTCAACGTCGCCAAGGTCGGAGCGACGCATCAGTATTCGAAGTTCTATCGCTATTAAATAAACTTTTTTAATATAATATTCCCGATTTGTTCTTGACGTTAAGTAAATATCTCCCGAATCGATTTTCGAAAAATTACCATCGTCTTACCGGACTCCACTTATATACCGTACGCTAATTTTTACGTTCATTTAATGATAGTGGTGTATTTGATCTTCACCAAACCTGCTCCGGCCAAAATCCGAAATTTGCAGTTTTACCGGATTTCACTGACATCATAAGTAATGTGTGCTTATACACGATTTACACTATTTATTTTATGTACATTGTGTTCATTATTGTTCTGCATTATTTATAACTAAGATGGAGGAATAGTAAGCGGGGTACAAATACCACCACGTATAATTCCTCTGAAAAGTGATGGAAATAGTCTTTTTTACTATCTTTCCTATTGCATTTTATTACCGAAAATAGAGCTCAAGAGGTTCGCACTATAATTGTTCATTTTAAAATTACCAAATTTTCTGTATATTTTACCTGAATACGTTAAACACCCCTAAACATAATGTACCATTCCAAACTACTTTCAAAAACCATACACTTGCCATTCCAAACTACCCCACATCAACCTAAAATGTAAAAAAATTACGAATTACAAGCAAACTACGCTAAACTCGCATAAATTACTTCGACTTCCGCTATATCACCCCAACCACTTCTTACCAAGCCAAACTAAACCCAATCGCATTAAAATTACCAAAAGTTTCGTTTAATCCGCCAAAGTTAAACCCCGCCAACCATCAATAACCATTCAAAACAATCCCCAAAAAAAACCTTATCATCCGAAACTACACCAAATACATCGTTTTTATGGTGTGAAATTATTTATTATATAAAGCGAAGTGTCCTCACTGACACACTCATTCACTCATTCATCTACACACTGATTCATAATCAACCCACAGCCCAAACCGTGAGGGCTGGAGACTTGAAATTTTAGACACGGGTGTATCATGTGCCGAAACTGAACACTAAGACGGGATTTTGCGAAATTCGGCCCGGTTCCTTTGTAATTCAATAAAAACCGGCTGAAATAAACAAAAAATGATCCGATTGCGGAAACCGTGTTTATGTTAGAAGCACGTATCTAGCCAAAACAACTTCGACGACGGGCGACCGGTTTACATTAAAAGCACTTATTTAACCTAAACAATTACTAACTTTACCTAAATAATACCGGAAATAGAGCTCAAGAGCGAAGAATAACTTCGAATTTTTTTATAC
Source organism: Eledona agricola (assembly GCA_964023215.1). Classification (NCBI taxonomy): domain Eukaryota; kingdom Metazoa; phylum Arthropoda; class Insecta; order Coleoptera; family Tenebrionidae; genus Eledona; species Eledona agricola. The sequence continues at coordinate 2,976,150 of OZ026863.1, forward strand.
ATAATTCCTAAATACTTCGTTTTTATGGTGTAAAATTTTGTATTTATATATTTCAACATTGTCTTTAACGTTGTCAGAGAACTAAATGGGAATAATTTGGAATAATTTAGCTTATATGTCAACTCTCCTTCTCTTGAAACTTTCGAAAACAACGACAAAATTCTTTAGGGCGCCTGGATTTGAAAATATAACTCTGTGTAATAAGTTTAGACTGAATAGAGTAAAAAGAAAGGAGCTTGCACCCAGAAACGAAATTAAATGGAACACTTGAAGTTGAAATATTTGTTTGTAATTCGTCACAAGTCCATGAGGGAATGCGTGTTAATGTAAACAAATGTGAGTTTATTGGAGAGGCCGAATAAGATTTTTACATTATTGAAGCAGCTGGAGCCTGCCACGTCAAGGGCAAGGTCAGAAACGTGAAAAGGCGATGCTCGATTTAGTTTGATTGAGTGTCTATGCAGAAATTCGCACATACCAAGCGTTGGATAAGCCTTTCTTATCGTTTCTTAGAATTCGAGAATTGCTGGTTCAGCGTGTGGAGCAGTACTCGATCGCGGTGTTTAATTTTAACTCAACTACAATTGTGAAAATTGCTGCTCCAGCGTCGGAAACTGTTCGCAAAGTCGCCAAATTCGATGAGGCGACGCATCAGTGTTCGAAGGTCTACCGCTATCAAATAAAGTATTTTAATTTAACATTTTATCCTCGCGTTAACCAAATCTGCCTCCAATCAATTTTCGAAAAATTATCAGCATCGGACCGGACTCCACTTATATTTGTACGCTAATTTTTACGTTTAGTTAATGATAGTGGTGTATTTGTTTTTCACCAAATTTGCCCCGAAATTTTCACCGTTGTATGTACCAGATATCACTGACATTCATACCAGTCGAGTACACCTGCGCGAGTATTATTTGGTAATCCAAATTCTTTTAATACGCACTAGGCACGTGCACCTAATATAATTGTTAAAATTGCTGCTTCAGCGTCTGGAACGCTGGTACTCAACGTCGCCAAGGTCGAGGCGACGCATCAGTATTCGAAGTTCTATCGCTATTAAATACATTTTTTTAATATAATATTCCCGATTTGTTCTTGACGTTAAGTAAATATCTCCCCAATCGATTTTCGAAAAATTACCATCGTCTTACCGGACTCCACTTATATACCGTACGCTAATTTTTACGTTCATTTAATGATAGTGGTGTATTTGATCTTCACCAAACCTGCTCCGGCCAAAATCCGAAATTTGCAGTTTTACCGGATTTCACTGACATCATAAGTAATGTGTGCTTATACACGATTTACACTATTTATTTTATGTACATTGTGTTCATTATTAAAAGTGTGTAGGCTTTCACGGTCGGTGTTGTCAACAACGGTGGTATTAATCGGGTTTGTTGACCGTGTTCCATGCGAAGTTCCATGAGGGGGGGTGTAGTGAGCGCCCCGAGAGGCTAACTCAGCAAGTGATCCCCATGAATCTCTGCCAAACGTTTCGTCCACAGCTGCGGTGGACATCTTCAGTGGCGGTGTGGTCGTGGTCGAAGTACTCTCCCAGCTGTCACAGTCGCGACTGGCACATCATCACTTTGCGCAGCTCTATATATAGCCTCAGATCGGTTATGCATCGTTCCGGGTGGGCGTGTCCCTGCATTCGTCAAAGGTGGTGACGTCACTCTTCTCGTTGTCATGGTTGGCTGCCAACTCCTGTCCATTTTTAATCCTTCACCCTTCTTATTGAAATTGTTCTGGTGTTTGAAAATTTCAATCGCTTCTCGGTGTAGACGAGCGTAGTAGTGTGAGGTGGACGCCAATCGTTCAGTCTCCTCAAACCGTATCTGATGGTCTCCCTCAGAAAGAGCGTGTTCAGCTACCGACGATTTCTCCACTTCACCCAGACGACAGTTCCTCTTGTGTTCCGTCAAGCGCGTCTTGATGCTTCTCTTTGTTGTACCTACATAAACAGATCCACACGAACACGGAATTTTGTATACCCCAGCTGACGACAACGGATCTCTGGGATCTTTCGCCGAACCCAGTAGTCCTCGGATCTGTGTCGTGGGTTTAAAGATGGTCTTAATATTATTCCGGTTCAATAGTCGGCCAATGCGGTCTGTCACATTCCGCACATATGGTAAAAAGGCCGTTCCTGCAAACTCAGTTGTGTTATCAGTTGTAGGTCTCACCGACGTCCTTGGGTGTATAGATCTTCTTATATCTTTTGAGGAGTATCCATTGGCTTGTAGCATCTTGTCCAAGTGGTCAAGTTCACCCTTAAGATGTTGTGGTTCGCAGATCTTAGTGGCTCGACTAACCAAGGTCTTGATCACCGCTCTTTTTTGGGATGGATGATGGTTGGACTCCTTGTTGAGGTACCTATCTGTGTGGGTAGGTTTTCGATATACCTGGTGGCCTAGGGACCCATCATGTTTCCTGTTCACCAGAACGTCAAGGAACGGTAGGCAACGATCTCTCTCTTTCTCCATTGTGAATTGGATTCGCGGATTTTGTTGGTTAATGTGGTCCATGAATTCCTGTAGCGCTGCTTCACCGTGGTCCCAGATGATAAATGTGTCGTCCACATAACGGAACCAGCACTTGGGTTTCTTCGGTGCCGTTTGAAGCGCTTCTTTCTCAAACGCCTCCATGAAGAAATTAGCCACCACAGGGCTCAGTGGACTTCCCATGGCCACGCCATCCAGCTGTTCGTAGTAGGCGTTGTCGTACTTAAAATATGTTGTTGTTAGTACATATTGGAAAATATTTATAATATCCGTGGGAAAGAGTGTCCTTATGCAAACCAATGCATCCTTGACTGGAACCATCGTAAACAGCGAGACTACGTCGAAACTGACCAATATGTCTTCAGGGCCAAGGCGAAGTGGTTTGATCTTCTCCACAAAATGGGCTGAGTCTCTGATGTAGGAGTCTGTATGTCCGATATGAGGTTGCAGCAAACCCGCCAAGTATTTGGCGACTCCATAAGTCGGAGAGTCGATGGTACTGACAATGGGGCGAAGAGGTACGTCTGGCTTATGTATCTTCGGCAAGCCGTAGAGTCGAGGTGGAAGTGCTTCCGATTTTCGAATCTTCAGCTTCATCTCATCCGGAATTGACGCCACTTTAATCAGATTATTCGTTTGCCTGAGGATACGAGCCGTGGGGTCCCGTGAGAGTTTTTTATAGGTTAATGGATCCAGGATGTCGTCCATCTTCCGTCTGTAGTCTCTGGTGTTAAGTACTGTGGTGGCGTTCCCTTTGTCTGCAGATAAAATCATAATATCCTTGTTGTTTCTTAATGTTCTTAACGCTGCTTTCTCCTTCGCCTTAAGGTTGCCCAATGGTGGTTTGGCCCTCTGTAAGATTCTGGCCGATTCGCGGCGCACTTCCTCGGCTTTATCAGATGTTAATTTTCGAATTCCGGCCTCAATGTTTGAGATGATGTCTTCTACCGGCAAAGTTTTGGGAACCACTGCAAAATTACCTCCCTTGGCCAGGATCTCCGTTTCTTCTGTGGACAAGGTGTAATCGGACATATTGATCACAGTGCGCTGTTTATCCAGCGTCGGAACTGAAGGTCTTTGTGCTATGTGTCTACTGAATTTCCTTATCTGTGTTTCCCTGCTGTGTCCCATGGTAGCTTCAAACGTGCCGTAAGTTATTCTATCGACCTTGTCCCAGTCTTCTCCATTTAAAGTGTTGCCCAGCTTAACGTGTATTCCCAACAGTTGTCTTGCGTTCTTGTCAAGATCTTTCCGAGTTTGATGGATCCGTTCCCGTAGCAGGGCTTTCTCTGTTCTATCGTAGATGCGATAGAACCACAACATCTTAAGGGTGAACTTGACCACTTGGACAAGATGCTACAAGCCAATGGATACTCCTCAAAAGATATAAGAAGATCTATACACCCAAGGACGTCGGTGAGACCTACAACTGATAACACAACTGAGTTTGCAGGAACGGCCTTTTTACCATATGTGCGGAATGTGACAGACCGCATTGGCCGACTATTGAACCGGAATAATATTAAGACCATCTTTAAACCCACGACACAGATCCGAGGACTACTGGGTTCGGCGAAAGATCCCAGAGATCCGTTGTCGTCAGCTGGGGTATACAAAATTCCGTGTTCGTGTGGATCTGTTTATGTAGGTACAACAAAGAGAAGCATCAAGACGCGCTTGACGGAACACAAGAGGAACTGTCGTCTGGGTGAAGTGGAGAAATCGTCGGTAGCTGAACACGCTCTTTCTGAGGGAGACCATCAGATACGGTTTGAGGAGACTGAACGATTGGCGTCCACCTCACACTACTACGCTCGTCTACACCGAGAAGCGATTGAAATTTTCAAACACCAGAACAATTTCAATAAGAAGGGTGAAGGATTAAAAATGGACAGGAGTTGGCAGCCAACCATGACAACGAGAAGAGTGACGTCACCACCTTTGACGAATGCAGGGACACGCCCACCCGGAACGATGCATAACCGATCTGAGGCTATATATAGAGCTGCGCAAAGTGATGATGTGCCAGTCGCGACTGTGACAGCTGGGAGAGTACTTCGACCACGACCACACCGCCACTGAAGATGTCCACCGCAGCTGTGGACGAAACGTTTGGCAGAGATTCATGGGGATCACTTGCTGAGTTAGCCTCTCGGGGCGCTCACTACACCCCCCCTCATGGAACTTCGCATGGAACACGGTCAACAAACCCGATTAATACCACCGTTGGTGTTCATTATTGTTCTGCATTATTTATAACTAAGATGGAGGAATAGTAAGCGGGGTACAAATACCACCACGTATAATTCCTCTGAAAAGTGATGGAAATAGTCTTTTTTACTATCTTTACTATTGCATTTTATTACCGAAAATAGAGCTCAAGAGGTTCGCACTATAATTGTTCATTTTAAAATTACCAAATTTTCTGTATATTTTACCTGAATACGTTAAACACCCCTAAACATAATGTACCATTCCAAACTACTCTCAAAAACCATACACTTGCCATTCCAAACTACCCCACATCAACCTAAAATGTAAAAAAATTACGAATTACAAGCAAACTACGCTAAACTCGCATAAATTACTTCGACTTCCGCTATATCACCCCAACCACTTCTTACCAAGCCAAACTAAACCCAATCGCATTAAAATTACCAAAAGTTTCGTTTAATCCGCCAAAGTTAAACCCCGCCAACCATCAATAACCATTCAAAACAATCCCCAAAAAAAACCTTATCATCCGAAACTACACCAAATACATCGTTTTTATGGTGTGAAATTATCTATTATATAAAGCGAAGTGTCCTCACTGACACACTCATTCACTCATTCATCTACACACTGATTCATAATCAACCCACAGCCCAAACCGTGAGGGCTGGAGACTTGAAATTTTAGACACGGGTGTATCATGTGCCGAAACTGAACACTAAGACGGGATTTTGCGAAATTCGGCCCGGTTCCTTTGTAATTCAATAAAAACCGGCTGAAATAAACAAAAAATGATCCGATTGCGGAAACCGTGTTTATGTTAGAAGCACGTATTTAGCCAAAACAACTTCGACGACGGGCGACCGGTTTACATTAAAAGCACTTATTTAACCTAAACAATTACAACGTCGAGTTTCTGCTTTCGTGATCATACTTTTGCCGTACCTAGCGAGGCCGCAGATATTTCAATTATAATTTTGATTTCAATTATAATGTCGATCCGTGACTCAATTAAAAATTACCAAATCACTCCAAATTTAATCCGTCAACATTAAACATCCTCAAATATCTCTTACCACTGCAAATTTTACCAAATCAACCCCAAAAAATTCCCGAACTATGCCAAACTGACATAAACTAGATCCGTTATTTTAAATCATCCCTTACCACCCTTTAGCAACCCCAAGTAACTCCACTCACTTTAAAATAAAACAAAATGACACAAATCATGGCAGATTATGTCGAACTCACACATATTATTTCGTCTACCAAAAATCACCCCCAACTACCCCTTACCACCCCAAAATAAGACCAATCACTTTAAAATTACAAAAAAATTCTACAAACCGTAGCAAACTATGCCAAACTCCCCTAAATTACTTCGGCTATCATGAATCACCCCCAACTACCCCTTACCACCCAAAACACAGCCCAATCACTTTAAAATAATAAAAAATGTTACAAGCCATATCAAACTATGCCAAACTCATCTAAATTACTTTGACTTCCATAAATCACCCCAAACTACCCCTTACCACCCCAAAATAAGCCCAATCACTTTAAAATTATAAAAAATGCTACAAACCATAGCAAACTATGCCTAACTCACCTAAATTACTTCGGCTACCATAAATCACCCCCAACTACCCCTTACCACCCAAAACACAGCCCAATCACTTTAAAATAATAAAAAATGTTACAAGCCATATCAAACTATGCCAAACTCATCTAAATCACTTTGGCTTCCATAAATCACCCCCAACTACCCCTTACCACCCCAAAATAGGCTCAATCACTTTAAAATTACAAAAAAATTCTACAAACCGTAGCAAACTATGCCAAACTCCCCTAAATTACTTCGGCTACCATAAATCACCCCGAACTACCCCTTACAACCCCAAAATATACCAATCACTTTAAAATTACAAAATATTCAACAAATCATAGCAAACTATGCCTAACTCACCTAAATTACTTCGGCTACCATAAATCACCCCCAACTACCCCTTACCAACCACAAACTAAACCCAATCACTTTAAAATTACAAAAAATGCTACAAACCATAGCAAACTATGCCAAAATCACTTAAATTACTTTGGCTATCATAAATCATCCCCAACTACCCCTTACCACCCCAAACTCAGCCCAATCACTTTAAAATTACAAAAAATGTTACAAGCCATATCAAACTATGCCAAACTCATCTAAATTACTTTGGCTTCCATTAATCACCCCCAACTACCCCTTACCACCCCAAAATAGGCTCAATCACTTTAAAATTACAAAAAAATTCTACAAACCATAGCAAACAATGCCAAACTCACTTAAATTACTTTGGCTTCTATAAATCACCCCCAACTACCCCTTACCACCCCAAAATAGGCTCAATCACTTTAAAATTACAAAAAAATTCTACAAACCGTAGCAAACTATGCCAAACTCCCCTAAATTACTTCGGCTACCATAAATTACCCCGAACAACCCCTTACAACCCCAAAATAAGCCCAATCATTTTAAAATTACAAAATATTCAACAAATCATAGCAAACTATGCCTAACTCACCTAAATTACTTCAGCTACCATAAATCACCCCCAACTACCCCTTACAACCCCAAAATTAGCCCAATCACTTTAAAATTACGAAGAATGCTACAAACCATGGCAAACTATCTCAAACTCACCTGAATTACTTCGGCTACCATAAATCGACTAATAGTCGTTATTCTGAATATTAAATATGCTGATACCTATTTTGATTCTCCTCCACCTTCCAATAAATATTTGTTCCAGTTGAGATGCAAACATAAACGTATTTCTGAATTGCAACACGCTGACGGGGCAAGCCCTACCTTTTCAACATGCGTGCATTTGTATAAACAGCTCTATTGTTTTTAACTTTAAAGAGGTATAAAGGCGGTGTAAGCGCTAGAGTTTCGTAAAAATATCTGAAAAATTCGAAATTCTGCAATTGAATCAGAACTATCTTTGTGTTCGATAGTAAATTTATACTTGGAGTGGCACTGCCAACCCTGCCACACCTGACGAGCCCCCTGCTGACTACTCTCCTTCCAGGGAAACTTTATAAATCAACGGCAAAATAATTTAGGGCGCCTGAATGTGAAAATATCACTGTGTAATAAGTTCAGACTGACATGGAACACTTGGAATTTCGATATTTGTTTGTAATTCGTCACAGGTCCATGAAGGAATGCATGTTAATGTAAACAAGTGTTAGTTTGTTGGAGAGACCGAATAAGATTTTTAACATTCCTGTCAAAATATTTATTTTCTTTAGAATGTTAATTTTTTAAATTCATTTCGTGAAAATTATGACGGGCCATACGAGTACACCTGTGCGAGTATTATTTGGTACATACAAATTAATCTCTTTTGTTATCCAAATTGTTTACATACGCACTAGACACGTGCACCTCATATAATTGTGAAAATTGCTGCTTCAGCGTCTGAAACGCTGGTACTCAACGTCGCCAAGGTCGAGGCGACGCATCGGTATTCGAAGTTCTATCGCTATTAAATAAATTATTTTATTCCCGATATTCCCGATTTGTTCTTGCCGTTAACCAAAACTCTCCCCAATCGATTTTCGAAAAATTTCCAGCGTCGGACCGGACGTCACTTATTATCGTACGCTAATTTTTACGTTCAGTTAATCATAGTGGTGTATTTGTTCTTCACCAAACCTGCTCCGGCCAAAATCCGAAATTTTAAGTATTGTGTACTTATACACGATTTACACTATTTATTTTACGTACATTGTGTTCATTATGGTTCTGCATTATTTATAACTAAGATGGAGCAGTTTGAAAATCTAATAGTAAGCGGAGAACAAATACCACCATGTATAATTCCCGTGAAAAGTGATGGAAATAGTCTTTCTTACTATCTTTCCTATTGAATTTTTAATACCGGAAATAGAGCTCAAGAGCGAAGAATAACTTCGACTTTTTTTATACATAATTCCTAAATACTTCGTTTTTATGGTGTAAAATTTTGTATCTATATATTTCAACATTGTCTTTAACGTTGTCAGAGAACTAAATGGGTATAATTTGGAATAATTTAGCTTCTATGTCAACTCTCCTTCTTTTGAAACTTTGGAAAACAACGACAAAATTCTTTAGGGCGCCTGGATTTGAAAATATAACTCTGTATAATAAGTTTAGACTGACTAGAGTGAAAAGAAAGGAGCTTGCACCCAGAAATGAAATTAAATGGAACACTTGAAGTTGCAATATTTGTTTGTAATTCGTCAGAAGTCCATGAGGGAATGCGTGTTAATGTAAACAAGTGTGAGTTTATTGGAGAGGCAGAATAAGATTTTTACATTATTGAAGCAGCTGGAGCCTGCCACGTCAAGGGCAAGGTCACAAACGTGAAAAGGCGATGCTCGATTTAGTTTGATTGAGTATCTATGCAGAAATTCGCACATACCAAGCGTTGGATAAGCCTTTCTTAACGTTTCTTAGAATTCGAGAATTGCTGGTTCAGCGTGTGGAGCAGTACTCGATCGCGGTGTTTAATTTTAACACAACTACAATTGTTAAAATTGCTGCTCCAGCGTCGGAAACTGTTCGCAAAGTCGCCAAATTCGATGAGGCGACGCATCAGTGTTCGAAGGTCTACCGCTATCAAATTAAGTATTTTAATTTAACATTTGATCCTCGCGTTAACCAAATCTGCCCCCAATCAATTTTCGAAAAATTACCAGCGTCGAACCGGATTCCACTTATATTTGTACGCTAATTTTTACTTTCAGTTAATGGTAGTGCTGTAAATTCACCATTATCATTAACTGAACGGTCGTCCGGTACGACGAAGGTGATTGGGAACAAATTTTGTTAACGGCAAAATTAACATTCTAAAATAAATAAATATTTTGACGGGAATATAGAGGATGTAAAAATCTTATTCGGTCTCTCCGACGGACTCACACCTGTTTACATTAACACACACTTGTTGAACAATTAAAGTGCCAACCTATTGAGCTTCCGTTCCAGTATTAAAATATCAATACCAATACCATAGATATAAAAAAAGACAATTTCCATAACCTTTCATAATACGGTGTGGTATTTGTACATCGCTAGATTTTCAAACTTCTCCATCTTAGTTATAAATGATGTAAAGCAATAATAAACACAGTGAACGTAAAATAAATAGTGTAAAACGTGTATAAGCACATAATTATTAAGGGTATGAATGTCAGTGATCTCTGGTACATACAACGGTGAAAATTTCGGATTTCAGCCGGGGCAAATTTGGTGAAAAACAAATACACCACTATCATTAAATGAACGTAAAAATTAGCGTACGGTATATAAGTGGAGTCCGGTACGACGATGGTAATTTTTCAAAAATCGATTGGGGAGATATTTACTTAACGTCAAGAACAAATCGGGAATATTATATTAAAAAAATTTATTTAATAGCGATAGAACTTCGAATACTGATTCGTCGCCTCGACCTTGGCGACGTTGAGTACCAGCGTTCCAGACGCTGAAGCAGCAATTTTAACAATTATATTAGGTGCACGTGCCTAGTGCGTATTAAAAGAATTTGGATTACCAAATAATACTCGCGCAGGTGTACTCGACTGGCCCGTCATAATTTGCACAAAATGAATTAACATACTAAAGTAAATAAATATTTTGACGGGAATGTGGTGGGTGTAAAAATCTTATTCGGCCTCTCCGACAAACTAACACTTGTTTACATTAACATGCATGCCTTTATGGACCTGTGACGAATTACAAACAAATATCTAAATTTCAAGTGTTCCATTTGATTTCGTTTCTGGATGCAAGCGGTTTTTTTCACTCTTGTCAGTCTGAACTTATTACATAGTGATATTTTCACATCCAGGTGCCCTAAATTTATTTTGCCGCTGATTTCAAAAATTTTTCTGGAAGGAAAGTAGTCAGCAGTGGGGCTCGTCAGGGGTGGCAGGGTTGGCAGTGCCACCCCAAGTATAAATTTACTATCGAACACAAAATTAGTTCTGTAATTCAGTTGCAGAATTATGAATTTTTCAAATATTTTCACGAAAATTTAGCGCTTACACCGCCACTGGTATGAATGTCAGTGATATCTGGTACATACAACGGTGAAAATTTCGGGGCAAATTTGGTGAAAAACAAATACACCACTATCATTAACTAAACGTAAAAATTAGCGTACAAATATAAGTGGAGTCCGGTCCGATGCTGATAATTTTTCGAAAATTGATTGGGGGCAGATTTGGTTAACGCGAGGATCAAATGTTAAATTAAAATACTTTATTTGATAGCGGTAGACCTTCGAACACTGATGCGTCGCCTCATCGAATTTGGCGACTTTGCGAACAGTTTCCGACGCTGGAGCAGCAATTTTCACAATTGCAGTTGTGTTAAAATTAAACACCGCGATCGAGTACTGCTCCACACGCTGAACCAGCAATTCTCGAATTCTAAGAAACGATAAGAAAGGCTTATCCAACGCTTGGTATATGCGAATTTCTGCATAGACACTCAATCAAACTAAATCGAGCATCGCCTTTTCACGTTTCTGACCTTGCCCTTGACGTGGCAGGCTCCAGCTGCTTCAATAATGTAAAAATCTTATTCGGCCTCTCCAATAAACTCACATTTGTTTACATTAACACGCATTCCCTCATGGACTTGTGACGAATTACAAACAAATATTTCAACTTCAAGTGTTCCATTTAATTTCGTTTCTGGGCGCAAGCTCCTTTCTTTTCACTCTAGTCAGTCTAAACTTATTACACAGAGTTATATTTTCAAATCCAGGCGCCCTAAAGAATTTTGTCATTGTTTTCAAAAGTTTCAAGAGAAGGAGAGTTGACATAGAAGCTAAATTTTTCCAAATTATTCCCATTTAGTTCTCTGACAACGTTAAAGACAATGTTGAAATATATAAATACAAAATTTTACACCATAAAAACGAAGTATTTAGGAATTATGTATAAAAAAAGTCGAAGTTATTCTTCGCTCTTGAGCTCTATTTCCGGTATTAAAAATGCAATAGGAAAGATAGTAAGAAAGACTATTTCCATCACTTTTCACGGGAATTATACGTGGTGGTATTTGTTCTCCGCTTACTATTAGATTTTCAAACTGCTCCATCTTAGTTATAAATAATGCAGAACAATAATGAACGCAATGTACGTAAAATAAATAGTGTAAAGAAATCGTGTCTAAGCATACAATACTTAAGCGTATGATGCCAGTGAAAATTTCGGATTTCGCCGGAGCAGGTTTGGTGAAGAACAAATACACCACTATCATTAACTGAACGTAAAAATTAGCGTACGAAAATAAGTGAAGTCCGGTCCGACGCTGGAAATTTTTCGAAAATCGATTGGGGAGAGTTTTGGTTAACGGCAAGAACAAATCGGGAATATTATATTAAAATAATTTATTTAATAGCGATAGAACTTTGAATACCGATGCGTCGCCTCGACCTTGGCGACGTTGAGTACCACCGATCCAGACGCTGAAGCAGCAATTTTCACAATTATATGAGGTGCACGTGCCTAGTGCGTATAAAAACAATTTGGATAACAAAAGAGATTAATTTGTATGCACCAAATAATACTCGCACAGGTGTACTCGTATGGCCCGTCATAATTTTCACAAAATCAATTTAAGAAATTAACATTCTAAAGTAAATAAATATTTTGACAGGAATGTTAAAAATCTTATTCGGTCTCTCCGACAAACTAACACTTGTTTACATTAACATGCATTCCTTCATGGACCTGTGACGAATTACAAACAAATATCGAAATTTCAAGTGTTCCATGTCAGTCTGAACTTATTACACAGTGATATTTTCACATTCAGGCGTCCTAAATTATGGAGGAGAGTACTCAGCAGGTGCCTCGTCAGGAGTGGCAGGCTTGGCAGTGCCACTCCAAGTATAAATTTACTATCGAACACAAAGATAGTTCTGATTCAATTGCAGAATTTCGAATTTTTCAGATATTTTTACGAAACTCTAGCGCTTACACCGCCTTTATACCTCTTTAAAGTTAAAAATCATAGAGCTGTTTATACAAATGCACGCATGTTGAAAAGGTAGGGCTTGCCCCGTCAGCGTGTTGCAATTCAGAAATACGTTTATGTTTGCATCTCAACTGGAACAAATATTTATTGGAAGGTGGAAGAGAATCAAAATAGTTATCAGCATATTTAATATTCAGAATAACGACTATTAGTCGGATCAATATATTTTATGTGCAGATATTTATTAATATTTTATGATTTATTACGATAAGGCATTTATAAATAACACAACCAAATAGAAGATTTTGATTGAAAACGATTATTAATTTATGGTAGCCGAAGTAATTTAAGTGAGTTTGGCATAGCTTGCTATGTTTTGTAGCATTTTTGTAATTTTAAAGTGATTAGGCTAATTTTGGGGCGGTAAGGGGTAGTTAGGGGTGATTTATGGTAGCCGAAGTAATTTAGGTGAGTTTGGCATAGTTTGCTATGGTTTGTAGCATTTTTTGTAATTTTAAAGTGATTGGGATTAGTTTGGGGTGGTAAGGGGTAGTTGGGGGTGATTTATGGTAGCCGAAGTAATTCAGGTGAGTTTGAGATAGTTTGCTATGGCTTGTAGCATTTTTCGTAATTTTAAAGTGATTGGGCTTATTTTGGGGTGGTAAGGGGTAGTTGGGGGTGATTTATGGTAGCCGAAGTAATTTAGGTGAGTTAGGCAAAGTTTCCTACGGTTTGTAGAATTTTTTTTTAATTTTAAAGTGATTGAGCCTATTTTGGGGTGGTAAGGGGTAGTTGGGGGTGATTTATAGAAGCCAAAGTAATTTAAGTGAGTTTGGCATAGTTTGCTATGGTTTGTAGCATTTTTTGTAATTTTAAAGTGATTGGGCTTATTTTGGGGTGGTAAGGGGTAGTTGGGGGTGATTTATGGTAGCCGAAGTAATTTAGGTGAGTTTGGCATAGTTTGCTATGGTTTGTAGCATTTTTTGTAATTTTAAAGTGATTGGGTTTAGTTTGTGGTTGGTAAGGGGTAGTTGGGGGTGATTTATGGTAGCCGCAGTAATTTAAGTGAGTTTGGCATAGTTTGCTATGGTTTGTAGCATTTTTTTGTAATTTTAAAGTGATTGGGCTTATTTTGGGGTAGTAAGGGGTTGTTGGGGGTGATTTATGTTAGCCGAAGTAATTTAGGTGAGTTAGGCATAGTTTGCTATGGTTTGTAGTATTTTTTATAATTTTAAAGTGATTTGGCTTATTTTGGGGTAGTAAGGGGTAGCTGGGGGTGATTTATGTTAGCCGAAGTAATTTAGGTGAGTTAGGCATAGTTTGCTATGGTTTGTAGCATTTTTTGTAATTTTAAAGTGATTGGGATGAGTTTGGGGTGGTAAGGGGTAGTTGGGGGTGATTTATGATAGCCGAAGTAATTTAAGTGAGTTTGGCATAGTTTGGTATGGTTTGTAGAATTTTTTGTAATTTTAAAGTGATTGGGCTTATTTTGGGGTTGTAAGGGGTAGTTGGGGGTGATTTATGGTAGCCGAAGTAATTTAGGGGAGTTTGGCACAGTTTGCTACGGTTTGTAGAATTTTTTTGTAATTTTAAAGTGATTGAGCCTATTTTGGGGAGGTAAGGGGTAGTTGGGGGTGATTAATGGAAGCCGAAGTAATTTAGATGAGTTTGGCATAGTTTGATATTGCTTGTAACATTTTTTGTAATTTTAAAGTGATTGGGCTTATTTTGGGGTGGTAAGGGGTAGTTGGGGGTGATTTTTGGTAGACGAAATAATATGTGTGAGTTGGACATAATCTGCCATGATTTGTGTCATTTTGTTTTATTTTAAAGTGATTGGAGTTACTTGGGGTTGCTAAGGGGTGGTAAGGGATGATTTAAAATAACGGATCTAGTTTATGTCAGTTTGGCATAGTTCGGGAATTTTTTGGGGTTGATTTGGTAAAGTTTGCAGTGGTAAGAGATATTTGAGGATGTTTAATGTTGACGGATTAAATTTGGAGTGATTTGGTAATTTTTAATTGAGTCACGGATCGACATTATAATTGAAATCAAAATTATAATTGAAATATCTGCGGCCTCGCTAGGTACGGCAAAAGTATGATCACGAAAGCCAAAACTCGACGTTGAAATTGTTTAGGTTAAATAAGTGCTTTTAATGTAAACCGGTCGCCCGTCGTCGAAGTTGTTTTGGCTAGATACGTGCTTCTAACATAAACACGGTCTCCGCGATCCGATCATTTTTTGTTTATTTTAGCCGGTTTTTATTGAATTACAAAGGAACCGGGCCGAATTTCGCAAAATCCCTTCTTAGTGTTCAGTTTCGGCACATGATACACCCGTGTCTAAAATTTCAAGTCTCCAGCCCTCACGGTTTGGGCTGTGGGTTGATTATGAATCAGTGTGTAGATGAATGAGTGAATGAATGAGTGTGTCAGTGAGGACACTTCGCTTTATATATATAGATGATCAGCTAATTTGTAAACTTCGATTTCCCCTAAAATTATATAAAGTTAATTTCGTTTTCCTGGAATCGCTTATAGAACAACTGCCTAAAGAGACTATTCAAAAATTTTCATCTCAGATATCAACCAAGGTATCCTCTTTGTCCAAATCATATTGAAGTACCCGGTCCTGGCAACGCAGTTTAATTTCAGCATATTTGTTTATTTTGTGATTGGAAAAGTAGAGCATTCCTGTTTAATTGTATTATAATGTCGATTAGTCAACATCACCACTTTAGTCAACACTGAGTTTATTTAATCTACGTCCGGGCAACGCCGGGTACATTCAGCTAGTTAAATCATAAAATATTAATAAATATCTGCACATAAAGTATATTGTTCCGACTAATAGTCGTTATTCGGAATATTAAATATGCTGATACCTATTTTGATTCTCTTCCATCTTCCAATAAATATTTGTTCCAGTTGAGATGCAAACATAAACGTATTTCTGAATTGCAACACGCTGACGGGGCAAGCCCTCCCTTTTCAACATGCGTGCATTTTTATAAACAGCTCTATGGTTTTTACTTTAAAGAAGTATAAAGGCGGTGTAAGCGCTAGAGTTTCGTAAAAATATCTGAAAAATTCGAAATTCTGTAATTGAATCAGAACTATCTTTGTGTTCGATAGTAAATTTATACTTGGAGTGGCACTGCCAACCCTGCCACCCCTGACGAGGCACCTGCTGACTACTCTCCTTTCAGGGAAACTTTATAAATCAAAGTCAAAATAATTTAGGGCGCCTGAATGTGAAAATATCACTGTGTAATAAGTTCAGACTGACATGGAACACTTGAAATTTCGATATTTGTTTGTAATTCGTCACAGGCCCATGAAGGAATGCCTGTTAATGTAAACAAGTGTTAGTTTGTTGGAGAGACCCAATAAGATTTTTAACATTCCGGTCAAAATATGACGGGTCATACGAGTACACCTGTGCGAGTATTATTTGGTACATACAAATTAACCTCTTTTGTTATCCAAATTGTTTACATACGCACTAGGCACGTGCACCTCATATAATTGTGAAAATTGCTGCTTCAGCGTCTGAAACGCTGGTTCTCAACGTCGCCAAGGTCGAGGCGACGCATCGGTATTCGAAGTTCTATCGTTATTAAATAAATTATTTTATTCCCGATATTCCCGATTTGTTCTTGCCGTTAACCAAAACTTTCCCCAATCGATTTTCGAAAAATTTCCAGCGTCTGACCGGACGTCACTTATTATCGTACGCTAATTTTTACGTTCAGTTAATCATAGTGGTGTATTTGTTCTTCACCAAACCTGCTCCGGCCAAAATCCGAAATTTTCACTGACATCATACGCTTAAGTATTGTGTACTTATACACGATTTACACTATTTATTTTACGTACATTGCGTTCATTATTGTTCTGCATTATTTATAACTAAGATGGAGCAGTTTGAAAATCTAATAGTAAGCGGAGAACAAATACCACCAAGTATAATTCCCGTGAAAAGTGATGGAAATAGTCTTTCTTACTATCTTTCCTATTGCAATTTTAATACCGGAAATAGAGCTCAAGAGGGAAGAATAACTTTTTTTATACATAATTCCTAAATACTTCGTTTTTATGGTGTAAAATTTTGTATCTATATATTTCAACATTGTCTTTAAGGTTGTCAGAGAACTAAATGGGAATAATTTGGAATAATTTAGCTTCTATGTCAACTCTCCTTCTCTTGAAACTTTTGAAAACAACGACAAAATCTTTAGGGCGTGTGGATTTGAAAATATAACTCTGTGTAATAAGTTTAGACTGACTAGAGTGAAAAGAAAGGAGCTTGCACCCAGAAACGAAATTAAATGGAACACTTGAAGTTGCAATATTTGTTTGTAATTCGTCACAAGTCCATGAGGGAATGCGTGTTAATGTAAACAAATGTGAGTTTATTGGAGAGGCCGAATAAGGTTTTTACATTATTGAAGCAGCTGGAGCCTGCCACGTCAAGGGCAAGGTCACAAACGTGAAAAGGCGATGCTCGATTTAGTTTGATTGAGTGTCTATGCAGAAATTCGCACATACCAAACGTTGGATAAGCCTTTCTTATCGTTTCTAAGAATACGAGAATTGCTGGTTCAGCGTGTGGAGCAGTACTCGATGGCGGTGTTTAATTTTAACACAACTACAATTGTGAAAATTGCTGCTCCAGCGTCGGAAACTGTTTGCAAAGTCGCCAAATTCGATGAGGCGTTGCATCAGTGTTCGAAGGTCTACAGCTATCAAATAAAGTATTTTAATTTAACATCTGATCCTCGCGTTAACCAAATCTGCCCCCAATCAATTTTCGAAAAATTATCAGCATCGGACCGGACTCCACTTATATTTGTACGCTAATTTCTACGTTTAGTTAATGATAGTGGTGTATTTGTTTTTCACCAAATGCGCCCCGAAATTTTCACCGTTGTATGTACCAGATATCACTGACATTCATAACAGTGGCGGTGTAAGCGCTAGATTTTCGTGAAAATATCTGAAAAATTCATAATTCTACAACTGAATTACAGAACTAATTTTGTGTTCGATAGTAAATTTATACTTGGAGTGGCACTGCCAACCCTGCCACCCCTAACGAAGCAGTGGGGCTTCCTTCCAGAAAAATTTTTGAAATCAGCGGCAAAATAAATTTAGGGCACCTAGATGTGAAAATATCACTATGTAATAAGTTCAGACTGACAAGAGTGAAAAAAACCGCTTGCATCCAGAAACGAAATCAAATGGAACACTTGAAATTTAGATATTTGTTTGTAATTCGTCACAGGTCTATGAAGGCATGCATGTTAATGTAAACAAGTGTTAGTTTATCGGAGAGGCCGAATAAGATTTTTACATCCACCACATTCCCGTCAAAATATTTATTTACTTTAGTATGTTAATTCATTTTGTGCAAATTATGACGGGCCATACGAGTACACCTCCGCGAGTATTATTTGGTAATCCAAATTCTTTTAATACGCACTAGGCATGTGCACCTAATATAATTGTTAAAATTGCTGCTTTAGCGTCTGGAACGCTGGTACTCAACGTCGCCAAGGTCGAGGCGGCGCATCAGTATTCGAAGTTCTATCGCTATTAAATAAATTTTTTTAATATAATATTCCCGATTTGTTCTTGACGTTAAGTAAATATCTCCCCAATCGACTTTAGAAAAATTACCATCGTCGTACCGGACTCCACTTATATACCGTACGCTAATTTTTACGTTCATTTAATGATAGTGCTGTATTTGATCTTCACCAAACCTGCTCCGGCCAAAATCCGAAATTTGCAGTTTTACCGGATTTCACTGACATCATAAGTAATGTGTGCTTATACACGATTTACACTATTTATTTTATGTACATTGTGTTCATTTTTGTTCTGCATTATTTATAACTAAGATGGAGGAATAGTAAGCGGGGTACAAAATACCACCACGTATAATTCGTCTGAAAAGTGATGGAAATAGTCTTTTTTACTATCTTTCCTATTGCATTTTATTACCGAAAATAGAGCTCAAGAGGTTCGCACTATAATTGTTCATTTTAAAATTACCAAATTTTCTGTATATTTTACCTGAATACGTTAAACACCCCTAAACATAATGTACCATTCCAAACTACCCTCAAAAATCATACACTTGCCATTCCAAACTACCCCACATCAACCTAAAACGTAAAAAAATTACGAATTCCAAGCAAACTACGCTAAACTCGCATAAATTACTTCGACTTCCGCTATATCACCACAACCACTTCTTACCAAGCCAAACTAAACCCAATTACATTAAAATTACCAAATGTTTCGTTTAATCCGCCAAAGCTAAACCCCGCGAACCATCAATAACCATTCAAAACAATCCCCAAAAAAAACCTTATCATCCGAAACTACACCAAATACATCGTTTTTATGGTGTGAAATTATGTATTTATATCCTGAGGGTTGAGATACCTACCGGGGGCGTCCCCAGGTGGTGGATAGGGGAACGGTGGATGCCTTTACGGGCTGAAACTAGTGGGAGTAAGTAGGGAAGCCTCAGGAGTAAAACCCTGCATGGTGGAACGAAAACAACCGCCGCCAACCATCTCCCACGTGTTTGTGCCGTGCGTGGCGTCTCGTGACGTAGGATGAAAGGATCCTGGTGGTTGAGTTGGGCCCAGGTACGCCTGGAGTCCCAGCAACACACCACTTTGGCCTGGATTTCTCCTAGACGGGCGGTCGGAACTAACCCACTCCGATCAACTGGCTGTGTCGTCCCGTCAGAGGGCCGATAGGGTGAGACTTCTGGAGGCAGAGGGGCGCGTGGGAGACTGCGAAGCTGGGCACCGGTGGCTCCGGTGTACAGCGACGCACAACCTCCTCTCTGCGTTGCTCGCCTCTGGGGTCTATATCCAAACAGTAGCCCTGACGTCCACATGGACTTGCCATGTGGCGTCCCCGTGTGGGACTCCGTGGTGGGTGGGGAGCTGGGTGGATGAAACCATAAAACTCAGGTATGGAAACCACAGAAACCAACCTACAACTAGTGGCTGAGCGCCAACGCTCGCCACAACTACCAACAGTGGCAGAGCAGCCATGCTCGCCACAAAAAACATCTGATCCCTCGCAGGAATGGAAAGAAGGCCGACGCAGAGGGAAGCGACTCTGTGGGGCGGAGGTCAAGAGGAGAAAGAAGGCAAAAATGCAGGCTGCTGCCCAAGCACAGCCTTCATCGCTGCCCTCTACCTCTGGCGGACCAAAACAAGCGCAGGTAGTGCCTCCCAAAGGTGTGCCGCCTCCGAAAAGGGGACAACGTCCCCCCAAGGAGGCTAGGAAGCCTAGTGGAGTGCCGCCGGCGTCAACAAAAAACAGGGGAGCAAACCGCCCCTCGAAAAAACGCAGCCGGTCGGATAATTCGTCGGAGGTGACGCCGAGACGTCACAAAAGGACCAGAACGGTCCCTCCACCGACCAGTTATAAAGAAGCAGCCACGAGCCACCTCAAAGTTGCAATAATAGATAGGAGCAACCCCCTCGGCAAAATAACCGCAGAGAGGGCCGCTCTTGTCAAACGAGCCATGACGGAGGCCCTCGACAGAACAATACTGTCGCCTTCGTCAAGCTCGCAAACTCCAACGTTTAAGTCGTGGACATACTCTGGTGAGATAATCAGGGTTGTCTGCGACAACGACAAAGGAATACAGTGGCTTAAGGCCACTGTAAACACCCTAAAGCCCTGGAAGGACGCCGAGCTAGCCGTCATCCGTTCGGACCAGCTTCCTAGGCTGACGAAGGCATCGCTCTGGATCCCTGAGGAGGAGGAAACTCCCCTCGCGAGAAGGAGCTTGTCATCCGTCGCCTAGCGAGTCAGAACGTGGAGGTGACGGTGGGAAAATGGTGCGTCTTCCACCATGAGGCGAAGACCAACCCGCGAGGGCATCTCCTCGTCTTCGGCATTGGAGATGAGGACATAAAGACCCTAAGAGAGGAAGGCATGAAAATTTCTTATCTCTTCCGCCACCTCACCCTTAGGGTCAAAATGGAAGAACCAGGAAAGGAGGAAGCAGCACCACACGAAGCTGCACCTCCAGACCTGGAAACAACAGCGGCCAAGGCAGCCTCCCCACAAGGGATGGAAACCGAGGCCACCAACTAAAAAAAAAACCACCAGGCAGCCCAATGGGCACTGCAAATAAGGAGGTAAAAATAGTCCAGTGCAATCTGCACCATAGCAGGGCTGCAACGGCAACTTTATGCCGGCACCTGGATATGGATCAGAATGCACTGGCACTAATTCAGGAACCCTGGATAGTCAAATCCAAGATTTCAGGGTTATCAAAACTAACTGGACGTACTTTTAGCACGCCCACTACAGAGAAGCCGAGGACAGCGGTCTAAGTCCCTCGGCATATGAAAACCGAACCACTCCAACACCTGTCAACATCTGACCTAACGGCCGTAAAGGTGGAATTGGTAGTGGCCGGCAAACCGACCGTTTTAATCCTAGCTTCAGCGTACCTCCCAATAGACGCGACCATCCCACCACCAACAAGGGAACTGGAGGACCTGATAGCGTACTGTCACTCCCAGAAATGGGAAGTCATCGTGGGATGCGACGCAAACGCACACCACGTGACCTGGGGCAGTAAGGACAACAACGCAAGGGGTGAGTCTCTTTTCGATTACATAAGCGGAAACAGCCTCTGCATCACCAACAGAGGCTGCGTTCCGACATTTGTCAACGCTAAGAGTCAAACTGTAATAGATATAACGATCGCTACGGCGCACATATCGAGAACAATCCGCAACTGGCGCGTATCAGATTCGATTACGATGTCTGACCACCAGTGGATAAAATTCAAAGTCGACCTCACTAGGACACACGCGAGATTGTTTAGGGACCCCCGAAGGACAGACAGAGATAAATATCTCAGTCAACTCCGGGAGGGACTTAAACATACACAATGTCGCGCACCTAACAGCTGCGTCGAAATAAAACAATATGTCAAGGACATACAAAATAAGATTAAAAAAGCTTTTGAAACATCCTGCCCCCTGAGGACATTGGCTCAACCTGGAGAAGCTACCAAATGGTGGACCCAGGAATTGAGCGACCTCAAAATTAGAACTCGGGCAGCTTTCAACAAAGCCAAACAAAAGGGAACCGGCTCAGACTGGGACCAATACAAAACACTTCTAAGAGAGTTTAAAAAAACAGTCAGGAAAAGACAAAGAGCAGCGTGGAGAGCCTACTGCGAAGAGATCGAAAATCACTCGCAGGTGGCAAGACTTTATAAGATCCTCGCAAAAGATAAGGAGCACGACTTGGGTCTCCTAACCAAGGAGGATGGTACACGAACCACCGACCTACAAGAAAGCCTAGAGCTGCTTATGCAGACTCACTTTCCGGACTCGGTTCCAACCGAACGGGAAAAATAGCCAGATGAACCTGACACCAAGCTTTCGGATCCGAAATGGGAATTTTCAGAACGAATTGTTGGAGAAGATAGAATAAGATGGGCACTACAGAGCTTCTCCCCATTCAAATCACCAGGAAGCGACGGCATACATCCAGCACTACTCCAGTGGGGCTTGGAAGAACAGCTGCCGCACCTGGTGGAACTGTTCAGGTCGTGCCTTGCACACCAGTACATCCCAAAAGACTGAAGAGAGGTAAAAGCCGTGCTCATCCCAAAAGCGGGGAAAATGGATTACACCACCCCCAAAGCATACCGGTCCATAAGCCTGACCTCGTTCTTACTAAAGACGATGGAAAGACTGTGCGAACGCCACCTGAGGAAAACAATTGCTGACACATTGCATCCCAACCAACAGGCATACACTCCAGGCAGATCCACCGACAATGCCCTACACTTGGTCACCAGTCGGATTGAAAGATCGTTGGACAACCAAGAGTCCACCCTGGGTATATTTCTAGACATAGAAGGTGCATTTGATAAAACCACCTTCCAAAAGATTGATGCAGCCCTGACGGAAAAGAACGTACACCCCACCATCCGGGGCTGGATAGCAAACATGCTCTCAAACAGAGCAGTAAAAATCAGTGTGGGAGACAAGATGGTGAGATGTAAAGTCGCGAGAGGCTGTCCGCAAGGCGGAGTTTTATCTCCGCTGCTGTGGAACTTGGTTCTCGACAGCCTTTTGTGTCGACTCAACTCCCAAGGCTTCTACACCATTGCATACGCAGACGATTTAACAATCCTGCTTAGTGGTAAGTTCGAAAGCATCCTGTGCGACAGAGCACAGGAGGCGCTGAGAATAACTGAAAAATGGTGCAGAGAACACACTCTGTCTGCAAACCACAGGAAGACAGAGATGGTTCTCTTCACGAAAAAAAGAAAGACGGAGAAGCTAAAAGCACCAAGCTTTCTAAACACAAAACTAAGCTTTGCGACCGAAGTGAAATACCTTGGAGTAACCTTTGATAGCAAGCTAACATGGAACCTTCACATCGACAGAAGGATAAAAAAGGCGTACATCTTCTACGAGCAGTGCCGCAGGACCGTGGGGAAAACCTGGGGAATGAAACCCAAAGTCCTGATGTGGGTATACACTGCAATTGTGAGACCGATGATTGCCTATGGTAGCGTCGTCTGGTGGCCAAAAAGTCAACAGACAACAGCCAAACACAAACTTAGCCGACCACAGAGAACCGCATGTCTGTGCATAACCGGCGCTATGCGGACAACACCGACACGAGCGATGGAAGTGATGTTGTGCTTGCCACCTCTTGATATCTATCTCGAGGAAACGGCACTGACAACGATGGCACGCCTCAAGAGTCTCGGTGTACAGTCCAGCGTAGGATGTGGCGAGATAAGGCGCCGTCTGTGGGATGAGGCGGTCAAGAAGATACCTCAATTACAGGCAGGCACCAACGATATCTCCCCCCAGTTTGTCTTTAACAAACCCTACGCAATCGACATAAAACCAAACGAAACATCTGATGAAGAGACCATAAAGGTCTTCACGGATGGATCGAAAAAAAAAGAAGGAGCGGGCTGTGGAATATTTTCAAGAAGCCTGCGAATTCGAAGCAGCTGGACCATGGATAAATACGCCAGCGTAACGGATACCGAGCTGGCAGGTATATCCATAGCCGCAAAAGAAATTGCACGCAGACAGGCCAGCGGCAAAAAGATACGAATCTACACAGATAGTAGACAAGCACTACTGTCCCTTCAAAGATACAAAACGGTATCGAGGGCAGTATTAGAAACCCATAAATCGCTTGCGGAGATCGCCACAGCGAACACAATTTCTGTTTGCTGGGTTAGAGGTCACGCGAAAAACATGGGAAACATAAAAGCTGACGAGTTGGCGGCGAGGGCAGCCAAAAGAAAGATCTTAGGCACCTCAAATACGCTATCAACCTCAGCAAGAACAAAACTTATAAAGGAAAACACCCACTCTCAATTCAAAGAGAGATGGGATGACACAACCAGCTGTCGCCATGCCAAGGAATTACTAATGTATCCCAGCAAGGACGCAGCGAACAAATTTTTGACAATGACCAAGAAGAACCTGCGCCTCGCGACAGGCATTCTGACCGAGCACTGTCATTTAAGAAAACACCTGCACCAAATGAAGCTAGAACACACACCACTTTGTAGAGGATGTGAACAAGAAGACGAAACAGTGCAGCACGTACTTTGCGAATGCACTGCGCTTTCGTCCATCAGAGAATCCATACTTGGGGACAAATGGCCATCAATGGCCAACATAAGGGAGATCCCCCTGGGCTCGGTGGTCAACTATTTCAACCAAATAGGATGGCTATCGACCCAGCTGGAGTGACCCCCTAACGGAGGCAAGACAAGGGGCCCGCTGGGGCCTAAGTCCAGTGGTCGTACAGACTACCCTCCACTAATTTACATACATACATACATATCTATATATATAAAGCGAAGTGTCCTCACTGTCACACTCATTCATCTACACACTGATTCATAATCAACCCACAGCCCAAACCGTGAGGGCTGGAGACTTGAAAATTTAGACACGGGTGTATCATGTGCCGAAAGTGAACACTAAAAAGGGATTTTGCGAAATTCGGCCCGGTTCCTTTGTAATTCAATAAAAACCGGCTAAAATAAACAAAAAATGATCGGATCGCGGAGACCGTGTTTATGTTAGAAGCACGTATCTAGCCAAAACAACTTCGACGACGGGCGACCTGTTTACATTAAAAGCACTTATTTAACCTAAACAATTTCAACGTCGAGTTTCTGCTTTTGTGATCAAATTTTTACCGTACCTAGCGAGGTCGCGGATATATCAATTATAATTTTGATTTCAATTATAATGTCGATCCGTGACTCAATTAAAAATTACAAAACCACTGCAAATTTAATCCGTCTACATTAAACATCCTCAAATATCTCTTACAATTGCAAACTTTACCAAGTCAACCCCAAAAAATTCCCGAACTACGCCAAACTGACATAAATTAGATCCGTTATCTTAAATCAGCCCTTACCACCCTTTAGCAACCCCAAGTAACTCCAATCACTTTAAAATAAAACAAAATGACACAAATCATAGCAAACTATGCCTAACTCACCTAAATTAATTCGGCTACCATAAATCACCCCCAACTACCCCAAACTCAGCCCAATCACTTTAAAATTACAAAAAATGTTACAAGCAATATCAAACTATGCCAAAATCATCTAAATTACTTCGACTACCATAAATCACCCGCAACTACCCCTTACCTTTCCAAAATAAGCCCAATCACTTTAAAATTACAAAAAATGTTACATACCATAGCAAACTATGTCAAACTCACTTAAAATACTTCGGCTACCATAAATCACCCCCAACTACCCCTTACCAACCACAAACTAAACCCAATCACTTTAAAATTACAAAAAATGCTACAAACCATAGCAAACGATGCCAAACTCACTTAAATTACTTCGGCTATCATAAATCACCCCCAACTACCCCTTACCACCCCAAAATAAGCCCAATTACTTTAAAATTACAAAAAATTATACAAACCATAGCAAACTATGTCAAACTCACCTAAATTACTTCGGCTACCATAAATCACCCCCAACTACACCTTACGACCCCAAAATTAGCCCAATCACTTTAAAATTACGAAAAATGCTACAAACCATAGCAAACTATCTCAAACTCACCTGAATTACTTCGGCTACCATAAATCACCCCCAACTACCTCTTACCGCCCCAAACTAAGCCCAATCACTTTAAAATTACAAAAAATGCTACAAACCATAGCAAACTATTCCAAACTCACCTAAATTACTTCGGCTACCATAAATCACCCCCAACTACCCCTTACCGCCCCAAACTAAGCCCAATCACTTTAAAATTACAAAAAATGCTACAAACCATAGCAAACTATTCCAAACTCACCTAAATTACTTCGGCTACCATAAATCACCCCCAACTACCCCTTACCTCCCCAAAATAAGCCCAATCACTTTAAAATTACAAAAAATGTTACATACCATAGCAAACTATGTCAAAATCACTTAAAATACTTCGGCTACCATAAATCACCCCCAACTACCCCTTACCAACCACAAACTAAACCCAATCACTTTAAAATTACAAAAAATGCTACAAACCATAGCAAACTATGCCAAACTCACTTAAATTACTTCGGCTATCATAAATCACCCCCAACTACCCCTTACCACCCCAAAATAAGCCCAATCACTTTAAAATTACAAAAAATGCTCCAAACCATAGCAAACTATCTCAAACTCACCTAAATTACTTCGACTACCATAAATCACCCCCAACTACCCCTTACCAACCACAAACTAAACCCAATCACTTTAAAATTACAAAAAATGCTACAAACCATAGCAAACTATGCCAAACTCACTTAAATTACTTCGGCTATCATAAATCACCCCCAACTACCCCTTACCAACCCAAAATAAGCCCAATCACTTTAAAATTACAAAAAATGCTCCAAACCATAGCAAACTATCTCAAACTCACCTAAATTACTTCGACTACCATAAATCACCCCCAACTACCCCTTACTTCTCCAAAATAAGCCCAATCACTTTAAAATTACAAAAAATGTTACATACCATAGCAAACTATGTCAAACTCACTTAAAATACTTCGGCTACCATAAATCACCCCCAACTACCCCTTACCAACCACAAACTAAACCCAATCACTTTAAAATTACAAAAAATGCTACAAACCATAGCAAACTATGCCAGACTCACTTAAATTACTTCGGCTATCATAAATCACCCCCAACTACCCCAAACTAAGCCCAATTACTTTAAAATTACAAAAAATGTTACAAGCCATATGCCAAACTCATCTAAATTACTTCGGCTTCCATAAATCACCCCCAACTACCCCTTACCACCCCAAAATAAGCCCAATCACTTTAAAATTACAAAAAATGTTACATACCATAGCAAACTATGTCAAAATCACTTAAAATACTTCGGCTACCATAAATCACCCCCAACTACCCCTTACCAACCACAAACTAAACCCAATCACTTTAAAATTACAAAAAATGCTACAAACCATAGCAAACTATGCCAAACTCACTTAAATTACTTCGGCTATCATAAATCACCCCCAACTACCCCTTACCACCCCAAAATAAGCCCAATCACTTTAAAATTACAAAAAATGCTCCAAACCATAGCAAACTATCTCAAACTCACCTAAATTACTTCGACTACCATAAATCACCCCCAACTACCCCTTACCAACCACAAACTAAACCCAATCACTTTAAAATTACAAAAAATGCTACAAACCATAGCAAACTATGCCAAACTCACTTAAATTACTTCGGCTATCATAAATCACCCCCAACTACCCCTTACCAACCCAAAATAAGCCCAATCACTTTAAAATTACAAAAAATGCTCCAAACCATAGCAAACTATCTCAAACTCACCTAAATTACTTCGACTACCATAAATCACCCCCAACTACCCCTTACTTCTCCAAAATAAGCCCAATCACTTTAAAATTACAAAAAATGTTACATACCATAGCAAACTATGTCAAACTCACTTAAAATACTTCGGCTACCATAAATCACCCCCAACTACCCCTTACCAACCACAAACTAAACCCAATCACTTTAAAATTACAAAAAATGCTACAAACCATAGCAAACTATGCCAGACTCACTTAAATTACTTCGGCTATCATAAATCACCACCAACTACCCCTTACCACCCCTAACTCATCCCAATCACTTTAAAATTACAAAAAATGCTACAAACCATAGCAAACTATGCCTAACTCACCTAAATTACTTCGGCTACCATAAATCACCCCCTACTACCCCTTACCAACCACAAACTAAACCCAATCACTTTAAAATTACAAAAAATTATACAAACCATAGCAAACTATGTCAAACTCACCTAAATTACTTCGGCTACTATAAATCACCCCTAACTACCCCTTACGACCCCAAAATTAGCCCAATCACTTTAAAATTACGAAAAATGCTACAAACCATCGCAAACTATCTCAAACTTACCTGAATTACTTCGGCTACCATAAATCACCCCCAACTACGTCTTACCACCCCAAACTAAGCCCAATCACTTTAAAATTACAAAAAATGCTACAAACCATAGCAAACTATGCCTAACTCACCTAAATTACTTCGGCTACCATAAATCACCCCCTACTACCCCTTACCAACCACAAACTAAACCCAATCACTTTAAAATTACAAAAAATTATACAAACCATAGCAAACTATGTCAAACTCACCTAAATTACTTCGGCTACCATAAATC
This sequence comes from Eledona agricola, assembly GCA_964023215.1. NCBI lineage: Eukaryota > Metazoa > Arthropoda > Insecta > Coleoptera > Tenebrionidae > Eledona > Eledona agricola. The sequence goes on from OZ026863.1 coordinate 3,004,689, forward strand.
ACCCCTAACTACCCCTTACGACCCCAAAATTAGCCCAATCACTTTAAAATTACGAAAAATGCTACAAACCATCGCAAACTATCTCAAACTCACCTGAATTACTTCGGCTACCATAAATCACCCCCAACTACGCCTTACCACCCCAAACTAAGCCCAATCACTTTAAAATTACAAAAAATGCTACAAACCATAGCAAACTATTCCAAACTCACCTAAATTACTTCGGCTACCAAAAATCACCCCCAACTACCCCTTACCTCCCCAAAATAAGCCCAATCACTTTAAAATTACAAAAAATGCTACAAACCATAGCAAACTTATCCAAAGTCGCCTAAATTACTTCGGCTACCATAAATAACCCCCAACTACCCCTTACCACCCCAAAATAAGCCCAATTACTTTAAAATTACAGAAAATGTTACAAACCATAGCAAACTATGTCAAACTCACTTAAATTACTTCGGCTACCATAAATCACCCCCAACTACCCCTTACCACCCCAAAATAAACCCAATTACTTTACAATTACAAAAATTATACAAACCATAGCAAACTACGTCAAACTCACCTAAATTACTTCGGCTACCATAAATCACCCCCAACTACCCCTTACCGCCCCAAAATTAGCCTAATCAGTTTAAAATTACAAAAAATGCTACAAAACATAGCAAGCTAAGGCAAACTCACTTAAATTACTTCGGCTACCATAAATTAATAATCATTTTCAATCAAAATTTTCTATTTGGTTGTGTCATTTATAAATGCCTTAACGTATTAAATCATAAAATATTAATAAATATCTGCACATAAAATATATTGTTTCGACTAATAGACGTGATTCTGATTATTAAATATGCTGATACCTATTTTGATTCTCTTCCACGTTCCAATAAATATTTGTTCCAGTTGAGATGCAAACATAATCGTATTTCTGCAAGCCCTACCATTTCAACATGCGTGCATTTGTATAAACAGCTCTATGGTTTTTAACTTTAAAGAGGTATAAAGGCGGTGTAAGCGCTAGATTTTCGTAAAAATATCTGAAAAATTCGAAATTTTGCAATTGAATTACAGAACTCTCTTTGTGTTCGATAGTAAGTTTATACTTGGAGTGGCACTGCCAACCCTGCCACCCCTGACGAGGCCCCTGCTGACTACTCTCCTTCCAGGGAAACTTTATAAATCAACGGCAAAATAATTTAGGGCGCCTGAATGTGAAAATATCACTGTGTAATAAGTTCAGACTGACATGGAACACTTGAAATTTCGATATTTGTTTGTAATTAGTCACAGGTCCATGAAGGAATGCATGTTAATGTAAACAAGTGTTAGTTTGTTGGAGAGACCGAATAAGATTTTTAACATTCCCGTTAAAATATTTATTTACTTTAGAATGTTAATTTTTTTCATTTCGTGAAAATTATGACGGGCCATACGAGTACACCTGTGCGAGTATTATTTGGTACATACAATTTAATCTCTTTTGTTATCCAAATTGTTTTCATACGCACCAGGCACGTGCACCTCATATAATTGTGAAAATTGCTGCTTCAGCGTCTGAAACGCTGGTACTCAACGTCGCCAAGGTCGAGACGACGCATCGGTATTCGAAGTTCTATCGCTATTAAATAAATTATTTTAATATAATATTCCCGATTTGTTCTTGCCGTTAACCAAAACTCTCCCCAATCGATTTTCGAAAAATTTCCAGCGTCGGACCGGACTTCACTTATTTTCGTACGCTAATTTTTAGGTTCAGTTAATGATAGTGGTGTATTTGTTCATCACCAAACCTGCTCCGACCGAAATCCGAAATTTTCACTGACATCATACGCTTAAGTATTGTATGCTTATACACGATTTACACTATTTATTTTACGTACATTGCGTTCATTATTGTTCTGCATTATTTATAACTAAGATGGAGCAGTTTGAAAATCTAATAGTAAGCGGAGAACAAATACCACCATGTATAATTCCCGTGAAAAGTGATGGAAATAGTCTTTCTTACTATCTTTCCTATTGCATTTTTAATACCGGAAATAGAGCTCAAGAGCGAAGAATAACTTCGACTTTTTTTATACATAATTCCTAAATACTTCGTTTTTATGGTGTAAAATTTTGTATCTATATATTTCAACATTGTCTTTAACGTTGTCAGAGAACTAAATGGGAATAATTTGGAATAATGTCAACTCTCCTTCTCTTGAAACTTTGGAAAACAACGACAAAATTCTTTAGGGCGCCTGGATTTGAAAATATAACTCTGTGCAATAAGTTTAGACTGACTAGAGTGAAAAGAAAGAGCTTGCACCCAGAAACGAAATTAAATGGAACACTTGAAGTTGCAATATTTGTTTGTAATTCGTCACAAGTCCATGAGGGAATGCGTGTTAATGTAAACAAATGTGAGTTTATTGGAGAAGCCGAATAAGATTTTTACATTATTGAAGCAACTGGAGCCTGCCACGTCAAGGGCAAGGTCACAAACGTGAAAAGGCGATGCTCGATTTAGTTTGATTGAGTATCTTTGCAGAAATTCGCACTTACCAAGCGTTGGATAAGTCTTTGTTATCGTTTCTTAGAGTTCGAGAATTGCTGGTTCAGCGTGTGGAGCAGTACTCGATCGCGGTGTTTAATTTTAACACAACTACAATTGTGAAAATTGCTGCTCCAGCGTCGGAAACTGTTCGCAAAGTCGCCAAATTCGATGAGGCGACACATCAGTGTTCGAAGGTCTACCGCTATCAAATAAAGTATTTTAATTTAACATTTGATCCTCGCGTTAACCAAATCTGCCCCCAATCAATTTTCGAAAAATTACCAGCGTCGAACCGGATTCCACTTATATTTGTACGCTATTTTTTTCTTTCAGTTAAGGGTGTTCGATACTTGCACCGAACGTCTCGAATCCGGTAGATGGCGACACCAAAGAATTTCACAATGTTACTGTTAACCCCGCCCACCAGTCCCGCCTAAGAACCGGATAGATGCTTACTGAGACGGATGCCTCACATTATTTGTTCTGAATTACAGTTTCACCGCTTTGCGAGTTTGCGTATTATTCATAAAAAAGTTGTTTGCTTTAGTAGCCTTTTTTAGACGAATTACCAAATTATGTGAAGTCTTATAATTATTACTTTATATTTTTTTTTGTTAATTAATTTTATTCAATTATAGACATACATATCCATCTCTGGCATTAACCAGGAAAACAATTGCCTAACGTCTCACATTTCAATAAAAATCAATTATGCTCGAATATCAATAAAAGTTTTATCTAATTATTGCATTATGGTCTAGGCGTTCAGCGTTCAGGTTGCTATTCGATTGTTACTATTATTTATTATTTTTATATTTGCTTATGGTACTGAGAAGAGTCGACTGCAGGTCAGACTAGAACCAAATGAGGCCCAAAATTTAACAATTTTTGTAAAACTCTATAAAAATATAAACCTAAACAAATTAACATTGAGTTAATTATTCCAACAAATCGGTTCTTTGAGCTGCGGAACATTTATAAAAAAATTATAATACTTCGTAGCTATTGTCGGCCGGTACGCCCGTCGAACGTCGCGACGCGGATTTCCGGTCCGATCTGTGTAAATCTTGTCTGACCTTGGTTGAACCAGACGCTGTTTCGGCAAAAAGTTGTTCTTACGTGTTCATTCGGCTGATTGAAATTACTTGGGAAAGCGCGCCACGCATTTTTATCGCTGAATATATTCTGCTTATTTCATTGTAAACTCTAACATATTTTTCTAGCTTTAATTTAATTAATTTTACTTAATGTTAAATCGGTATAAAAGGTATCCTTCAAAAGTTTGCAAAAGGGCAACCGTTCACGATGTAAGAAAAGTTTTCTGGTGTTTAGTTTTTTGCGGAACCGTCACGAATTTGCAGATATAGTTACGACAGCCGTCAGAATTCAAAGTTAGAATAATTAGCTTCCCACTGTATCAGTAAAATACTAAGAATATCAAAAAGCGAAGTCCGATACCTTATAAGACCCTTATAATGGATTTGGAAGAACAGAATACTTATTATAACTGTATAGTCATATAGTAAAAAATTAAATAAAAAAAATTAAAGTATTTAATTATTAATGTACTAAAAAATATGTACTAAAAAAAATTAAGTATTTAAATTTTTTTAGGAAAACATGTTACAATCTTTAGGGTAGCGTAAATAGCGTTCACTACAATGCCACCCCCCCTTATTATGATTATATTTCACCAAAATTATTTCGAGAGAAATAAATCCGTACCGCTACACAATTTGTACACATAGTAGTGATTTCATTTGATGTAATACTTTACGAAAATCTTGCACGGGTTAAACATCTAAGCTCTTTATGGACAGCAATGGCATAATGGTACGTCAATAGAATTTGACCGACCTGAGTCTTGCAAGACAACGACGACGTGGATGCAAACCTTTTATAATTTGCTCTTACTTTTAAATTACAGCATTATTGAATTGCGGACACACATTTGCCTGTCACGAGTTTCAGAAACATTTACATTTATTTATTTTTTATTAAACACGTTTAGTCAATCTGAATTACTCACTCGTATGTTCGATTTATATATTTATTGTAAATAAGAACTCATAACCAAATGAAAATTTGTAGAGAATAAGCCGAATGAGCATTAAATGCGGTGAAGTTCTAAAATGGACTGATTAGACTAAACATCAGGTTAACCTCAGATGAAATGCAGAGACGTCCAAACCAATGCCCGGAGATGGAATTTGTTAAAGAAAATATAAAATGTACCGTCCCTTAAATTTCTAATTATTTACTTAAGATTTTTTCAATCCTGTACAGCATAACCGGTCAAAAGCAGATGAGACAACGGCATCATACTAATCGGATAAATAACAAAATGAAAGTCTGCACCGAGAGGGAGGTTATTAGACTGTCATTGGTTGTGGGTCATGAAGACCAAACGTCGAAGGCGGGATTTAGTGAGGGGCGTGTCCGATAAATTTATTTCCACTACATTTAAATTATTTTAAAAAATCTGTTTTTTTTTTAAACCATAGTTGTTGATAAACTTAGCATCTGGCAAAATACGTGCCTATAAATGGTTACTTTGAAATTTTTACTGTGAATAATAATTTAAAAAAGATTTTTAACTTTTCAAAAATTTTTTTTTTGGGTTTCCCAACATTTTTTGCAAATATGTTTCACGTAACCTATTAGATAATGTTATAGTCTAACTACTTAAAAAAAACCATCAAATTTAAACGATCCAATTCTGAATTGTGATGGAATAAAATTTACATGTTAAATGAATAGGCTGAATAGAGGTATCCGACGCCCTTAATGGTAGTGGTGTATTTGTTTTTCACCAAATTTGCCCCGGCTGAAATCCGAAATTTTCACCATTGTATGTACCAGAGATCACTGACATTCATACCTTTAATAATTATGTGCTTATACACGTTTTACACTATTTATTTTACGTACACTGTGTTTATTATTGCTTTACATCATTTATAACTAAGATGGAGAAGTTTGAAAATCTAGCGATGTACAAATACCACACCGTATTATGAAAGGTGATGGAAATTGTCTTTTTTTATATCTATGGTATTGGTATTAATATTTTAATACTGGAACGGAAGCTCAAGAGGTTGGCACTTTAATTGTTCAACAAGTGTGTGTTAATGTAAACAGGTGTGAGTCCGTCGGAGAGACCGTTTGCCGTTAACAAAATTTTTTCCCAATCACCATCGTCGTACCGGACGACCGTTCAGTTAATGATAATGGTGTATTTATTTTTCACCAAATCTGCCTCGGCTAAAATCCAAAATTTACAGCGTTGGACCAGACATTACTGACATTGATACGCGTTTTACACTGTTTATTTTACGTAAATACATTGTGTTCATTATTGCTTTACATCATTTATAACTAAGATGGACAAGTTTGAAAATCTAGCGGTGCACAAATACCATAAAATACCACATTTTACCACATACCAAAATTTTAATACTGGAAAGGGAGCTCAAAAGGTTCACACTTTAATTGTCCAACCAGTTAGGGCCAGGTTTTAATAATTTTTGTGCAGTTCAGAAGGAAATAAGTGTTTGTTTATTCCGGAGATAAGTCAAAATCATCTACATACTGTTCTGTTTGTGAGTTGACTGCAGCAAGAGGAATCGTTCCATTGTGTTTTCAATTTTATCATAACATGATCAGCTAATTTGTAAACTTCGATTTCCCCGAAAATTATATAAAGTTAATTTCGATTTCCTGGAATCGCTTATAGAACAACTGCCTAAAGGGTCTATTCAAAAATTTTCATCTCAGATATCAACCAAGGTATCCTCTTTGTCCAAATCATATTGAAGTACCTGGTCCTGGCAACGCAGGTTAATTTCAGCATATTTGTTTATTTTGTGATTGGAAAAGTAGAGCATTCCTGTTTAATTGTATTATAATGTCGATTAGTCAACATCACCACTTTAGTCAACACTGAGTTTATTTAATCTACGTCCGGGCAACGCCGGGTACATTCAGCTAGTCTATTATATAAAGCGAAGTGTCCTCACTGACACACTCATCTACACATCTACACATTCACTGATTCACCGACAACCCACAGCCCAAACGGTGAGGGCTGGCGACTTGAAATTTTAGACACGGGTGTATCATGTGCCAAAAGTGAACGCTAAGAAGGGATTTTGCGAAATTCGGCCCGGTTCCTTTGTAATTCAATAAAAACCGGCTAAAATAAACAAAAAATGATCCGATCGCGGAGACCGTGTTTATGTTAGAAGCACGTATCTAGCCAAAACAACTACGACGACGGGCGACCTGTTTACATTAAAAGCACTTATTTAACCTAAACAATTTCAACGTCGAGTTTCTGCTTTTGTGATCAAATTTTTACCACCTAGCGAGGCCGCGGATATTTTTATTATAATCTTGATTTCAATTATAATGTCGATCCGTGACTCAATTAAAAATTACAAAACCACTGCAAATTTAATCCGTCTACATTACACATTCTCATATATCTCTTACCATTGCAAACTTTACCAAATCAACCCCAAAAAATTCCCAAACTAAGCCAAACGGACATAAATTAGATCCGTTATCTTAAATCATCCCTTACCACCCTTTAGCAACCCCAAGTAACTCCAATCACTTTAAAATAAAACAAAATGACACTAATCATAGCAAACTATCCCTAACACACCTAAATTACTTCGGCTACCATAAATCACCCCCAACCACCCCTTACCACCCCAAACTCAGCCCAATCACTTTAAAATTACAAAAAATGTTACAAGCAATATCAAACTATGCCAAACTCATCTAAATTACTTCGGCTTCCATTAATCACCCCCAACTACCCCTTACCTCCCCAAAATAGGATCAATCACTTTAAAATTACAAAAAAATTCTACAAACCGTAGCAAACTGTGCCAAACTCCCCTAAATTACTTCGGCTACCATAAATTACCCCCAACTACCCTTTACAATCCCAAAATAAGACCAATCACATAAAATTACAAAAAATGCTACAAATCATAGCAAACTATGCCTAACTCACCTAAATTACTTCGGCTACCATAAATCACCCCCAACTACCCCTTACAACCCCAAAATAAGCCCAATCACTTTAAAATTACAAAAAATGTTACAAACCATATCAAACTATGCCTAACTCATCTAAATTACTTCGGCTACCATAAATCACCCCCAATTACCCCCTACCACCCCAAAATAAGCCCAATCACTCTAAAATTACAAAAAATTCTACAAACCATAGCAAACTATGCCAAACTCCCCTAAATTACTTCGGCTAACATAAATCACCCCCAACTAACCTTTACAATCACAAAATAAGACCAATCACATAAAATTACACAAAATGCTACAAATCATAGCAAACTATGCCTAACTCACCTAAATTACTTCGGATACCATAAATCACCCCCAAATACCCCTTACAACCCCAAAATAAGCCCAATCACTTTAAAATTACAAAAAATGTTACACCCATATCAAACTATGCCAAACTCATCTAAATTACTTCGGCTTCCATAAATCACCCCCAACTACCCCTTACCACCCCAAAATAGACTCAATCACTTTAAAATTACAAAAAAATTCTACAAACCGTAGCAAACTATGCCAAACACCCCTAAATTACTTCGGCTACCATAAATCATCCCGAACTACCACTTACAACCCCAAAATAAGCCCAATCACTTTAAAATTACAAAAAATGTTACAAGCCATGTCAAACTATGCCAAACTCATCTAAATTACTTCGGCTTCCATAAATCACCCCCAACTACCCCTTACCACCCTAAAATATGCTCAATCACTTTAAAATTACAAAAAAATTCTACAAACCGTAGCAAACTATGCCAAACTCCCCTAAATTACTTCGGCTACCATAAATCACCCCCAACTACCCCTTACCACCCCAAAATAAGCCCAATCACTTTAAAATTACAAAAAATGCTACAAACCATAGCAAACTATGCCAAACTCACTTAAATTACTTCGGCTACAATAAATTACCCCCAACTACCCCTTACTAACCACAAACTAAACCCAATCACTTTAAAATTACAAAAAATGTTACAAACCATACCAAACTATGTCAAACTCACTTAAATTACTTCGGCTACCATAAATGACCCCCAATTACCCCTTACAAACCACAAATTAAACCCAATCACTTTAAAATTACAAAAAATGCTACAAACCATAGCAAACTATGTCGAACTCACTTAAATTACTTCGGCTATCATAAATCACCCCCAACTACCCCTTACCACTCCAAAATTAGCCCAATCACTTTAAAATTACAAAAATGCTACAAACCATAGCAAACTCACCTGAATTACTTCGGCTACCATAAATCACCCCCAACTACCCTTTACAACCCCAAACTAAGCCCAATCACTTTAAAATTACAAAAAATGATACAAACCATAGCAAACTATTCCAAACTCACCTAAATTACTTCGGCTACCATAAATCACCCCCAACTACCCCTTACCAGCCCAAAATAAGCCCAATCACTTTAAAATTACAAAAAATGTTACATACCATAGCAAACTATGTCAAACTCACTTAAATTACTTCGGCTACCATAAATCACCCTTAACTACCCCTTACCAACCACAAACTAAACCCAATCACTTTAAAATTACAAAAAATGTTACAAACCACAGCAAACTATGTCAAACTCACTTAAATTACTTCGGCTACCATAAATCACCCCCAACTACCCCTTACCAACATTAAACTAAACCCAATCACTTTAAAATTACAAAAAATGTTACAAACCATACCAAACTATGTCAAACTCACTTAAATTACTTCGGCTACCATAAATCACCCCCAACTACCCCTTACCAACCACAAACTAAACCCAATCACTTTAAAATTACAAAAAATGCTACAAACCATAGCAAACTATGCCAAACTAACTTAAATTACTTCGGCTATCATAAATCACCCCCAAATACCCCTTACCACTCCAAAATTAGCCCAATCACTTTAAAATTACAAAAAATGCTACAAACCATAGCAAACTATTCCAAAGTCACCTAGATTACTTCGGCTACCATAAATCACCCCCAACTACCCCTTACCACCCCAAAATAAGCTCAATCGCTTTAAAATTACAAAAAATGCTACAAGCCATAGCAAACCATTTCAAACTCACCTAATTTACTTCGGCTACCATAAATTACAGAACTATTTTTGTGTTCGATAGTAAATTTATATTTGGAGTGGCACTGCCAACCCTGCCACACCTGACGAGCCCCCTGCTGCATACTCTCCTTCCAGGGAAACTTTATAAATCAACGGCAAAATAATTTAGGGCGCCTGAATGTGAAAATATCACTGTGTAATAAGTTCAGACTGACATGGAACACTTGAAATTTCGATATTTGTTTGTAATTCGTCACTGGTCCATGAAGGAATGCATGTTAATGTAAACAAGTGTTAGTTTGTCGGAGAGGCCGAATAAGATTTTTAACATTCCGGTCAAAATATTTATTTACTTTACAATGTTAATTTCTTAAATTGATTTTGTGAAAATTATGACGGGCCATACGACTACACCTGTGCGAGTATTATTTGGTACATACAAATTAATCTCTTTTGTTATCCAAATTGTTTTTATACGCACTAGGCACGTGCACCTCATATAATTGTGAAAATTGCTGCTTCAGCGTCTGGAACGCTGGTACTCAACGTCGCCAAGGTCGAGGCGACGCATCGGTATTCAAAGTTCTATCGCTATTAAATAAATTATTTTAATATAAAATTCCCGATTTGTTCTTGCCGTTAACCAAAACTCTCCCCAATCGATTTTCGAAAAATTTCCAGCGTCGGACCGGACTTCACTTATTTTCGTACGCTAATTTTTACGTTCAGTTAATGATAGTGGTGTATTTGTCCTTCACCAAACCTGCTCCGGCCGAAATCCGAAATTTTCACTGACATCAAACGTTTAAGTATTGTATGCTTATACACGATTTATTTACAATATTTATTTTACGTACATTGCGTTCATTATTGTTCTGCATTATTTATAACTAAGATGGAGCAGTTTGAAAATCTAATAGTAAGCGGAGAACAAATACCACCACGTATGATTCCCGTGAAAAGTGATGAAAATAGTCTTTCTTACTATCTTTCCTATTGCATTTTTAATACCGGAAATAGAGCTCAAGAGCGAAGAATAACTTCGACTTTTTTTATACATAATTCCTAAATACTTCGTTTTTATGGTGTAAAATTTTGTATTTATATATTTCAACATTGTCTTTAACGTTGTCAGAGAACTAAATGGGAATAATTTGGAATAATTTAGTTTCTATGTCAACTCTCCTTCTCTTGAAACTTTTGAAAACAACGACAAAATTCTTTAGGGCGCCTGGATTTGAAAATATAACTCTGTGTAATAAGTTTAGACTGACTAGAGTGAAAAGAAAGGAGCTTGCACCCAGAAACGAAATTAAATGGAACACTTGAAGTTGCAATATTTGTTTGTAATTCGTCACAAGTCCATGAGGGAATGCGTGTTAATGTAAACAAATGTGAGTTTATTGGAGAGGCATAATAAGATTTTTACATTATTGAAGCAGCTGGAGCCTGCCACGTCAAGGGCAAGGTCACAAACGTGAAAAGGCGATGCTCGATTTAGTTTGATTGAGTGTCTATGCAGAAATTCGCACATACCAAGCGTTGGATAAGCCTTTCTTATCGTTTCTTAGAATTCGAGAATTGCTGGTTCAGCGTGTGGAGCAGTACTCGATGGCGGTGTGTAACTACAATTGTGAAAATTGCTGCTCCAGCGTCGGAAACTGTTCGCAAAGTCGCCAAATTCGATGAGGCGACGCATCAGTGTTCGAAGGTCTACCGCTATCAAATAAAGTATTTTAATTTATCATTTGATCCTCGCGTTAACCAAATCTGCCCCCAATCAATTTTCGAAAAATTATCAGCATCGGACCGGACTCCACTTATATTTGTACGCTAATTTTTACGTTTAGTTAATGATAGTGGTGTATTTGTTTTTCACCAAATTTGCCCCCAAATTTTCACCGTTGTATGTACCAGATATCACTGACATTCATACCAGTGGCGGTGTAAGCGCTAGATTTTCGTGAAAATATCTGAAAAATTCATAATTCTGCAACTGAATTACAGAACTAATTTTGTGTTCGATAGTAAATTTATACTTGGAGTGGCACTGCCAACCCTGCCACCCCTGACGAGCCCCACTGCTTCCTTCCAGAAAAATTTTTAAAATCAGCGGCAAAATAAATTTAGGGCACCTGGATGTGAAAATATCACTATGTAATAAGTTCAGACTGACAAGAGTGAAAAAAACCGCTTGCATCCAGAAACGAAATCAAATGGAACACTTGAAATTTAGATATTTGTTTGTAATTCGTCACAGGTCCATGAAGGCATGCATGTTAATGTAAACAAGTGTTAGTTTATCGGAGAGGCCGAATAAGATTTTTACATCCACCACATTCCCGTCAAAATATTTATTTACTTTAGTATGTTAATTCATTTTGTGCAAATTATGACGGGCCATACGAGTACACCTGCGCGAGTATTATTTGGTAATCCAAATTCTTTTAATACGCACTAGGCACGTGCACCTAATATAATTGTTAAAATTGCTGCTTCAGCGTCTGGAACGCTGGTACTCAACGTCGCCAAGGTCGAGGCGACGCATCAGTATTCGAAGTTCTATCGCTATTAAATAATTTTTTTTTAATATAATATTCCCGATTTGTTCTTGACGTTAAGTAAATATCTCCCCAATCGATTTTAGAAAAATTACCATCGTCGTACCGGACTCCACTTATATACCGTACGCTAATTTTTACGTTCATTTAATGATAGTGGTGTATTTGATCTTCATCAAACCTGCTCCGGCCAAAATCCGAAATTTGCAGTTTTACCGGATTTCACTGACATCATAAGTAATGTGTGCTTATACACGATTTACATTATTTATTTTATGTAGATTGTGTTCATTATTGTTCTGCATTATTTATAACTAAGATGGAGGATCAACCTAAAATGTAAAAAAAAATACGAATTCGAAGCAAACTACGCTTAACTCGCATAAATTACTACGACTTTCGCTATATCACCCCAACCACTTCTTACCAAGCCAAACTAAACCCAATCACATTAAAATTACCAAAAGTTTCGTTTAATCCGCCAAAGCTAAACCCCGCCAACCATCAATAACCATTCAAAACAATCCCCAAAAAAACCCTTATCATCCGAAACTACACCAAATACATCGTTTTTATGGTGTGAAATTATGTATTTATATATTTCAACATTCTTCGACGACATTCTTTAACGTTGTTAGAGAACTAAATGGGAATAATTTGGAATAATTCAGTCTCTCTGTCAACTCTCCTTCTCTTGAAGAGTGAAAAAGAGTGAAAAAAAAGGAGCTTGCACCCAGAAACGAAATTATCGTCATTTTCCAAATCATATTGAAGTACCCGGTCCTGGCAATGCAGGTTAATTTCAGCAAATTTGTTTATTTTGTTAGAAACTTTTCAATAAAAGTCGAGCAACTTCGCACAACAATTTATTACAAAAGGATGACTTAAGTCAGGAATACTTCAACAGCCGAAGTACCAAGTACAATAATATAACACGTCTTGTTCAACTCGATGCTGGATCGAGAATGATCCCGATTCCCACGATTCCCGGCGTCCAAGCTCCCCAAAACTGGAACACTTGTGCGAGACTAATGTGTAATCCCATAACTCGTGGTCCAGACGAAACGCCTGTCGCGGTTTTAGTGCGTAGACGGCTATAAACCCTGTTCCCGATCGAACCCCGTCATGGTTGTGTACTTCGACGGCGCCGTTGGTACGCCGTTGCTAACATTTTTGTGATTGGAAAAGTAGAGCATTCCTGTTTAATTGTATTATAATGTCGATTAGTCAACATCACCACTTTAGTCAACACTGAGTTTATTTAATCTACGTCCGGGCAACGCCGGGTACATTCAGCTAGTGTATTTATATATTTCAACATTCTTCGACGACATTCTTTAACGTTGTTAGAGAACTAAATGGGAATAATTTGGAATAGTTCAGCTTCTCTGTCAACTCTCCTTCTCTTGAAGAGTGAAAAAGAGTGAAAAAAAAGGAGCTTGCACCCAGAAACGAAATTATCGTCATTTTCCAAATCATATTGAAGTACCCGGTCCTGGCAATGCAGGTTAATTTCAGCAAATTTGTTTATTTTGTGATTGGAAATGTAGAGCATTCCTGTTTAATTGTATTATAATGTCGATTAGTCTATATCACAAATACACCACTTTTGTCAACACTGCGTTTATTTAATCTACGTCCGGGCAACGCCGGGTACATTCAGCTAGTGTATTTATATATTTCAACATTCTTCGACGACATTCTTTAACGTTGTTAGAGAACTAAATGGGAATAATTTGGAATAATTCAGCTTCTCTGTCAACTCTCCTTCTCTTGAAGAGTGAAAAAGAGTGAAAAAAAAGGAGCTTGCACCCAGAAACGAAATTAACGTCATTTTCCAAATCATATTGAAGTACCCGGTCCTGGCAATGCAAGTTAATTTCAGCAAATTTGTTTATTTTGTGATTGGAAAAGTAGAGCATTCCTGTTTAATTGTATTATTATGTCGATTAGTCAACATCACCAATACACCACTTTTGTCAACACTGCGTTTATTTAATCTACGTCCGGGCAACGCCGGGTACATTCAGCTAGTCTATATATATAAAGCGAAGTGTCCTCACTGACACACTCATTCATCTACACACTGATTCATAATCAACCCACAGCCCAAACCGTGAGGGCTGGCGACTTGAAATTTTAGGCACGGGTGTATCATGTGCCGAAAGTGAACGCTAAGAAGGGATTTTGCGAAATTCGGCCCGGTTCCTTTCTAATTCAATAAAAACCGGCTAAAATAAACAAAAAATGATCGGATCGCGGAGACCGTGTTTATGTTAGAAGCACGTATCTAGCCAAAACAACTTCGACGACGGGCGACCTGTTTACATTAAAAGCACTTATTTAACCTAAACAATTTCAACGTCGAGTTTCTGCTTTTGTGATCAAATTTTTACCGTACCTAGCGAGGCCGCGGATATATCAATTATAATCTTGATTTCAATTATAATGTCGATCCGTGACTCAATTAAAAATTAAAAAACCACTCCAAATTTAATCCGTCTACATTAAACATCCTCAAATATCTCTTACCATTGCAAACTTTACCAATTCAACCCCGAACTACGCCAAAATTCCCGAACTACGCCAAACTGACAAAAATTAGATCCGTTATCTTAAATCATCTCTTACCACCCTTTAGCAACCCCAAGTAACTCCAATCACTTTAAAATAAAACAAAATGACACAAATCATAGCAAACTATGCCTAACTCACCTAAATTACTTCGGCTACCATAAATCACCCCCAACTACCCCTTACAACCCCAAAATAAGCCCAATCACTTTAAAATTACAAAATATTCTACAAATCATAGCAAACTATGCCAAACTCACTTAAATTACTTCGGCTACCATAAATCACCCCCAACTACCCCTTACGAACCACAAACTAAACCTAATCACTTTAAAATTACAAAAAATGCTATAAACCATAGCAAACTATGCCAAACTCACTTAAATTACTTCGGCTATCATAAATCACCCCCAACTACCCCTTACCACCCCAAAATAAGCCCAATTACTTTAAAATTATAAAAAATTATACAAACCATAGCAAACTATGCCTAACTCACCTAAATTACTTCGGCTACCATAAATCACCCCCAACTACCCCTTACAACCCCAAAATAAGCCCAATCACTTTAAAATTACAAAATATTCTACAAATCATAGCAAACTATGCCAAACTCACTTAAATTACTTCGGCTACCATAAATCACCCCCAACTACCCCTTACGAACCACAAACTAAACCTAATCACTTTAAAATTACAAAAAATGCTATAAACCATAGCAAACTATGCCAAACTCACTTAAATTACTTCGGCTATCATAAATCACCCCCAACTACCCCTTACCACCCCAAAATAAGCCCAATTACTTTAAAATTATAAAAAATTATACAAACCATAGCAAAGTATGTCAAACTCACCTAAATTACTTCGGCTACCATAAATCACCCCCAACTACCCCTTACAACCCCAAAATAAGCCCAATCAATTTAAAAATACAAAAAATTCTACAAACCATAGCAAACTATTCCAAACTCACCTAAATTACTTCGGCTACCATAAATCACCCCCAACTACCCCTTACCTCCCCAAAATAAGCCCAATCACTTTAAAATTACAAAAAATGTTACATACCATAGCAAACTATGTCAAACTCACTTAAAATACTTCGGCTACCATAAATCACCCCCAACTACCCCTTACCACCCCAAAATAAGCCCAATTACTTTAAAATTACAAAAAATTATACAAACCATAACAAACTATGTCAAACTCACCTAAATTACTTCGGCTACCATAAATCACCCCCAACTACCCCTTACTACCCCAAAATTAGCCCAATCACTTTAAAATTACGAAAAATGCTACAAACCATAGCAAACTATCTCAAACTCACCTGAAATACTTCGGCTACCATAAATCACCCCCAACTACCCCTTACCGCCCCAAAATAAGCCCAATCACATTAAAATTACAAAAAATGCTCCAAACCATAGCAAACTATCTCAAACTCACCTAAATTACTTCGACTACCATAAATCACCCCCAACTACCCCTTACCGCCCCAAAATTAGCCTAATCACTTTAAAATTACAAAAAATGCTACAAAACATAGCAAGCTATGCCAAACTCACTTAAATTACTTCGGCTACCATAAATGAATAATCATTTTCAATCAAAATCTTCTATTTGGTTGTGTCATTTATAAATGCCTTATCGTATTAAATCATAAAATATTAATAAATATCTGCACATAAAATATATTGTTTCGACTAATAGACGTTATTCTGAATATTAAATATGCTGATACCTATTTTGATTCTCTTCCACCTTCCAATAAATATTTGTTCCAGTTGAGATGCAAACATAAACGTATTTCTGAATTGCAACACGCTGACGGGACAAGCCCTACCTTCTCAACATACGTGCATTTGTATAAACAGCTCTATGGTTTTTAACTTTAAAGAGGTATCAAGGCGGTGTAAGCGCTAGATTTTCGTAAAAATATCTGAAAAATTCGAAATTCTGCAATTGAATTACAGAACTATCTTTGTGTTCGATAGTAAATTTATACTTGGAGTGGCACTGCCAACCCTTCCACCCCTAACGAGCCCCTTGTTGAGTACTCTCCTTTCAGGGAAACTTTATAAATCAACGGCAAAATAATTTAGGGCGCCTGAATGTGAAAATATCACTGTGTAATAAGTTCAGACTGACATGGAACACTTGAAATTTCATTCCAAACTACCCCCAAAAGTCATACACTTACCTATCAAAACTACCCCAGGTCAACCCATAATTAAAAAAAAATTACGAATTCTAAGCAAACTACGCCAAACTTCCCCTAAATCACCACAACCACTTCTAACCAAGCCAAACAAAGCCCAATCACATTATAATTACCGAAAATATCGTTTAATCCGCCAAAGCTAAACCCCGCAAACCATCAATAGCCATTCCAAACAATCCTCAAAGAAACCCTTATCATCTGAAACAACCCCAAATCAACCTAATATTTTTGAATTTTTTTGAACCATAGCAAATCACGCCAAATTAACATAAATAACTTCGACTTTTTATACATAACTAGCTGAATGTACCCGGCGTTGCCCGGACGTAGATTAAATAAACGCAGTGTTGACAAAAGTGGTGTATTTGTGATGTAGACTAATCGACATTATAATACAATTAAACAGGAATGCTCTACTTTTCCAATCACAAAATAAACAAATTTGCTGAAATTAACCTGCATTGCCAGGACCGGGTACTTCAATATGATTTGGAAAATGACGATAATTTCGTTTCTGGGTGCAAGCTCCTTTTTTTTCACTCTTTTCACTCTTCAAGAGAAGGAGAGTTGACAGAGAAGCTGAACTATTCCAAATTATTCCCATTTAGTTCTCTAACAACGTTAAAGAATATCGTCGAAGAATGTTGAAATATATAAATAAATAATTTCACACCATAAAAACGATGTATTTGGTGTAGTTTCGGATGATAAGGTTTTTTTTGGGGATTGTTTTGAATGGTTATTGATAGTTGGCGGGGTTTAGCTTTGGCGGATTAAACGAAACTTTTGGTAATTTTAATGCGATTGGGTTTAGTTTGGCTTGGTAAGAAGTGGTTGGGGTGATATAGCGGAAGTCGAAGTAATTTATGCGGGTTTAGCGTAGTTTGCTTGTAATTCGTAATTTTTTTACATTTTAGGTTGATGTGGGGTAGTTTGGAATGGCAAGTGTATGATTTTTGAGAGTAGTTTGGAATGGTACATTATGTTTAGGGGTGTTTAACGTATTCAGGTAAAATATACAGAAAATTTGGTAATTTTAAAATGAACAATTATAGTGCGAACCTCTTGAGCTCTATTTTCGGTAATAAAATGCAATAGGAAAGATAGTAAAAAAGACTATTTCCATCACTTTTCAGAGGAATTATACGTGGTGGTATTTGTACCCCGCTTACTATTCCTCCATCTTAGTTATAAATAATGCAGAACAATAATGAACACAATGTACATAAAATAAATAGTGTAAATAGTGTATAAGCACACATTACTTATGATGTCAGTGAAATCCGGTAAAACTGCAAATTTCGGATTTTGGCCGGAGCAGGTTTGGTGAAGATCAAATACACCACTATCATTAAATGAACGTAAAAATTAGCGTACGGTATATAAGTGGAGTCCGGTACGACGATGGTAATTTTTCGAAAATCGATTGGGGAGATATTTACTTAACGTCAAGAACAAATCGGGAATATTATATTAAAAAAATTTATTTAATAGCGATAGAACTTCGAATACTGATTCGTCGCCTCGACCTTGGCGACGTTGAGTACCAGCGTTCCAGACGCTGAAGCAGCAATTTTAACAATTATATTAGGTGCACGTGCCTAGTGCGTATTAAAAGAATTTGGATTACCAAATAATACTCGCGCAGGTGTACTCGACTGGCCCGTCATAATTTGCACAAAATGAATTAACATACTAAAGTAAATAAATATTTTGACGGGAATGTGGTGGGTGTAAAAATCTTATTCGGCCTCTCCGACAAACTAACACTTGTTTACATTAACATGCATGCCTTCATGGACCTGTGACGAATTACAAACAAATATCTAAATTTCAAGTGTTCCATTTGATTTCGTTTCTGGATGCAAGCGGTTTTTTTCACTCTTGTCAGTCTGAACTTATTACATAGTGATATTTTCACATCCTGGTGCCCTAAATTTATTTTGCCGCTGATTTCAAAAATGTTTCTGGAAGGAAAGTAGTCAGCAGTGGGGCTCGTCAGGGGTGGCAGGGTTGGCAGTGCCACTCCAAGTATAAATTTACTATCGAACACAAAATTAGTTCTGTAATTCAGTTGCAGAATTATGAATTTTTCAGATATTTTCACGAAAATTTAGCGCTTACACCGCCGCTGGTATGAATGTCAGTGATATCTGGTACATACAACGGTGAAAATTTCGGGGCAAATTTGGTGAAAAACAAATACACCACTATCATTAACTAAACGTAAAAATTAGCGGAGTCCGGTCCGATGCTGATAATTTTTCGAAAATTGATTGGGGGCAGATTTGGTTAACGCGAGGATGAAATGTTAAATTAAAATACTTTATTTGATAGCGGTAGACCTTTGAACACTGATGCGTCGCCTCATCGAATTTGGCGACTTTGCAAACAGTTTCCGACGCTGGAGCAGCAATTTTCACAATTGTAGTTGTGTTAAAATTAAACACCGCGATCGAGTACTGCTCCACACGCTGAACCAGCAATTCTCGAATTCTAAGAAACGATAAGAAAGGCTTATCATCCAACGCTTGGTATGTGCGAATTTCTGCATAGACACTCAAACTAAATCGAGCATCGCCTTTTCACGTTTCTGACCTTGCCCTTGACGTGGCAGGCTCCAGCTGCTTCAATAATGTAAAAATCTTATTCGGCCTCTCCAATAAACTCACATTTGTTTACATTAACACACATTCCCTCATGGACTTGTGACGAATTACAAACAAATATTTCAACTTCAAGTGTTCCATTTAATTTCGTTTCTGGGCGCAAGCTCCTTTCTTTTCACTCTAGTCAGTCTAAACTTATTACACAGAGTTATATTTTCAAATCCAGGCGCCCTAAAGAATTTTGTCATTGTTTTCAAAAGTTTCTAAATTATTTCAAATTATTCCCATTTAGTTCTCTGACAACGTTAAAGACAATGTTGAAATATATAAGGAAGTATTCTGGAATTATGTATTTAAAAGTCGAAGTTATTCTTCGCTCTTGAGCTCTATTTCCGGTATTAAAAATGCAATAGGAAAGATAGTAAGAAAGACTATTTCCATCACTTTTCACGGGAATTATACGTGGTGGTATTTGTTCTCCGCTTGCTATTAGATTTTCAAACTGCTCCATCTTAGTTATAAATAATGCAGAACAATAATGAACGCAATGTACGTAAAATAAATAGTGTAAATAAATCGTGTCTAAGCATACAATACTTAAGCGTATGATGTCAGTGAAAATTTCGGATTTCGGCCGGAGCAGGTTTGGTGAAGAACAAATACACCACTATCATTAACTGAACGTAAAAATTATCGTACGAAAATAAGTGAAGTCCGGTCCGACGCTGGAAATTTTTCGAAAATCGATTGGGGAGAGTTTTGGTTAACGGCAAGAACAAATCGGGAATATTATATTAAAATAATTTATTTAATAGCGACAGAAGTTTGAATACCGATGCGTCGCCTCGACCTTGGCGACGTTGAGTACCACCGATCCAGACGCTGAAGCAGCAATTTTCACAATTATATGAGGTGCACGTGCCTAGTGCGTATAAAAACAATTCGGATAACAAAAGAGATTAATTTGTATGCACCAAATAATACTCGCACAGGTGTACTCGTATGGCCCGTCATAATTTTCACAAAATCAATTTAAGAAATTAACATTCTAAAGTAAATAAATATTTTGACAGGAATGTTAAAAATCTTATTCGGTCTCTCCGACAAACTAACACTTGTTTACATTCTCTGACAACGTTAAAGACAATGTTGAAATATATATATACAAAATTTTACACCATAAAAACGAAGTATTTAGGAATTATGTATAAAAAAAGTCGAAGTTATTCTTCGCTCTTGAGCTCTATTTCCGGTATTAAAAATGCAATAGGAAAGATAGTAAGAAAGACTATTTCCATCACTTTTCACGGGAATTATACGTGGTGGTATTTGTTCTCCGCTTACTATTAGATTTTCAAACTGCTCCATCTTAGTTATAAATAATGCAGAACCATAATGAACGCAATGTACGTAAAATAAATAGTGTAAATCGTGTATAAGCACACAATACTTAAAATTTCGGATTTTGGCCGGAGCAGGTTTGGTGAAGAACAAATACACCACTATGATTAACTGAACGTAAAAATTAGCGTACGATAATAAGTGACGTCCGGTCCGACGCTGGAAATTTTTCGAAAATCGATTGGGGAGAGTTTTGGTTAACGGCAAGAACAAATCGGGAATATCGGGAATAAAATAATTTATTTAATAGCGATAGAACTTCGAATACCGATGCGTCGCCTCGACCTTGGCGACGTTGAGTACCAGCGTTTCAGACGCTGAAGCAGCAATTTTCACAATAATATGAGGTGCACGTGCCTAGTGCGTATAAAAACAATTCGGATAACAAAAGAGATTAATTTGTATGCACCAAATAATACTCGCACAGGTGTACTCGTATGGCCCGTCATAATTTTCACAAAATCAATTTAAGAAATTAACATTCTAAAGTAAATAAATATTTTGACAGGAATGTTAAAAATCTTATTCGGTCTCTCCGACAAACTAACACTTGTTTACATTAACATGCATTCCTTCATGGACCTGTGTCGAATTACAAACAAATATCGAAATTTCAAGTGTTCCATGTCAGTCTGAACTTATTACACAGTGATATTTTCACATTCAGGCGTCCTAAATTATTTTGACGTTGATTTATAAAGTTTCCCTGGAAGGAGAGTAGTCAGCAGGTGCCTCGTCATGGGTGGCAGGGTTGGCAGTGCCACTCCAAGTATAAATTTACTATCGAACACAAAGATAGTTCTGATTCAATTGAAGAATTTCGAATTTTTCAGATATTTTTACGAAACTCTAGCGCTTACACCGCCTTTATACCTCTTTTAAAGTTAAAAACTATAGAGCTGTTTATACAAATGCACGCATGTTGAAAACGTAGGGCTTGCCCCGTCAGCGTGTTGCAATTCAGAAATACGTTTATGTTTGCATCTCAACTGGAACAAATATTTATTGGAAGGTGGAAGAGAATCAAAATAGGTATCAGAATATTTAATATTCAGAATAACGACTATTAGTCGGAACAATATATTTTATGTGCAGATATTTATTAATATTTTATGATTTAATACGATAAGGCATTTATAAATAACACAACCAAATAGAAGATTTTGAT
Source organism: Eledona agricola (assembly GCA_964023215.1). Lineage (NCBI taxonomy): Eukaryota > Metazoa > Arthropoda > Insecta > Coleoptera > Tenebrionidae > Eledona > Eledona agricola. Next base: position 3,026,923 of record OZ026863.1, read on the forward strand.
TGAAAACGATTATTAATTTATGGTAGCCGAAGAAATTTAAGTGAGTATGGCATAGCTTGCTATGTTTTGTAGCATTTTTGTAATTTTAAAGTGATTAGGCTAATTTTGGGGCGGTAAGGGGTAGTTGGGGGTGATTTATGGTAGCCGAAGTAATTTAGGTGAGTTTGGCATAGTTTGCTATGGTTTGTAGCATTTTTTGTAATTTTAAAGTGATTGGGCTTAGTTTGGGGTGGTAAGGGGTAGTTGGGGGTGATTTATGGTAGCCAAAGTAATTCAGGTGAGTTTGAGATAGTTTGCTATGGCTTGTAGCATTTTTCGTAATTTTAAAGTGATTGGGCTTATTTTGGGGTGGTAAGGGGTAGTTGGGGGTGATTTATGGTAGCCGAAGTAATTTAGGTGAGTTTGGCATAGTTTGCTATGGTTTGTAGCATTTTTTGTAATTTTAAAGTGATTGGGCTTATTTTGGGGTGGTAAGGGGTAGTTGGGGGTGATTTATGGTAGCCGAAGTAATTTAGGTGAGTTAGGCATAGTTTGCTATGATTTGTTGAATATTTTGTAATTTTAAAGTGATTGGGCTTATTTTGGGGTTGTAAGGGGTAGTTCGGGGTGATTTATGGTAGCCGAAGTAATTTAGGGGAGTTTGGCATAGTTTGCTACGGTTTGTAGAATTTTTTTGTAATTTTAAAGTGGTTGAGCCTATTTTGGGGTGGTAAGGGGTAGTTGGGGGTGATTTATAGAAGCCAAAGTAATTTAAGTGAGTTTGGCATAGTTTGCTATGGTTTGTAGCATTTTTTGTAATTTTAAAGTGATTGGGTTTAGTTTGTGGTTGGTAAGGGGTAGTTGGGGGTGATTTATGGTAGCCGAAGTAATTTAGGTGAGTTAGGCATAGTTTGCTATGATTTGTTGAATATTTTGTAATTTTAAAGTGATTGGGCTTATTTTGGGGTTGTAAGGGGTAGTTCGGGGTGATTTATGGTAGCCGAAGTAATTTAGGGGAGTTTGGCATAGTTTGCTACGGTTTGTAGAATTTTTTTGTAATTTTAAAGTGATTGAGCCTATTTTGGGGTGGTAAGGGGTAGTTGGGGGTGATTTATGGAAGCCAAAGTAATGTAGATGAGTTTGGCATAGTTTGATAAGGCTTGTAACATTTTTTGTAATTTTAAAGTGATTGGGCTGAGTTTGGGGTAGTAAGGGGTTGTTGGGGGTGATTTATGTTAGCCGAAGTAATTTAGGTGAGTTAGGCATAGTTTGCTATGGTTTGTAGCATTTTTTTGTAATTTTAAAGTGATTGGGCTTATTTTGGGGTAGTAAGGGGTTGTTGGGGGTGATTTATGTTAGCCGAAGTAATTTAGGTGTGTTAGGCATAGTTTGCTATGGTTTGTAGCATTTTTTGTAATTTTAAAGTGATTGGGCTTATTTTGGGGTAGTAAGGGGTTGTTGGGGGTGAATAATGTTAGCCGAAGTAATTTAGGTGAGTTAGGCATAGCTTGCTATGGTTTGTAGCATTTTTTGTAATTTTAAAGTGATTGGGCTTATTTTGGGGTAGTAAGGGGTTGTTGGGGGTGATTTATGTTAGCCGAAGTAATTTAGGTGAGTTAGGCATAGTTTGCTATGGTTTGTAGCATTTTTTTGTAATTTTAAAGTGATTGGGCTTATTTTGGGGTAGTAAGGGGTTGTTGGGGGTGATTTATGTTAGCCGAAGTAATTTAAGTGAGTTTGGCATAGTTTGCTATGGTTTGTAGCATTTTTTGTAATTTTAAAGTGATTGGGCTTATTTTGGGGTGGTAAGGGGTAGTTGGGGCTGATTTATGGTAGCCGAAGTAATTTAGGTGAGTTAGGCATAGTTTGCTATGGTTTGTAGCATTTTTTTGTAATTTTAAAGTGATTGGGCTTATTTTGGGGTAGTAAGGGGTTGTTGGGGGTGATTTATGTTAGCCGAAGTAATTTAGGTGAGTTAGGCATAGTTTGCTATGGTTTGTAGCATTTTTTGTAATTTTAAAGTGATTGGGATGAGTTAGGGGTGGTAAGGGGTAGTTGGGGGTGATTTATGTTAGCCGAAGTAATTTAAGTGAGTTAGGCATAGTTTGCTATGGTTTGTAGCATTTTTTGTAATTTTAAAGTGATTGGGCTTATTTTGGGGTAGTAAGGGGTTGTTGGGGGTGATTTATGTTAGCCGAAGTAATTTAGGTGAGTTAAGCATAGTTTGCTATGGTTTGTAGCATTTTTTTGTAATTTTAAAGTGATTGGGCTTATTTTGGGGTAGTAAGGGGTTGTTGGGGGTGATTTATGTTAGTCGAAGTAATTTAAGTGAGTTTGGCATAGTTTGCTATGGTTTGTAGCATTTTTTGTAATTTTAAAGTGATTGGGCTTATTTTGGGGTGGTAAGGGGTAGTTGGGGCTGATTTATGGTAGCCGAAGTAATTTAGGTGAGTTAGGCATAGTTTGCTATGGTTTGTAGCATTTTTTTGTAATTTTAAAGTGATTGGGCTTATTTTGGGGTAGTAAGGGGTTGTTGGGGGTGATTTATGTTAGCCGAAGTAATTTAGGTGAGTTAGGCATAGTTTGCTATGGTTTGTAGCATTTTTTGTAATTTTAAAGTGATTGGGATGAGTTAGGGGTGGTAAGGGGTAGTTGGGGGTGATTTATGTTAGCCGAAGTAATTTAAGTGAGTTAGGCATAGTTTGCTATGGTTTGTAGCATTTTTTGTAATTTTAAAGTGATTGGGATGAGTTAGGGGCGGTAAGGGGTAGTTGGGGGTGATTTATGATAGCCGAAGTAATTTAAGTGAGTTTGGCATAGTTTGCTATGGTTTGTAGCATTTTTTGTAATTTTAAAGTGATTGGGCTTATTTTGGGGTAGTAAGGGGTTGTTGGGGGTGATTTATGTTAGCCGAAGTAATTTGGGTGAGTTAGGCATAGTTTGCTATGGTTTGTAGCATTTTTTGTAATTTTAAAGTGATTGGGATGAGTTAGGGGTGGTAAGGGGTAGTTGGGGGTGATTTATGATAGCCGAAGTAATTTAAGTGAGTTTGGCATAGTTTGCTATGGTTTGTAGCATTTTTTGTAATTTTAAAGTGATTGGGCTTATTTTTGGGTGGTAAGGGGTAGTTGGGGGTGATTTTTGGTAGACGAAATAATATGTGTGAGTTGGACTTAATCTGCCATGATTTGTGTCATTTTGTTTTATTTTAAATTGATTGGAGTTGCTTGGGGTTGCTAAGGGGTGGTAAGGGATGATTTAAAATAACGGATCTAGTTTATGTCAGTTTGGCATAGTTCGGGAATTTTTTGGGGTTGATTTGGTAAAGTTTGCAGTGGTAAGAGATATTTGAGGATGTTTAATGTTGACGGATTAAATTTGGAGTGATTTGGTAATTTTTAATTGAGTCACGGATCGACATTATAATTGAAATCAAAATTATAATTGAAATATCTGCGGCCTCGCTAGGTACGGCAAAAGTATGATCACGAAAGCAGAAACTCGACGTTGAAATTGTTTAGGTTAAATAAGTGCTTTTAATGTAAACCGGTCGCCCGTCGTCGAAGTTGTTTTGGCTAGATACGTGCTTCTAACATAAACACGGTCTCCGCGATCCGATCATTTTTTGTTTATTTTAGCCGGTTTTTATTGAATTACAAAGGAACCGGGCCGAATTTCGCAAAATCCCTTCTTAGTGTTCAGTTTCGGCACATGATACACCCGTGTCTAAAATTTCAAGTCTCCAGCCCTCACGGTTTGGGCTGTGGGTTGATTATGAATCAGTGTGTAGATGTGTAGATGAATGAGTGAATGAATGAGTGTGTCAGTGAGGACACTTCGCTTTATATATATAGATTCCCAAATACTTCATTTTTATAGTGTGAAATTTTATATTTATATACTAGCTGAATGTACCCGGCGTTGCCCGGACGTAGATTAAATAAACGCAGTGTTGACAAAAGTGGTGTATTTGTGATGTAGACTAATCGACATTATAATACAATTAAACAGGAATGCTCTACTTTTCCAATCACAAAATAAACAAATTTGCTGAAATTAACCTGCATTGCCAGGACCGGGTACTTCAATATGATTTGGAAAATGACGATAATTTCGTTTCTGGGTGCAAGCTCCTTTTTTTTCACTCTTTTTCACTCTTCAAGAGAAGGAGAGTTGACAGAGAAGCTGAACTATTCCAAATTATTCCCATTTAGTTCTCTAACAACATTAAAGAATGTCGTCGAAGAATGTTGAAATATATAAATAAATAATTTCACACCATAAAAACGATGTATTTGGTGTAGTTTCGGATGATTAGGTTTTTTTTGGGGATTGTTTTGAATGGTTATTGATGGTTGGCGGGGTTTAGCTTTGGCGGATTAAACGAAACTTTTGGTAATTTTAATGCGATTGGGTTTAGTTTGGCTTGGTAAGAAGTGGTTGGGGTGATATAGCGGAAGTCGAAGTAATTTATGCGAGTTTAGCGTAGTTTGCTTGTAATTCGTAATTTTTTTACATTTTAGGTTGATGTGGGGTAGTTTGGAATGGCAAGTGTATGATTTTTGAGAGTAGTTTGGAATGGTACATTATGTTTAGGGGTTTTTAACGTATTCAGGTAAAATATACAGAAAATTTGGTAATTTTAAAATGAACAATTATAGTGCGAACCTCTTGAGCTCTATTTTCGGTAATAAAATGCAATAGGAAAGATAGTAAAAAAGACTATTTCCATCACTTTTCAGAGGAATTATACGTGGTGGTATTTGTACCCCGCTTACTATTCCTCCATCTTAGTTATAAATAATGCAGAACAATAATGAACACAATGTACATAAAATAAATAGTGTAAATCGTGTATAAGCACACATTACTTATGATGTCAGTGAAATCCGGTAAAACTACAAATTTCGGATTTTGGCCGGAGCAGGTTTGGTGAAGATCAAATACACCACTATCATTAAATGAACGTAAAAATTAGCGTACGGTATATAAGTGGAGTCCGGTACGACGATGGTAATTTTTCGAAAATCGATTGGGGAGATATTTACTTAACGTCAAGAACAAATCGGGAATATATATTAAAAAAATTTATTTAATAGCGATAGAACTTCGAATACTGATGCGTCGCCTCGACCTTGGCGACGTTGAGTACCAGCGTTCCAGACGCTGAAGCAGCAATTTTAACAATTATATTAGGTGCACGTGCCTAGTGCGTATTAAAAAAATTTGGATTACCAAATAATACTCGCGCAGGTGTACTCGACTGGCCCGTCATAATTTGCACAAAATAAATTAACATACTAAAGTATATAAATATTTTGACGGGAATGTGGTGAGTGTAAAAATCTTATTCGGCCTCTCCGACAAACTAACACTTGTTTACATTAACATGCATGCCTTCATGGACCTGTGACGAATTACAAACAAATATCTAAATTTCAAGTGTTCCATTTGATTTCGTTTCTGGATGCAAGCGGTTTTTTTCACTCTTGTCAGTCTGAACTTATTACATAGTGATATTTTCACATCCAGGTGCCTTAAATTTATTTTGCCGCTGATTTCAAAAATTTTTCTGGAAGGAAAGTAGTCAGCAGTGGGGCTCGTCAGGGGTGGCAGGGTTGGCAGTGCCACTCCAAGTATAAATTTACTATCGAACACAAAATTAGTTCTGTAATTCAGTTGCAGAATTATGAATTTTTCAGATATTTTCACGAAAATTTAGCGCTTACACCGCCACTGGTATGAATGTCAGTGATATCTGGTACATACAACGGTGAAAATTTCGGGGCAAATTTGGTGAAAAACAAATACACCACTATCATTAACTAAACGTAAAAATTAGCGTACAAATATAAGTGGAGTCCGGTCCGATGCTGATAATTTTTCGAAAATTGATTGGGGGCAGATTTGGTTAACGCGAGGATCAAATGTTAAATTAAAATACTTTATTTGATAGCGGTAGACCTTCGAACACTGTTGCGTCGCCTCAGCGAATTTGGCGACTTTGCGAACAGTTTCCGACACTGGAGCAGCAATTTTCACAATTGTAGTTGTGTTAAAATTAAACACCGCGATCGAGTACTGCTCCACACGCTGAACCAGCAATTCTCGAATTCTAAGAAACGATAAGAAATGCTTATCCAACGCTTGGTATGTGCGAATTTCTGCATAGACACTCAATCAAACTAAATCGAGCATGGCCTTTTCACGTTTCTGACCTTGCCCTTGACGTGGCAGGCTCCAGCTGCTTAAATAATGTAAAAATCTTATTCGGCCTCTCCAATAAACTCACATTTGTTTACATTAACACGCATTCCCTCATGGACTTGTGACGAATTACAAACAAATATTTCAACTTCAAGTGTTCCATCTAATTTCGTTTCTGGGTGCAAGCTCCTTTATTTTCACTCTAGTCAGTCTAAACTTATTACACAGAGTTATATTTTCAAATCCAGGCGCCCTAAAGAATTTTGTCGTTGTTTTCAAAAGTTCCAAGAGAAGGAGAGTTGACATAGAAGCTAAATTATTCCAAATTATTCCCATTTAGTTCTCTGACAACGTTAAAGACAATGTTGAAATATATAAATACAAAATTTTACACCATAAAAACGAAGTATTTAGGAATTATGTATAAAAAAAGTCGAAGTTATTCTTCGCTCTTGAGCTCTATTTCCGGTATTAAAAATGCAATAGGAAAGATAGTAAGAAAGACTATTTCCATCACTTTGCACGGGAATTATACGTGGTGGTGTTTGTTCTCCGCTTACTATTAGATTTTCAAACTGCTCCATCTTATAAATAATGCAGAATAATAATGAACGCAATGTACGTAAAATAAATAGTGTAAATAAATCGTGTCTAAGCATACAATACTTAAGCGTATGATATCAGTGAAAATTTCGGATTTCGGCCGGAGCAGGTTTGGTGAAGAACAAATACACCACTATCATTAACTGAACGGTAAAAATTAGCGTACGAAAATAAGTGAAGTCCGGTCCGACGCTGGAAATTTTTCGAAAATCGATTGGGGAGAGTTTTGGTTAACGGCAAGAACAAATCGGGAATATTATATTAAAATAATTTATTTAATAGCGATAGAACTTTGAATACCGATGCGTCGCCTCGACCTTGGCGACGTTGAGTACCAGCGTTCCAGACGCTGAAGCAGCAATTTTCACAATTATATGAGGTGCACGTGCCTAGTGCGTATAAAAACAATTTGGATAACAAAAGAGATTAATTTGTATGTACCAAATAATACTCGCACAGGTGTACTCGTATGGCCCGTCATAATTTTCACAAAATCAATTTAAGAAATTAACATTCTAAAGTAAATAAATATTTTGACAGGAATGTTAAAAATCTTATTCGGTCTCTCCGACAAACTAACACTTGTTTACATTAACATGCAATTCTTCATGGACCTGTGACGAATTACAAACAAATATCGAAATTTCAAGTGTTCCATGTCCGTCTGAACTTATTACACAGTGATATTTTTACATTCAGGCGCCCTAAATTATTTTGACGTTGATTTATAAAGTTTCCCTGGAAGGAGAGTAGTCAGCAGGTGCCTCGTCAGGGGTGGCAGGGTTGGCAGTGCCACTCCAAGTATAAATTCACTATCGAACACAAAGATAGTTCTGATTCAATTGCAGAATTTCGAATTTTTCAGATATTTTTACGAAACTCTAGCGCTTACACGGCCTTTATACCTCTTTAAAGTTAAAAACCATAGAGCTGTTTATACAAATGCACGCATGTTGAAAAGGTAGGGCTTGCCCCGTCAGCGTGTTGCAATTCATAAATACGTTTATGTTTGCATCTCAACTGGAACAAATATTTATTGGAAGGTGGAAGAGAATCGAAATAGGTATCAGCCTATTTAATATTCAGAATAACGACTATTAGTCGGAACAATATATTTTATGTGCAGATATTTATTAATATTTTATGATTTAATACGATAAGGCATTTATAAATAACACAACCAAATAGAAGATTTTGATTGAAAACGATTATTAATTTATGGTAGCCGAAGTAATTTAAGTGAGTTTGTCATAGCTTGCTATGTTTTGTAGCATTTTTTGTAATTTTAAAGTGATTGGGCTTAGTTTGGGGTGGTAAGGGGTAGTTGGGGGTGATTTATGGTAGCCGAAGTAATTCAGGTGAGTTTGAGATAGTTTGCTATGGCTTGTAGCATTTTTCGTAATTTTAAAGTGATTGGACTTATTTTGGGGTGGTAAGGGGTAGTTGGGGGTGATTTATGGTAGCCGAAGTAATTTAGGTGAGTTAGGCATAGTTTGCTATGGTTTGTAGCATTTTTTGTAATTTTAAAGTGATTGGGTTTAGTTTGTGGTTGGTAAGGGGTAGTTGGGGGTGATTTATGGTAGCCGAAGTAATTCAGGTGAGTTTGAGATAGTTTGCTACGGTTTGTAGAATTTTTTTTAAATTTTAAAGTGATTGAGCCTATTTTGGGGTGGTAAGGGGTAGTTGGGGGTGATTTATGGAAGCCAAAGTAATTTAGATGAGTTTGGCATAGTTTGATATGGCTTGTAACATTTTTTGTAATTTTTAAGTGATTGGGCTGAGTTTGGGGTGGTAAGGGGTAGTTGGGGGTGATTTATGATAGCCGAAGTAATTTAAGTGAGTTTGGCATAGTTTGCTATGGTTTGTAGCATTTTTTGTAATTTTAAAGTGATTGGGCTTATTTTGGGGTGGTAAGGGGTAGTTGGGGGTGATTTATGGTAGCCGAGGGAAATTAAGTAAGTTAGGCATAGTTTGCTATGGTTTGTAGCATTTTTTGTAATTTTAAAGTGATTGGGCTTATTTTGGGGTGGTAAGGGGTAGTTGGGGGTGATTTATGGTAGCCGAAGTAATTTAGGTGAGTTAGGCATAGTTTGCTATGATTTGTTGAATATTTTGTAATTTTAAAATGATTGGGTTTATTTTGGGGTTGTAAGGGGTAGTTCGGGGTGATTTATGGTAGCCGAAGTAATTTAGGGGAGTTTGGCATAGTTTGCTACGGTTTGTAGAATTTTTTTGTAATTTTAAAGTGATTGAGCCTATTTTGGGGTGGTAAGGGGTAGTTGGGGGTGATTTATGGAAGCCAAAGTAATTTAGATGAGTTTGGCATAGTTTGATATGGCTTGTAACATTTTTTGTAATTTTAAAGTGATTGGGCTGAGTTTGGGGTGGTAAGGGGTAGTTGGGGGTGATTTATGATAGCCGAAGTAATTTAAGTGAGTTTGGCATAGTTTGCTATGGTTTGTAGCATTTTTTGTAATTTTAAAGTGATTGGGTTTAGTTTGTGGTTGGTAAGGGGTAGTTGGGGGTGATTTATGGTAGCCGCAGTAATTTAAGTGGGTTCGGCATAGTTTGCTATGGTTTGTAGCATTTTTTGTAATTTTAAAGTGATTGGGCTTATTTTGGGGTGGTAAGGGGTAGTTGGGGGTGATTTATGGTAGCCGAAGGAAATTAGGTAAGTTAGGCATAGTTTGCTATGGTTTGTAGCATTTTTTGTAATTTTAAAGTGATTGGGCTTATTTTGGGGTGGTAAGGGGTAGTTGGGGGTGATTTATGGTAGCCGAAGTAATTTAGGTGAGTTAGGCATAGTTTGCTATGATTTGTTGAATATTTTGTAATTTTAAAATGATTGGGTTTATTTTGGGGTTGTAAGGTGTAGTTCGGGGTGATTTATGGTAGCCGAAGTAATTTAGGGGAGTTTGGCATAGTTTGCTACGGTTTGTAGAATTTTTTTGTAATTTTAAAGTAATTGAGCCTATTTTGGGGTGGTAAGGGGTAGTTGGGGGTGATTTATGGAAGCCAAAGTAATTTAGATGAGTTTGGCATAGTTTGATAAGGCTTGTAACATTTTTTGTAATTTTAAAGTGATTGGGCTGAGTTTGGGGTGGTAAGGGGTTGTTGGGGGTGATTTATGTTAGCCGAAGTAATTTAGGTGAGTTAGGCATAGTTTGCTATGGTTTGTAGCATTTTTTGTAATTTTAAAGTGATTGGGCTTATTTTGGGGTGGTAAGGGGTAGTTGGGGCTGATTTATGGTAGCCGAAGTAATTTAGGTGAGTTAGGCATAGTTTGCTATGGTTTGTAGCATTTTTTTGTAATTTTAAAGTGATTGGGCTTATTTTGGGGTAGTAAGGGGTTGTTGGGGGTGATTTATGTTAGCCGAAGTAATTTAGGTGAGTTAGGCATAGTTTGCTATGGTTTGTAGCATTTTTTGTAATTTTAAAGTGATTGGGCTTATTTTGGGGTAGTAAGGGGTTGTTGGGGGTGATTTATGTTAGCCGAAGTAATTTAGGTGAGTTAGGCATAGTTTGCTATGGTTTGTAGCATTTTTTGTAATTTTAAAGTGATTGGGATGAGTTAGGGGTGGTAAGGGGTAGTTGGGGGTGATTTATGTTAGCCGAAGTAATTTAAGTGAGTTAGGCATAGTTTGCTATGGTTTGTAGCATTTTTTGTAATTTTAAAGTGATTGGGATGAGTTAGGGGCGGTAAGGGGTAGTTGGGGGTGATTTATGATAGCCGAAGTAATTTAAGTGAGTTTGGCATAGTTTGCTATGGTTTGTAGCATTTTTTGTAATTTTAAAGTGATTGGGCTTATTTTGGGGTAGTAAGGGGTTGTTGGGGGTGATTTATGTTAGCCGAAGTAATTTGGGTGAGTTAGGCATAGTTTGCTATGGTTTGTAGCATTTTTTGTAATTTTAAAGTGATTGGGATGAGTTAGGGGTGGTAAGGGGTAGTTGGGGGTGATTTATGATAGCCGAAGTAATTTAAGTGAGTTTGGCATAGTTTGCTATGGTTTGTAGCATTTTTTGTAATTTTAAAGTGATTGGGCTTATTTTGGGGTAGTAAGGGGTTGTTGGGGGTGATTTATGTTAGCCGAAGTAATTTAGGTGAGTTAGGCATAGTTTGCTATGGTTTGTAGCATTTTTGATAATTTTAAAGTGATTGGGCTTATTTTGGGGTGGTAAGGGATAGTTTAGGGTGATTTATGGAAGTCAAAGTAATTTAGATGAGTTTGGCATAGTTTGCTACGATTTGTAGAATTTTTTTGTAATTTTAAAGTGATTGGGCTTATTTTGGGGTGGTAAGGGGTAGTTTGGGGTGATTTATGGAAGTCAAAGTAATTTAGATGAGTTTGGCATAGTTTGCTACGGTTTGTAGAATTTTTTTGTAATTTTAAAGTGATTGGGCTTATTTTGGGGTGGTAAGGGGTAGTTGGGGGTGATTTTTGGTAGACGAAATAATATGTGTGAGTTGGACATAATCTGCCATGATTTGTGTCATTTTGTTTTATTTTAAAGTGATTGGAGTTACTTGGGGTTGCTAAGGGGTGGTAAGGGATGATTTAAAATAACGGATCTAGTTTATGTCAGTTTGGCATAGTTCGGGAATTTTTTGGGGTTGATTTGGTAAAGTTTGCAGTGGTAAGAGATATTTGAGGATGTTTAATGTTGACGGATTAAATTTGGAGTGATTTGGTAATTTTTAATTGAGTCACGGATCGACATTATAATTGAAATCAAAATTATAATTGAAATATCTGCGGCCTCGCTAGGTACGGCAAAAGTATGATCACGAAAGCAGAAACTCGACGTTGAAATTGTTTAGGTTAAATAAGTGCTTTTAATGTAAACCGGTCGCCCGTCGTCGAAGTTGTTTTGGCTAGATACGTGCTTCTAACATAAACACGGTCTCCGCGATCCGATCATTTTTTGTTTATTTTAGCCGGTTTTTATTGAATTACAAAGGAACCGGGCCGAATTTCGCAAAATCCCTTCTTAGTGTTCAGTTTCGGCACATGATACACCCGTGTCTAAAATTTCAAGTCTCCAGCCCTCACGGTTTGGGCTGTGGGTTGATTATGAATCAGTGTGTAGATGTGTAGATGAATGAGTGAATGAATGAGTGTGTCAGTGAGGACACTTCGCTTTATATATATAGATTTCAACATTGTCTTTAACGTTGTCAGAGAACTAAATTGGAATAATTTGGAATAATTTAGCTTCTCTGTCAACTCTCCTTCTCTTGAAACTTTTGAAAACAACAACAAAATTATTTAGGGCGCCTGGATTTGAAAATATCACTCTGTGTAATAAGTTCAGACTGACTGGAGTGAAAAAAAAGGAGCTTGCACCCAGAAACTAAATAAAATGGAACACTTAAAGTTGCAATATTTGTTTGTAATTCGTCACAAATCCATGAAGGAATGTGTTCCGGCGAACATGAAGAGTTTTTGAACACTTGGGATAGCCGCAAGTGTGGAGTTTGAAATTAATCAATACAATAACAATAACACTGTCTGTATTTAATTATGCACAAAACAATAAGTATAAATGGACTGTAATATAACGTTATGTGTAATGAATGTAATGAATAATAATGTTTTGGTGTTCTCGGTCCTGCCCTTATATGCACCTCGCACAGATAAAAACAGAGGAGGGAGAAAACCACCCCCAACCATTTGCTGCGCCACAAATGTGAGTTTATTGGAGAGGCCGAATAAGATTTTTACATTATTGAAGCAGCTGGAGCTTGCCACGTCAAGGGCAAGGTCACAAACCTGAAAAGGCGATGCTCGATTTGGTTTTATTCAATATCTATGCAGAAATTCGCACATTCCAAGCTTTGGATAAGCCTTTCTAATCGTTTCTTAGAATTCGAGAATTGCTGGTTCAGCGTGTGGAGCAGTACTCGATCGCGGTGTTTAATTTTAACATAACTACAATTGTGCAAATTGCTGCTCCAGCGTCGGAAACTGTTCGCAAAGTCTCCAAATTCGATGAGGCGACGCATCAGTGTTCGAAGGTCTATCGCTATCAAATAAAGTATTTTAATTTAACATTCCCTTGGTGGTTGATTTGTTCCTCGCGTTAACCAAATCTGCCCCCAATCAAATTTTGAAAATTTATATATTACACTATTTATTTTACGTACATTACGTACATCATTTATAACTAAGGTGGAGAAGTTTGAAAATATAGCGGAGTACAAATATCACACAATATTATTCCCGTGAAAGGTGATGAAAATTGCCTTTTTTACTATCTATGGTATTGGTATTGATATTTTAATACTGGAACGGGGGCTCAAGAGGTCCGAACTTTGATTGTTCAACAAGTGTGTGTTAATGTAAACAAGTGTGAGTCCATCGGAGAGGCCGAATAAGATTTGTACATCCACCACATTCCCGTCAAAATATTTATTTACATTAGAATGTTCATTTTGCCGTTAACCAAATTTGCTCCCAATTGCTCCCAATCGATTTTCGAAAAATTACCATCGTCGTACCGGACTCCACTTATATTCGTACGCTAATTCTTGCGTTCAGTTAATGACAGTGCTGTATTTATTTTTCGCCAAACCTGCCCCGGCTGAAATCCGAAATTTGCAGCGTTGGACCAGACTTTACTTACATTGATACGCGTTTTACATTATTTATTTTACGTAAATACATTGTGTTCATTATTGCTTTACATCATTTATAACTAAGATGGAGCAGTTTGATAATCAACTAAGGTATCCTCTTTTTCCAAATCATATCGAAGTATCCGACCCTGGCGATGCAGGTTAATTTCAGCAAATTTGTTTATTTTGTGATTGGAAAAGTAGAGCATTCCAGTTTAATTGTATTATAAGGTCGATTAGTCTACATCACCAATACACCACTTTTGTCAACAATGCGTTTATTTAATCTACGTCCGGGCAACGCCGGGTACTTTCAGCTAGTTGTATTATAATGTCGATTAGTCTATATCACAAATACTCCACTTTTGTCAACACTGCGTTTATTTAATCTACGTCCGGGCAACGCCGGGTACATTCAGCTAGTAACAAACTATGCCAGACTCACCTAAATTACTTCGGCTACTCTAAATCATCACCAACTAACCCTTACCACAACAAACTAAACAAAATCACTTTTAAATTACAAAAAAATGCTACTAACCATAGCAAACTATGCCAAACTCACATAAAATACTTCGGCTATCAAAAATCACCCCCAACTACACTTTACAGCAACAAACTAAGCCCAATCACTTTAAAATTACAAAAAAATGCTAAAAATCATAACAAACTATACCAGAATCACCTAAATTACTTCGGCTACCGTAAATCACCCCCAACTATCCCTTACCACAACAAACCAAACCATATCCTCTTAAAATTAAAAAAAAAGTGTACAAATCATAACAAACTATGCCAGACTCACCTAAATTACTTCGGCTACTCTAAATCATCACCAACTAACCCTTACCACAACAAACTAAACCCAATCACTTTTAAATTACTAAAAAATGCTACTAACCATAGCTAACTATGCCAAACTCACCTAAATTACTACGGCTATCAAAAATCACAACCATCTACACTTTACAGCAACAAACTAAGCCCAATCACTTTAAAATTACAAAAAAATGCTAAAAATCATAACAAACCATACCAGAATCACCTAAATTACTTCAGCTACCGTAAATCACCCCCAACTATCTCTTACCACAACAAACCAAACCATATCATCTTAAAATTACAAAAAAAGATGTACAAATCATAACAAACTATGCCAGACTCACCTAAATTACTTCGGCTACTCTAAATCATCACCAACTAATCCTTACCACAACAAACTAAACCCAATCACTTTTAAATTACAAAAAAATGTTACTAACCATAGCAAACTATGCCAAACTCACCTAAATTACTTCGGCTATCAAAAATCTCCCCCAACTACACTTTACAGCAACAAACTAAGCCCAATCACTTTAAAACTTCAAAAAAATGCTAAAAATCATAACAAACTATACCAGAATCACCTAAATTACTTCGGCTACCGTAAATCAACCCCAACTATCCCTTACCACTACAAACCAAACCATATCACCTTAAAATTACAAAAAAAGGTGTACAAATCATAACAAACTATGCCAGACTCACCTAAATTACTTCGGCTACTGAAAATCTTCAGCAACTAACCCTTACCACAACAAACTAAACCCAATCACTTTTAAATTGCAAAAAAATGCTACTAACCATAGCAAACTATGCCAAACTCACCTAAATTACTTCGCCTAACAAAAATCACCCCCAACAACACTTTATAGCAACAAACTAAGCCCAATCACTTTAAAATTACAAAAAAATGCTAAAAATCATAACAAACTATACCAGAATCACCTAAATTACTTTGGCTACCGTAAATAACCCCCAACTATCCCTTACCACTACAAACCAAACCATATCATCTTAAAATTACAAAAAAAGGTATACAAATCATAACAAACTATGCCAGACTCACCTAAATTACTTCGGCTACTCTAAATCATCACCAACTAACCCTTACCACAACAAACTAAACCCAATCACTTTTAAATTACAAAAAAATGCTACTAACCATAGCAAACTATGCCAAACTCACCTAAATTACTACGGCTATCAAAAATCACCCCCAACTACACTTTACAGCAACAAACTAAGCCCAATCACTTTAAAATTACAAAAAAATTCTAAAAATCATAACAAACTATACCAGAATCACCTAAATTACTTTGGTTACCGTAAATCACCCCCAACTATCCCTTACCACAACAAACCAAACCATATCATCTTAAAATTACAAAAAAAGGTGAACAAATCATAACAAACTATGCCAGACTCACCTAAATTACTTCGGCTACTCTAAATCATCACCAACTAACCCTTACCACAACAAACTAAACCCAATCATTTTTAAATTTAAAAAAATGCTACTAACCATAGCAAACTATGCCAAATTTACCTAAATTACTTCGGCTATCAAAAATCACTTCCAACTACACTTTACAGCAACAAACTAAGCCCGATCACTTTAAAATTACAAAAAAATGCTAAAAATCATAACAAACTATACCAGAATCACCTAAATTACTTCGGCTACCGTAAATCACCCCCAACTATACCTTACAACAACAAACCAAACCATATCATCTTAAAGTTCCAAAAAAAGGTGTACAAATCATAACAAACTATGCCAGACTCACCTACATTACTTCGGCTACTCTAAATCATCACCAACTAACCCTTACCACAACAAACTAAACCCAATCACTTTTAAATTACAAAAAAATGCTACTAACCATAGCAAACTATGCCAAACTCACCTAAATTACTACGGCTATCAAAAATCACCCCCAACTACACTTTACTGCAACAAACTAAGCCCAATCACTTTAAAATTACAAAAAAATTCTAAAAATCATAACAAACTACCAGAATCACCTAATTTACTTCGGCTACCGTAAATCACCTCCAACAATCCTTTACCACAACAAACCAAACCATATCATCCTAAAATTACAAAAAAAAGTGTACAAATCATAACAAACTATGCCAGACTCACCTAAATTACTTCGGCTACTCTAAATCATCACCAACTAACCCTTACCACAACAAACTAAACCCAATAACTTTTAAATTACAAAAAAATGCTACTAACCATAGCAAACTAAGCCAAACTTACCTAAATTACTTCGGCTATCAAAAATCACCCCCAACTACACTTTACAGCAACAAACTAAGCCCAATCACTTTAAAATTATTAAAAAATTCAAAAAATCATAACAAACTATACCAGAATCACCTAAATTTCTTCGGCTACCGTAAATCACCCCCAACTATCCCTTACCACAACAAACCAAACCATATCATCTTAAAATTACAAAAAAAGGGGTACAAATCATAACAAACTATGCCAGACTCACCTAAATTACTTCAGCTACTCTAAATCATCACCAACTAACCCTTACCACAACAAACTAAACCCAATCACTTTTAAATTACAAAAAAATGCTACTAACCATAGCAAACTATGCCAAACTCACCTAAATTACTTCGGCTATCAAAAATCACCCCCAACTACACTTTACAGCAACAAACTAAGCCCAATCACTTTAAAATTACAAAAAAATGCTAAAAATCATAACAAACTATACCAGAATTACCTAAATTTCTTCGGCTACCGTAAATCACCCCCAACTATCCCTTACCACAACAAACCAAACCATATCATCTTAAAATTACAAAAAAAGGGGTACAAATCATAACAAACTATGCCAGACTCACCTAAATTACTTCGGATACACTAAATCATCACCAACTAACCCTTACCACAACAAACTAAACCCAATCACTTTTAAATTACAAAAAAATCTACTAACCATAGCAAACTATGCCAAACTTACCTAAATTACTTCGGCTATCAAAAATCACCCCCAACTATACTTTACAGCAACAATCTAAGCCCAATCACTTTAAAATTATTAAAAAATTCAAAAAATCATAACAAACTATACCAGAATCACCTAAATTTCTTCGGCTACCGTAAATCACCCCCAACTATCCCTTACCACAACAAACCAAATCATATCATCTTAAAATTACAAAAAAAGGGGTACAAATCATAACAAACTATGCCAGACTCACCTAAATTACTTCGGCTACTCTAAACCATCACCAACTAACCCTTACCACAACAAACTAAACCCAATCACTTTTAAATTACAAAAAAATCTACTAACCATAGCAAACTATGCCAAACTCACCTAAATTACTTCGGCTATCAAAAATCACCCCCAACTATACTTTACAGCAACAAACTAAGCCCAATCACTTTAAAATTACAAAAAAATGCTAAAAATCATAACAAACTATACCAGAATCACCTAAATTACCTCGGCTACTGTAAATCACCCCCAACTATCTACACCACAACAAACCAAACCATATCATCTTAAAATTACAAAAAAAGTGTACAAATCATAACAAACTATGCCAGACTAACCTAAATTACTTCGGCTACTCTAAATCATCACCAACTAACCCTTATCACAACAAACTAAACCCAATCACTTTTAAATTACAAAAAAATGCTACTAACCATAGCAAACTATGCCAAACTCACCTAAATTACTTCGGCTATCAAAAATCACAACCAACTACACTTTACAGCAACAAACTAAGCCCAATCACTTTAAAATTACAAAAAAATGCTAAAAATCATAACAAACTATATTAGAATCACCTAAATTACTTCGGTTACCGTAAATCACCCCCAACTATCCCTTACCACAACAAACCAAACCATATCATCTTAAAATTACAAAAAAAGGTGAACAAATCATAACAAACTATGCCAGACTCACCTAAATTACTTCGGCTACTCTAAATCATCACCAACTAACCCTTACCACAACAAACTAAACCCAATCACTTTTAAATTTAATAAAATGCTACTAACCATAGCAAACTATGCCAAACTTACCTAAATTACTTCGGCTATCAAAAATCACCTCCAACTACACTTTACAGCAACAAACTAAGCCCAATCACTTTAAAATTACAAAAAAATGCTAAAAATCATAAGAAACTATACCAGAATCACCTAAATTACTTCGGCTACCGTAAATCACCCCCAACTATCCCTTACAACAACAAACCAAACCATATCATCTTTAAATTCCAAAAAAAGGTGTACAAATCATAACAAACTATGCCAGACTCACCTAAATTACTTCGGCTATCAAAAATCACAACCAACTACACTTTACAGCAACAAACTAAGCCCAATCACTTTAAAATTACAAAAAAATGCTAAAAATCAGTACAAACCATACCAGAATCACCTAAATTACTTCAGCTACCGTAAATCACCCCCAACTATCCCTTACCACAACAAACCAAACCATATCATCTTAAAATTACAAAAAAAGGTGTACAAATCATAACAAACTAGCTGAATGTACCCGGCGTTGCCCGGACGTAGATTAAATAAACGCAGTGTTGACAAAAGTGGTGTATTTGTGATGTAGACTAATCGACATTATAATACAATTAAACAGGAATGCTCTACTTTTCCAATCACAAAATAAACAAATTTGCTGAAATTAACCTGCATTGCCAGGACCGGGTACTTCAATATGATTTGGAAAATTACGATAATTTCGTTTCTGGGTGCAAGCTCCTTTTTTTTCACTCTTTTTCACTCTTCAAGAGAAGGAGAGTTGACAGAGAAGCTGAACTATTCCAAATTATTCCCATTTAGTTCTCTAACAACGTTAAAGGATGTCGTCGAAGAATGTTGAAATATATAAATACATAATTTCACACCATAAAAACGATGTATTTGATGTAGTTTCGGATGATAAGGTTTTTTTGGGGATTGTTTTGAATGGTTATTGATGTTTGGCGGGGTTTAGCTTTGGCGGATTAAACGGAACTTTTGGTAATTTTAATGCGATTGGGTTTAGTTTGGCTTGGTAAGAAGTGGTTGGGGTGATATAGCGGAAGTCGAAGTAATTTATGCGAGTTTAGCGTAGTTTGCTTGTAATTCGTAATTTTTTTACATTTTAGGTTGATGTGGGGTAGTTTGGAATGGCAAGTGTATGATTTTTGAGAGTAGTTTGGAATGGTACATTATGTTTAGGGGTGTTTAAAGTATTCAGGTAAAATATACAGAAAATTTGGTAATTTAAAAATGAACAATTATAGTGCGAACCTCTTGAGCTCTATTTTCGGTAATAAAATGCAATAGGAAAGATAGTAAAAAAGACTATTTCCATCACTTTTCAGAGGAATTATACGTGGTGGTATTTGTACACCGCTTACTATTCCTCCATCTTAGTTATAAATAATGCAGAACAATAATGAACACAATGTACATAAAATAAATAGTGTAAATCGTGTATAAGCACACATTACTTATGATGTCAGTGAAATCGGGTAAAACTGCAAATTTCGGATTTTGGCCGGAGCAGGTTTGGTGAAGATCAAATACACCACTATCATTAAATGAACGTAAAAATTAGCGTACGGTATATAAGTGGAGACCGGTACGACGATGGTAATTTTTCGAAAATCGATTGGGGAGATATTTACTTAACGTCAAGAACAAATCGGGAATATTATATTAAAAAAATTAATTTAATAGCGATAGAACTTCGAATACTGATGCGTCGCCTCGACCTTGGCGACGTTGAGTACCAGCGTTCCAGACGCTGAAGCAGCAATTTTAACAATTATATTAGGTGCACGTGCCTAGTGCGTATTAAAAGAATTTGGATTACCAAATAATACTCGCGCAGGTGTACTCGACTGGCCCGTCATAATTTGCACAAAATGAATTAACATACTAAAGTAAATAAATATTTTGACGGGAATGTGGTGGGTGTAAAAATCTTATTCGGCATCTCCGACATACTAACTCTTGTTTATATTAACATGCATGCCTTCATGGACCTGTGACGAATTACAAACAAATATCTAAATTGTGTTCAAGTGTTCCATTTGATTTCGTTTCTGGATGCAAGCGGTTTTTTTCACTCTTGTCAGTCTGAACTTATTACACAGTGATATTTTCACATTCAGGCGCCCTAAATTATTTTGACGTTGATTTATAAAGTTTCCCTGAAAGGAGAGTAGTCAGCAGGTGCCTCGTCAGGAGCGGCAGGGTTGGCAGTGCCACTGCAAGTATAAATTTACTATCGAACACAAAGATAGTTCTGAATCAATTGCAGAATTTCGAATTTTTCAGATATTTTTACGAAACTCTAGCGCTTACACCGCCTTTATACCTCTTTAACGTTAAAAACCATAGAGCTGTTTATACAAATGCACGCATGTTGAAAAGGTAGGGCTTGCCCCGTCCGCGTGTTGCAATTCAGAAATACGTTTATGTTTGCATCTCAACTGGAACAAATATTTATTGGAAGGTGGAAGAGAATCAAAATAGGTATCAGCATATTTAATATTCAGAATAACGACTATTAGTCGGAACAATATATTTTATGTGCAGATATTTATTAATATTTTATAATTTAATACGATAAGGCATTTATAAATAACACAACCAAATAGAAGATTTTGATTGAAAACGATTATTAATTTATGGTAGCCGAAGAAATTTAAGTGAGTTTGGCATAACTTGCTATGTTTTGTAGCATTTTTGTAATTTTAAAGTTATTAGGCTAATTTTGGGGCGGTAAGGGGTAGTTGGGGGTGGTTTATGGTAGCCGAAGTAATTCAGGAGAGTTTGAGATAGTTTGCTATGGCTTGTAGCATTTTTCGTAATTTTAAAGTGATTGGGCTAATTTTGGGGTCGTAAGGGGTAGTTGTGGGTGATTTATGGTAGCCGAAGTAATTTAGGTGACTTTGACATAGTTTGCTATGGTTTGTATAATTTTTTGTAATTTTAAAGTGATTGGGTTTAGTTTGTGGTTGGTAAGGGGTAGTTGGGGGTGATTTATGGTAGCCGCAGTAATTTAAGTGAGTTTGGCATAGTTTGCTATGGTTTGTAGCATTTTTTGTAATTTTAAAGCGATTGGGCTTAGTTTGGGGTGGTAAGGGGTAGTTAGGGGTGATTTATGGTAGCCGAAGTAATTCAGGTGAGTTTGAGATAGTTTGCTATGGTTTGTAGCACTTTTCGTAATTTTAAAGTGATTGGGCTAATTTTGGGGTTGTAAGGGGTAGTTGGGGGTGAATTATGGTAGCCGAAGTAATTTAGGTGAGTTAGGCATAGTTTGCTATGATTTGTTGAATATTTTGTAATTTTAAAGTGATTGGGCTTATTTTGGGGTTGTAAGAGGTAGTTCGGGGTAATTTATGGTAGCCGAAGTAATTTAGGGGAGTTTGGCATAGTTTGCTAGGGTTTGTAAAATTTTTTTGTAATTTTAAAGTGATTGAGCCTATTTTGGGGTGGTAAGGGGTAGTTGGGGGTGATTTATAGAAGCCAAAGTAATTTAAGTGAGTTTGGCATAGTTTGCTATGGTTTGTTGCATTTTTTGTAATTTTAAAGTGATTGGGCTTATTTTGGGGTGGTAACGGGTAGTTGGGGGTGATTTATGGTAGCCGAAGTAATTTAGGTGAGTTAGGCATAGCTTGCTATGATTTGTTGAATATTTTGTAATTTTAAAGTGATTGGGTTTATTTTGGGGTTGTAAGGGGTAGTTCGGGGTGATTTATGGTAGCCGAAGTAATTTAGGGGAGTTTGGCATAATTTGCTACGGTTTGTAGAATTTTTTTGTAATTTTAAAGTGATTGAGCCTATTTTGGGGTGGTAAGGGGTAGTTGGGGGTGATTTATGGAAGCCAAAGTAATTTAGATGAGTTTGGCATAGTTTGATATGACTTGTAACATTTTTTGTAATTTTAAAGTGATTGGGCTGAGTTTGGGGTGGTAAGGGGTAGTTGGGGGTGATTTATAATAGCCGAAGTAATTTAAGTGAGTTTGGCATAGTTTGCTATGGTTTGCAGCATTCTTTGTAATTTTAAAGTGATTGAGTTTAGTTTGTGGTTGGTAAGGGGTAGTTGGGGGTGATTTATAAAAGCCAAAGTAATTTAAGTGAGTTTGGCATAGTTTGCTATGGTTTGTTGCATTTTTTGTAATTTTAAAGTGATTGGGCTTATTTTGGGGTGGTAAGGGGTAGTTGGGGGTGATTTATGGTAGCCGAAGTAATTTAGGTGAGTTAGGCATAGCTTGCTATGATTTGTTGAATATTTTGTAATTTTAAAGTGATTGGGTTTATTTTGGGGTTGTAAGGGGTAGTTCGGGGTGATTTATGGTAGCCGCAGTAATTTAAGTGAGTTTGGCATAGTTTGCTATGGTTTGTAGCATTTTTTGTAATTTTAAACTGATTGGGATGAGTTAGGGGTGGTAAGGGGTAGTTGGAAGTGATTTATGATAGCCGAAGTAATTTAAATGAGTTTGGCATAGTTTGCTATGGTTTGTAGTATTTTTTGTAATTTTAAAGTGATTGGGATGAGTTAGGGGTGGTAAGGGGTAGTTGGGGGTGATTTATGATAGCCGAAGTAATTTAGGTGAGTTAGGCATAGTTTGCTATGGTTTGTAGCATTTTTTTGTAATTTTAAAGTGATTGGGCTTATTTTGGGGTAGTAAGGGGTTGTTGGGGGTGATTTATGTTAGCCGAAGTAATTTAGGTGAGTTAGGCATAGTTTGCTATGGTTTGTAGCATTTTTTGTAATTTTAAAGTGATTGGGATGAGTTAGGGGTGGTAAGGGGTAGTTGGGGGTGATTTATGATAGCCGAAGTAATTTAAGTGAGTTTGGCATAGTTTGCTATGGTTTGTAGCATTTTTTGTAATTTTAAAGTGATTGGGCTTATTTTGGGGTAGTAAGGGGTTGTTGGGGGTGATTTATGGTAGCCGAAGTAATTCAGGTGAGTTTGAGATAGTTTGCCATGGTTTGTAGCATTTTTCGTAATTTTAAAGTGATTGGGCTAATTTTGGGGTTGTAAGGGGTAGTTGGGGGTGATTTATGGTAGCCGAAGTAATTTAGGTGAGTTAGGCATAGTTTGCCATGATTTGTTAAATATTTTGTAATTTTAAAGTGATTGGGCTTATTTTGGGGTTGTAAGGGGTAGTTCGGGGTGATTTATGGTAGCCGCAGTAATTTAAGTGAGTTTGGCATAGTTTGCTATGGTTTGTAGCATTTTTTGTAATTTTAAAGTGATTGGGATGAGTTAGGGGTGGTAAGGGGTAGTTGGAAGTGATTTATGATAGCCGAAGTAATTTAAATGAGTTTGGCATAGTTTGCTATGGTTTGTAGTATTTTTTGTAATTTTAAAGTGATTGGGATGAGTTAGGGGTGGTAAGGGGTAGTTGGGGGTGATTTATGATAGCCGAAGTAATTTAGGTGAGTTAGGCATAGTTTGCTATGGTTTGTAGCATTTTTTTGTAATTTTAAAGTGATTGGGCTTATTTTGGGGTAGTAAGGGGTTGTTGGGGGTGATTTATGTTAGCCGAAGTAATTTAGGTGATTCTGGTATAGTTTGTTATGATTTTTAGTATTTTTTTGTAATTTAAAAGTGATTGGACTTAGTTTGTTGCTGTAAAGTGTAGTTGGGGGTGATTTTTGATAGCCGAAGTAATTTAGGTGAGTTTGGCATAGTTTTATAAGGTTAGTAGCATTTTTTTGTAATTTAAATGTGATTGGGTTTAGTTTTTTGTGGTAAGGGTTAGTTGGTGATGATTTAGAGTAGCCGAAGTAATTAGGTGAGTCTGGCATAATTTGTTATGATTTGTACACTTTTTTTTGTAATTTTAAGATGATATGGTTTGGTTTGTTGTGGTAAGGGATAGTTGGGGGTGATTTACGGTAGCCGAAGTAATTTAGGTGATTCTGGTATAGTTTGTTATGATTTTTAGCATTTTTTTGTAATTTTAAAGTGATTGGGATTAGTTTGTTGCTGTAAAGTGTAGTTGGGGGTGATTTTTGATAGCCGAAGTAATTTAGGTGAGTTTGGCATAGTTTGCTATGGTTAGTAGCATTTTTTTGTTATTTAAAAGTGATTGGGTTTAGTTTGTTGTGGTAAGGGTTAGTTGGTGATGACTTAGAGTAGCCGAAGTAATTTAGGTGAGTCTGGCATAGTTTGTTATGATTTGTACACCTTTTTTTGTAATTTTAAGATGATGTGGTTTGGTTTGTTGTGGTAAGGGATAGTTGGGGGTGATTTACGGTAGCCGAAGTAATTTAGGTTATTCTGGTATAGTTTGTTATGATTTTTAGCATTTTTTTGTAATTTTAAAGTGATTGGGTTTAGTTTGTTGCTGTAAAGTGTAGTTTGGGGTGATTTTTGATAGCCGAAGTAAATTAGGTGAGTTTGGCATAGTTTGCTATGGTTAGAAGCATTTTTTTGTAATTTAAAGTGATTGGGTTTAGTTTGTTGTGGTAAGGGTTAGTTGGTGATGATTTAGAGTAGCCGAAGTAATTTAGGTAAGTCTGGCATAGTTTGTTATGATTTGTACAACTTTTTTGTAATTTTAAGATGATATGATTTGGTTTGTTGTGGTAAGGGATAGTTGGGGGTGATTTACGGTAGCCGAAGTAATTTAGGTGATTCTGGTATAGTTATGTTATGATTTTTAGCATTTTTGTGTAATTTTAAAGTGATTGGGCTTAGTTTGTTGCTGTAAAGTGTAGTTGGGGGTGATTTTTGATAGCCGAAGTAATTTAGGTGAGTTTGGCATAGTTTGCTATGGTTAGTAGCATTTTTTTGTAATTTAAAAATGATTGGGTTTAGTTTGTTGTGGTAAGGGTTAGTTGGTGATGATTTAGAGTAGCCGAAGTAATTTAGGTTAGTCTGGCATAGTTTGTTATGGTTTGTACACCTTTTATTGTAATTTTAAGATGATATGGTTTGGTTTGTTGTGGTAAGGGATAGTTGGGGGTTATTTACGGTAGCCGAAGTAATTTAGGTGATTCTGGTATAGTTTGTTATGATTTTTAGTATTTTTTTGTAATTTTAAAGTGATTGGGCTTAGTTTGTTGCTGTAAAGTGTAGTTGGGGGTGATTTTTGATAGCCGAAGTAATTTAGGTGAGTTTGGCATAGTTTTATAAGGTTAGTAGCATTTTTTTGTAATTTAAATGTGATTGGGTTTAGTTTTTTGTGGTAAGGGTTAGTTGGTGATGATTTAGAGTAGCCGAAGTAATTAGGTGAGTCTGGCATAATTTGTTATGATTTGTACACCTTTTTTTGTAATTTTAAGATGATATGGTTTGGTTTGTTGTGGTAAGGGATAGTTGGGGGTGATTTACGGTAGCCGAAGTAATTTAGGTGATTCTGGTATAGTTTGTTATGATTTTTAGCATTTTTTTGTAATTTTAAAGTGATTGGGATTAGTTTGTTGCTGTAAAGTGTAGTTGAGGGTGATTTTTGATAGCCGAAGTAATTTAGGTGAGTTTGGCATAGTTTGCTATGGTTAGTAGCATTTTTTTGTTATTTAAAAGTGATTGGGTTTAGTTTGTTGTGGTAAGGGTTAGTTGGTGATGATTTAGAGTAGCCGAAGTAATTTAGGTGAGTCTGGCATAGTTTGTTATGATTTGTACACCTTTTTTTGTAATTTTAAGATGATGTGGTTTGGTTTGTTGTGGTAAGGGATAGTTGGGGGTGATTTACGGTAGCCGAAGTAATTTAGGTTATTCTGGTATAGTTTGTTATGATTTTTAGCATTTTTTTGTAATTTTAAAGTGATTGGGTTTAGTTTGTTGCTGTAAAGTGTAGTTTGGGGTGATTTTTGATAGCCGAAGTAAATTAGGTGCGTTTGGCATAGTTTGCTATGGTTAGAAGCATTTTTTTGTAATTTAAAATGATTGGGTTTAGTTTGTTGTGGTAAGGGTTAGTTGGTGATGATTTAGAGTAGCCGAAGTAATTTAGGTAAGTCTGGCATAGTTTGTTATGATTTGTACACTTTTTTTGTAATTTTAAGATGATATGATTTGGTTTGTTGTGGTAAGGGATAGTTGGGGGTGATTTACGGTAGCCGAAGTAATTTAGGTGATTTTGGTGTAGTTATGTTATGATTTTTAGCATTTTTGTGTAATTTTAAAGTGATTGGGCTTAGTTTGTTGCTGTAAAGTGTAGTTGGGGGTGATTTTTGATAGCCGAAGTAATTTAGGTGAGTTTGGCATAGTTTGCTATGGTTAGTAGCATTTTTTTGTAATTTAAAAATGATTGGGTTTAGTTTGTTGTGGTAAGGGTTAGTTGGTGATGATTTAGAGTAGCCGAAGTAATTTAGGTGAGTCTGGCATAGTTTGTTATGATTTGTACACCTTTTTTTGTAATTTTAAGATGATGTGGTTTGGTTTGTTGTGGTATGGGATAGTTGGGGGTGATTTACGGTAGCCGAAGTAATTTAGGTTATTCTGGTATAGTTTGTTATGATTTTTAGCATTTTTTTGAAATTTTAAAGTGATTGGGTTTAGTTTGTTGCTGTAAAGTGTAGTTTGGGGTGATTTTTGATAGCCGAAGTAAATTAGGTGAGTTTGGCATAGTTTGCTATGGTTAGAAGCATTTTTTTGTAATTTAAAGTGATTGGGTTTAGTTTGATGTGGTAAGGGTTAGTTGGTGATGATTTAGAGTAGCCGAAGTAATTTAGGTAAGTCTGGCATAGTTTGTTATGATTTGTACACCTTTTTTGTAATTTTAAGATGATATGATTTGGTTTGTTGTGGTAAGGGATAGTTGGGGGTGATTTACGGTAGCCGAAGTAATTTAGGTGATTCTGGTATAGTTATGTTATGATTTTTAGCATTTTTGTGTAATTTTAAAGTGATTGGGCTTAGTTTGTTGCTGTAAAGTGTAGTTGGGGGTGATTTTTGATAGCCGAAGTAATTTAGGTGAGTTTGGCATAGTTTGCTATGGTTAGTAGCATTTTTTTGTTATTTAAAAGTGATTGGGTTTAGTTTGTTGTGGTAAGGGTTAGTTGGTGATGATTTAAAGTAGCCGAAGTAATTTAGGTGAGTCTGGCATAGTTTGTTATGATTTGTACACCTTTTTTTGTAATTTTAAGATGATGTGGTTTGGTTTGTTGTGGTAAGGGATAGTTGGGGGTGATTTACGGTAGCCGAAGTAATTTAGGTTATTCTGGTATAGTTTGTTATGATTTTTAGCATTTTTTTGTAATTTTAAAGTGATTGGGTTTAGTTTGTTGCTGTAAAGTGTAGTTTGGGGTGATTTTTGATAGCCGAAGTAAATTAGGTGAGTTTGGCATAGTTTGCTATGGTTAGAAGCATTTTTTTGTAATTTAAAGTGATTGGGTTTAGTTTGTTGTGGTAAGGGTTAGTTGGTGATGATTTAGAGTAGCCGAAGTAATTTAGGTAAGTCTGGCATAGTTTGTTATGATTTGTACACCTTTTTTGTAATTTTAAGATGATATGGTTTGGTTTGTTGTGGTAAGGGATAGTTGGGGGTGATTTACGGTAGCCGAAGTAATTTAGGTGATTCTGGTATAGTTATGTTATGATTTTTAGCATTTTTGTGTAATTTTAAAGTGATTGGGCTTAGTTTGTTGCTGTAAAGTGTAGTTGGGGGTGATTTTTGATAGCCGAAGTAATTTAGGTGAGTTTGGCATAGTTTGCTATGTTTAGTAGGATTTTTTTGTAATTTTAAAGTGATTGGGTTTAGTTTGTTGTGGTAAGGGTTACTTGGTGATGATTTATGGTAGCCGAAGTAATTTAGGTGAGTTTGGCATAGTTTGCTAAGGTTAGTAGCATTTTTTTGTAATTTAAAAGTGATTGGGTTTAGTTTGTTGTGGTAGGGGTTAGTTGGTGATGATTTAGAGTAGCCGAAGTAATTTAGGTGAGTCTGGAGTAGTTTGTTATGATTTGTACACCTTTTTTTGTCATTTTAAGGTGATATGGTTTGGTTTGTTGTGGTAAGGGATAGTTGGGGGTGATTTACGGTAGCCGAAGTAATTTAGGTAATTCTGGTATAGTTTGTTATGATTTTTAGCATTTTTGTGTAATTTTAAAGTGATTGGGCTTAGTTTGTTGCTGTAAAGTGTAGTTGGGTTGATTTTTGATAGCCGACGTAATTTAGGTGAGTTTGGCATAGTTTGCTATGGTTAGTAGCATTTTTTTGTAATTTAAAAGTGATTGGGTTTAGTTTGTTGTGGTAAGGGTTAGTTGGTGATGATTTAGAGTAGCCGAAGTAATTTAGGTTAGTCTGGCATAGTTTGTTATGGTTTGTACACCTTTTATTGTAATTTTAAGATGATATGGTTTGGTTTGTTGTGGTAAGGGATAGTTGGGGGTTATTTACGGTAGCCGAAGTAATTTAGGTGATTCTGGTATAGTTTGTTATGATTTTTAGTATTTTTTTGTAATTTTAAAGTTATTGGGCTTAGTTTGTTGATGTAAAGTGTAGTTGGGGGTGATTTTTGATAGCCGAAGTAATTTAGGTGAGTTTGGCATAGTTTTATAAGGTTAGTAGCATTTTTTTGTAATTTAAATGTGATTGGGTTTAGTTTTTTGTGGTAAGGATTAGTTGGTGATGATTTAGAGTAGCCGAAGTAATTAGGTGAGTCTGGCATAATTTGTTATGATTTGTACACCTTTTTTTGTAATTTTAAGATGATATGGTTTGGTTTGTTGTGGTAAGGGATAGTTGGGGGTGATTTACGGTAGCCGAAGTAATTTAGGTGATTCTGGTATAGTTTGTTATGATTTTTAGCATTTTTTTGTAATTTTAAAGTGATTGGGATTAGTTTGTTGCTGTAAAGTGTAGTTGGGGGTGATTTTTGATAGCCGAAGTAATTTAGGTGAGTTTGGCATAGTTTGCTATGGTTAGTAGCATTTTTTTGTTATTTAAAAGTGATTGGGTTTAGTTTGTTGTGGTAAGGGTTAGTTGGTGATGATTTAGAGTAGCCGAAGTAATTTAGGTGAGTCTGGCATAGTTTGTTATGATTTGTACACCTTTTTTTGTAATTTTAAGATGATGTGGTTTGGTTTGTTCTGGTAAGGGATAGTTGGGGGTGATTTACGGTAGCCGAAGTAATTTAGGTTATTCTGGTATAGTTTGTTATGATTTTTAGCATTTTTTTGTAATTTTAAAGTTATTGGGTTTAGTTTGTTGCTGTAAAGTGTAGTTTGGGGTGATTTTTGATAGCCGAAGTAAATTAGGTGAGTTTGGCATAGTTTGCTATGGTTAGAAGCATTTTTTTGTAATTTAAAGTGATTGGGTTTAGTTTGTTGTGGTAAGGGTTAGTTGGTGATGATTTAGAGTAGCCGAAGTAATTTAGGTAAGTCTGGCATAGTTTGTTATGATTTGTACAACTTTTTTGTAATTTTAAGGTGATATGATTTGGTTTGTTGTGGTAAGGGATAGTTGGGGGTGATTTACGGTAGCCGAAGTAATTTAGGTGATTCTGGTATTGTTATGTTATGATTTTTAGCATTTTTGTGTAATTTTAAAGTGATTGGGCTTAGTTTGTTGCTGTAAAGTGTAGTTGGGGGTGATTTTTGATAGCCGAAGTAATTTAGGTGAGTTTGGCATAGTTTGCTATGGTTAGTACCATTTTTTTGTAATTAAAAAATGATTGGGTTTAGTTTGTTGTGGTAAGGGTTAGTTGGTGATGATTTAGAGTAGCCGAAGTAATTTAGGTTAGTCTGGCATAGTTTGTTATGGTTTGTACACCTTTTATTGTAATTTTAAGATGATATGGTTTGGTTTGTTGTGGTAAGGGATAGTTGGGGGTTATTTACGGTAGCCGAAGTAATTTAGGTGATTCTGGTATAGTTTGTTATGATTTTTAGTATTTTTTTGTAATTTTAAAGTGATTGGGCTTAGTTTGTTGCTGTAAAGTGTAGTTGGGGGTGATTTTTGATAGCCGAAGTAATTTAGGTGAGTTTGGCATAGTTTTATAAGGTTAGTAGCATTTTTTTGTAATTTAAATGTGATTGGGTTTAGTTTTTTGTGGTAAGGGTTAGTTGGTGATGATTTAGAGTAGCCGAAGTAATTAGGTGAGTCTGGCATAATTTGTTATGATTTGTACACCTTTTTTTGTAATTTTAAGATGATATGGTTTGGTTTGTTGTGGTAAGGGATAGTTGGGGGTGATTTACGGTAGCCGAAGTAATTTAGGTGATTTTGGTGTAGTTATGTTATGATTTTTAGCATTTTTGTGTAATTTTAAAGTGATTGGGCTTAGTTTGTTGCTGTAAAGTGTAGTTGGGGGTGATTTTTGATAGCCGAAGTAATTTAGGTGAGTTTGGCATAGTTTGCTATGGTTAGTAGCATTTTTTTGTAATTTAAAAATGATTGGGTTTAGTTTGTTGTGGTAAGGGTTAGTTGGTGATGATTTAGAGTAGCCGAAGTAATTTAGGTGAGTCTGGCATAGTTTGTTATGATTTGTACACCTTTTTTTGTAATTTTAAGATGATGTGGTTTGGTTTGTTGTGGTATGGGATAGTTGGGGGTGATTTACGGTAGCCGAAGTAATTTAGGTTATTCTGGTATAGTTTGTTATGATTTTTAGCATTTTTTTGAAATTTTAAAGTGATTGGGTTTAGTTTGTTGCTGTAAAGTGTAGTTTGGGGTGATTTTTGATAGCCGAAGTAAATTAGGTGAGTTTGGCATAGTTTGCTATGGTTAGAAGCATTTTTTTGTAATTTAAAGTGATTGGGTTTAGTTTGATGTGGTAAGGGTTAGTTGGTGATGATTTAGAGTAGCCGAAGTAATTTAGGTAAGTCTGGCATAGTTTGTTATGATTTGTACACCTTTTTTGTAATTTTAAGATGATATGATTTGGTTTGTTGTGGTAAGGGATAGTTGGGGGTGATTTACGGTAGCCGAAGTAATTTAGGTGATTTTGGTGTAGTTATGTTATGATTTTTAGCATTTTTGTGTAATTTTAAAGTGATTGGGCTTAGTTTGTTGCTGTAAAGTGTAGTTGGGGGTGATTTTTGATAGCCGAAGTAATTTAGGTGAGTTTGGCATAGTTTGCTATGGTTAGTAGCATTTTTTTGTAATTTAAAAATGATTGGGTTTAGTTTGTTGTGGTAAGGGTTAGTTGGTGATGATTTAGAGTAGCCGAAGTAATTTAGGTGAGTCTGGCATAGTTTGTTATGATTTGTACACCTTTTTTTGTAATTTGAAGATGATGTGGTTTGGTTTGTTGTGGTATGGGATAGTTGGGGGTGATTTACGGTAGCCGAAGTAATTTAGGTTATTCTGGTATAGTTTGTTATGATTTTTAGCATTTTTTTGAAATTTTAAAGTGATTGGGTTTAGTTTGTTGCTGTAAAGTGTAGTTTGGGGTGATTTTTGATAGCCGAAGTAAATTAGGTGAGTTTGGCATAGTTTGCTATGGTTAGAAGCATTTTTTTGTAATTTAAAGTGATTGGGTTTAGTTTGATGTGGTAAGGGTTAGTTGGTGATGATTTAGAGTAGCCGAAGTAATTTAGGTAAGTCTGGCATAGTTTGTTATGATTTGTACACCTTTTTTGTAATTTTAAGATGATATGATTTGGTTTGTTGTGGTAAGGGATAGTTGGGGGTGATTTACGGTAGCCGAAGTAATTTAGGTGATTCTGGTATAGTTATGTTATGATTTTTAGCATTTTTGTGTAATTTTAAAGTGATTGGGCTTAGTTTGTTGCTGTAAAGTGTAGTTGGGGGTGATTTTTGATAGCCGAAGTAATTTAGGTGAGTTTGGCATAGTTTGCTATGGTTAGTAGCATTTTTTTGTTATTTAAAAGTGATTGGGTTTAGTTTGTTGTGGTAAGGGTTAGTTGGTGATGATTTAAAGTAGCCGAAGTAATTTAGGTGAGTCTGGCATAGTTTGTTATGATTTGTACACCTTTTTTTGTAATTTTAAGATGATGTGGTTTGGTTTGTTGTGGTAAGGGATAGTTGGGGGTGATTTACGGTAGCCGAAGTAATTTAGGTTATTCTGGTATAGTTTGTTATGATTTTTAGCATTTTTTTGTAATTTTAAAGTGATTGGGTTTAGTTTGTTGCTGTAAAGTGTAGTTTGGGGTGATTTTTGATAGCCGAAGTAAATTAGGTGAGTTTGGCATAGTTTGCTATGGTTAGAAGCATTTTTTTGTAATTTAAAGTGATTGGGTTTAGTTTGTTGTGGTAAGGGTTAGTTGGTGATGATTTAGAGTAGCCGAAGTAATTTAGGTAAGTCTGGCATAGTTTGTTATGATTTGTACACCTTTTTTGTAATTTTAAGATGATATGGTTTGGTTTGTTGTGGTAAGGGATAGTTGGGGGTGATTTACGGTAGCCGAAGTAATTTAGGTGATTCTGGTATAGTTATGTTATGATTTTTAGCATTTTTGTGTAATTTTAAAGTGATTGGGCTTAGTTTGTTGCTGTAAAGTGTAGTTGGGGGTGATTTTTGATAGCCGAAGTAATTTAGGTGAGTTTGGCATAGTTTGCTATGTTTAGTAGGATTTTTTTGTAATTTTAAAGTGATTGGGTTTAGTTTGTTGTGGTAAGGGTTACTTGGTGATGATTTATGGTAGCCGAAGTAATTTAGGTGAGTTTGGCATAGTTTGCTAAGGTTAGTAGCATTTTTTTGTAATTTAAAAGTGATTGGGTTTAGTTTGTTGTGGTAGGGGTTAGTTGGTGATGATTTAGAGTAGCCGAAGTAATTTAGGTGAGTCTGGAGTAGTTTGTTATGATTTGTACACCTTTTTTTGTCATTTTAAGGTGATATGGTTTGGTTTGTTGTGGTAAGGGATAGTTGGGGGTGATTTACGGTAGCCGAAGTAATTTAGGTAATTCTGGTATAGTTTGTTATGATTTTTAGCATTTTTGTGTAATTTTAAAGTGATTGGGCTTAGTTTGTTGCTGTAAAGTGTAGTTGGGTTGATTTTTGATAGCCGACGTAATTTAGGTGAGTTTGGCATAGTTTGCTATGGTTAGTAGCATTTTTTTGTAATTTAAAAGTGATTGGGTTTAGTTTGTTGTGGTAAGGGTTAGTTGGTGATGATTTAGAGTAGCCGAAGTAATTTAGGTTAGTCTGGCATAGTTTGTTATGGTTTGTACACCTTTTATTGTAATTTTAAGATGATATGGTTTGGTTTGTTGTGGTAAGGGATAGTTGGGGGTTATTTACGGTAGCCGAAGTAATTTAGGTGATTCTGGTATAGTTTGTTATGATTTTTAGTATTTTTTTGTAATTTTAAAGTTATTGGGCTTAGTTTGTTGATGTAAAGTGTAGTTGGGGGTGATTTTTGATAGCCGAAGTAATTTAGGTGAGTTTGGCATAGTTTTATAAGGTTAGTAGCATTTTTTTGTAATTTAAATGTGATTGGGTTTAGTTTTTTGTGGTAAGGATTAGTTGGTGATGATTTAGAGTAGCCGAAGTAATTAGGTGAGTCTGGCATAATTTGTTATGATTTGTACACCTTTTTTTGTAATTTTAAGATGATATGGTTTGGTTTGTTGTGGTAAGGGATAGTTGGGGGTGATTTACGGTAGCCGAAGTAATTTAGGTGATTCTGGTATAGTTTGTTATGATTTTTAGCATTTTTTTGTAATTTTAAAGTGATTGGGATTAGTTTGTTGCTGTAAAGTGTAGTTGGGGGTGATTTTTGATAGCCGAAGTAATTTAGGTGAGTTTGGCATAGTTTGCTATGGTTAGTAGCATTTTTTTGTTATTTAAAAGTGATTGGGTTTAGTTTGTTGTGGTAAGGGTTAGTTGGTGATGATTTAGAGTAGCCGAAGTAATTTAGGTGAGTCTGGCATAGTTTGTTATGATTTGTACACCTTTTTTTGTAATTTTAAGATGATGTGGTTTGGTTTGTTCTGGTAAGGGATAGTTGGGGGTGATTTACGGTAGCCGAAGTAATTTAGGTTATTCTGGTATAGTTTGTTATGATTTTTAGCATTTTTTTGTAATTTTAAAGTTATTGGGTTTAGTTTGTTGCTGTAAAGTGTAGTTTGGGGTGATTTTTGATAGCCGAAGTAAATTAGGTGAGTTTGGCATAGTTTGCTATGGTTAGAAGCATTTTTTTGTAATTTAAAGTGATTGGGTTTAGTTTGTTGTGGTAAGGGTTAGTTGGTGATGATTTAGAGTAGCCGAAGTAATTTAGGTAAGTCTGGCATAGTTTGTTATGATTTGTACAACTTTTTTGTAATTTTAAGGTGATATGATTTGGTTTGTTGTGGTAAGGGATAGTTGGGGGTGATTTACGGTAGCCGAAGTAATTTAGGTGATTCTGGTATTGTTATGTTATGATTTTTAGCATTTTTGTGTAATTTTAAAGTGATTGGGCTTAGTTTGTTGCTGTAAAGTGTAGTTGGGGGTGATTTTTGATAGCCGAAGTAATTTAGGTGAGTTTGGCATAGTTTGCTATGGTTAGTACCATTTTTTTGTAATTAAAAAATGATTGGGTTTAGTTTGTTGTGGTAAGGGTTAGTTGGTGATGATTTAGAGTAGCCGAAGTAATTTAGGTTAGTCTGGCATAGTTTGTTATGGTTTGTACACCTTTTATTGTAATTTTAAGATGATATGGTTTGGTTTGTTGTGGTAAGGGATAGTTGGGGGTTATTTACGGTAGCCGAAGTAATTTAGGTGATTCTGGTATAGTTTGTTATGATTTTTAGTATTTTTTTGTAATTTTAAAGTGATTGGGCTTAGTTTGTTGCTGTAAAGTGTAGTTGGGGGTGATTTTTGATAGCCGAAGTAATTTAGGTGAGTTTGGCATAGTTTTATAAGGTTAGTAGCATTTTTTTGTAATTTAAATGTGATTGGGTTTAGTTTTTTGTGGTAAGGGTTAGTTGGTGATGATTTAGAGTAGCCGAAGTAATTAGGTGAGTCTGGCATAATTTGTTATGATTTGTACACCTTTTTTTGTAATTTTAAGATGATATGGTTTGGTTTGTTGTGGTAAGGGATAGTTGGGGGTGATTTACGGTAGCCGAAGTAATTTAGGTGATTCTAGTATAGTTTGTTATGATTTTTAGCATTTTTTTGTAATTTTAAAGTGATTGGGATTAGTTTGTTGCTGTAAAGTGTAGTTGGGGGTGATTTTTGATAGCCGAAGTAATTTAGGTGAGTTTGGCATAGTTTGCTATGGTTAGTAGCATTTTTTTGTTATTTAAAAGTGATTGGGTTTAGTTTGTTGTGGTAAGGGTTAGTTGGTGATGATTTAGAGTAGCCGAAGTAATTTAGGTGAGTCTGGCATAGTTTGTTATGATTTGTACACCTTTTTTTGTAATTTTAAGATGATGTGGTTTGGTTTGTTGTGGTAAGGGATAGTTGGGGGTGATTTACGGTAGCCGAAGTAATTTAGGTTATTCTGGTAGAGTTTGTTATGATTTTTAGCATTTTTTTGTAATTTTAAAGTGATTGGGTTTAGTTTGTTGCTGTAAAGTGTAGTTTGGGGTGATTTTTGATAGCCGAAGTAAATTAGGTGAGTTTGGCATAGTTTGCTATGGTTAGAAGCATTTTTTTGTAATTTAAAGTGATTGGGTTTAGTTTGTTGTGGTAAGGGTTAGTTGGTGATGATTTAGAGTAGCCGAAGTAATTTAGGTAAGTCTGGCATAGTTTGTTATGATTTGTACACTTTTTTTGTAATTTTAAGATGATATGATTTGGTTTGTTGTGGTAAGGGATAGTTGGGGGTGATTTACGGTAGCCGAAGTAATTTAGGTGATTCTGGTATAGTTATGTTATGATTTTTAGAATTTTTGTGTAATTTTAAAGTGATTGGGCTTAGTTTGTTGCTGTAAAGTGTAGTTGGGGGTGATTTTTGATAGCCGAAGTAATTTAGGTGAGTTTGGCATAGTTTGCTATGGTTAGTAGCATTTTTTTGTAATTTAAAAATGATTGGGTTTAGTTTGTTGTGGTAAGGGTTAGTTGGTGATGATTTAGAGTAGCCGAAGTAATTTAGGTGAGTCTGGCATAGTTTGTTATGATTTGTACACCTTTTTTTGTAATTTTAAGATGATATGGTTTGGTTTGTTGTGGTAAGGGATAGTTGGGGGTGATTTACGGTAGCCGAAGTAATTTAGGTGATTCTGGTATAGTTTGATATGATTTTTAGCATTTTTTTGTAATTTGAAAATTATTGGGCTTAGTTTGTTGCTGTAAAATGTAGTTGGGGGTGATTTTTGATAGCCGAAGTAATTTAGGTGAGTTTGGCATAGTTTGCTATTATTAGTAGCATTCTTTTGTAATTTAAAAGTGATTGGGTTTAGTTTGTTGTGGTAAGGGTTAGTTGGTGATGATTTAGAGTAGCCGAAATAATTTAGGTGAGTCTGGCATAGTTTGTTATGATTTGTACATCTTTTTTTGTAATTTTAATATGATATGGTTTGGCTTGTTGTGGTAAGGGATAGTTCGGCGTGATTTACGGTAGCCGAAGTAATTTAGGTGATTCTGGTATAGTTTGTTATAATTTTTAGCATTTTTTTGTAATTTTACAGTGATTGGGCTTAGTTTGTTGCTGTAAAGTGTAGTTGGGGGTGATTTTTGATAACCGAACTAATTTAGGTGTGTTTGGCATAGTTTGCTATGGTTAGTAGCATTTTTTTGTAATTTAAAAGTCATTGGGTTTATTTTGTTGTGTTAAGGGTTAGTTGGTGATGATTTAGAGTAGCCGAAGTAATTTAGGTGAGTCTGGCATAATTTGTTATAATTTGTACACCTTTTTTTTGTAATTTTAAAATGATATGGTTTGGTTTGTTGTGGTAAGGGATAGTTGGGGGTGACTTACGATAGCCGAAGTAATTTAGGTGATCCTGGTATAGTTTGTTATGATTTTTAGCATTTTTTTGTAATTTTAAAGTGATTGAGATTCGTTTGTTGCTGTAAAGTGTAGTTGGGGGTGATTTTTGATAGCCGAAGTAATTTAGGTGAGTTTGGCATAGTTTGCTATGGTTAGTAGCATTTTTTTTAATTTAAAAGTGATTGGGTCTAGTTTGTTGTGGTAAGGGTTAGTTGGTGATGATTTAGAGCAGCCGAAGTAATTTAGGTGAGTCTGGCATAGTTTGTTATGATTTGTACACCTTTTTTTGTAATTTTAAGATGATATGGTTTGGTTTGTTGTGGTAAGGGATAGTTGGGGGTGATTTACGGTAGCCGAAGTAATTTAGGTGATTCTGGTATAGTTTGTTATGATTTTTCGCTTTTTTTTTTAAATTTTAAAGTGATTCGGCTTAGTTTGTTGCTGTAAAGTGTAGTTGGGGGTGATTTTTGATAGCCGAAGTAATTTAGGTGAGTTTGACATAGTTTGCTATGGTTAGTAGCATTTTTTTGTAATTTAAAATTGATTGGGTTTAGTTTGTAGTGGTAAGGGTTAGTTGGTGATGATTTAGAGTAGCCGAAGTAATTTAGGTGAATCTGGCATAGTTTGTTATGATTTGTACACTTTTTTTTGTAATTTTAAGATGATATGGTTTGGTTTGTTGTGGTAAGGGATAGTTGGGGGTGATTTACGGTAGCCGAAGTAATTTAGGTGATTCTGGTATAGTTTGTTATGATATTTAGCATTTTTTTGTAATTTTAAATTGATTGGGGTTAGTTTGTTGCTGTAAAGTGTAGTTGGGGGTGATTTTTGATAGCCGAAGTAATTTAGGTAAGTTTGGCATAGTTTGCTATGGTTAGTAGCATTTTTTTTTAATTTAAAAGTGATTGGGTTTAGTTTGTTGTGGTAAGGGTTAGTTGGTGATGATTTAGAGTAGCCGAAGTAATTTAGGTGAGTCTGGCATAGTTTGTTATGATTTGTACACCTTTTTTTGTAATTTTAAAATGATATGGTTTGGTTTGTTGTGGTAAGGGATAGTTGGGGGTGATTTACGGTAGCCGAAGTAACTTAGGTGATTCTGGTATAGTTTGTATCATTTTTAGCATTTTTTTGTAATTTTAAAGTGATTGGGCTTTGTTTGTTGCTGTAAAGTGTAGTTGGGGGTGACTTTTGATAGCCGAAGTAATTTAGGTGTGTTTGGCATAGTTTGCTATGGTTAGTAGCATTTTTTTGTAATTTAAAAATGATTGGGTTTAGTTTGTTGTGGTAAGGGTTAGTTGGTTATGATTTAGAGTAGCCGAAGTAATTTAGGTGAGTCTGGCATAGTTTGTTATGATTTATAGCATTTTTTTGTAATTTTAAAGTGATTGGGCTTAGTTTGTTGCTGTAAAGTGTAGTTGAAGGTGATTTTTGATAGCAGAAGTAATTTAGGTGAGTTTGGCATAGTTTGCTATGGTTAGTAGCATTTTTTTGTAATTTAAAAGTGATTTGGTTTAGTTTGTTGTGGTAAGCGTTAGCTGGTGATGATTTAGAGTAGCCGAAGTAATTTAGGTGAGTCTGGCATAGTTTGTTATGATTTGTACACCTTTTTTTGTAATTTTAAGATGATATGGTTTGGTTTGTTGTGGTAAGGGATAGTTGGGGGTGATTTACGGTAGCCGAAGTAGTTTAGTG
Source organism: Eledona agricola (assembly GCA_964023215.1). Taxonomy (NCBI): domain Eukaryota; kingdom Metazoa; phylum Arthropoda; class Insecta; order Coleoptera; family Tenebrionidae; genus Eledona; species Eledona agricola. The sequence goes on from OZ026863.1 coordinate 3,065,624, forward strand.
GATTCTGGTATAGTTTGTTATGATTTTTAACATTTTTTTGTAATTTTAAAGTGATTGGGCTTAGTTTGTTGCTGTAAAGTGTAGTTGGGGGTGATTTTTGATAGCCGAAGTAATTTAGGTGAGTTTGGCATAGTTTGCTATGGTTAGTAGCATTTTTTTGTAATTTAAAAGTGATTGGGTTTAGTTTGTTGTGGTAAGGGTTAGTTGGTGATGATTTAGAGTAGCCGAAGTAATTTACGTGAGTCTGGCATAGTTTGTTATGATTTGTACACCTTTTTTTGTAATTTTAAGATGATATGGTTTAATTTGTTGTGGTAAGGGATAGTTGGGGTGATTTACCGTAGCCGAAGTAATTTAGGTGACTCTGGTATAGTTTGTTATGATTTTTAGCATTTTTTTGTAATTTTAAAGTGATTGGGCTTAGTTTGTTGCTGTAAAGTGTAGCTGGGGGTGGTTTTTCATAGCCGAAGTAATTTAGGTGAGTTTGGCATAGTTTGCTATGTTTAGTTGCATTTTTTTGTAATTTAAAAATGATTGGGTTTAGTTTGTTGTGGTTAGGGTTAGTTGGTTATGATTTAGAATAGCCGAAGTAATTTAGATGAGTCTGGCATAATTTGTTATGATTTGTACACCTTTTTTTGTAATTTTAAGATGATATGGTTTGGTTTGTTGTGGTAAGGGATAGTTGGGAGGGATTTACGGTAGCCGAAGTAATTTAGGTGATTCTGGTATAGTTTGTTATAATTTTATGCATTTTTTTGTAATTTAAAAGTGATTGGGTTTAGTTTGTTTTGGTAAAGGTTAGTTGGTGATGATTTAGAGTAACCGAAGTAATTTAGGTGAGTCTGGCATAGTTTGTTATGATTTGTACACCTTTTTTTGTAATTTTAAGATGATATGGTTTGGTTTGTTGTGGTAAGGGATAGTTGGGGGTGATTTACGGTAGCCGAAGTAATTTAGGTGATTCTGGTATAGTTTGTTATGATTTTTCGCTTTTTTTTTAAATTTTAAAGTGATTCGGCTTAGTTTGTTGCTGTAAAGTGTAGTTGGGGGTGATTTTTGATAGCCGAAGTAATTTAGGTGAGTTTGGCATAGTTTGCTATGGTTAGTAGCATTTTTTTGTAATTTAAAATTGATTGGGTTTAGTTTGTAGTGGTAAGGGTTAGTTGGTTATGATTTAGAGTAGCCGAAGTAATTTAGGTGAGTCTGGCATAGTTTGTTATGATTTGTACACTTTTTTTTGTAATTTTAAGATGATATGGTTTGGTTTGTTGTGGTAAGGGATAGTTGGGGGTGATTTACGGTAGCCGAAGTAATTTAGGTGATTCTGGTATAGTTTGTTATGATATTTAGCATTTTTTTGTAATTTTAAATTGATTGGGGTTAGTTTGTTGCTGTAAAGTGTAGTTGGGGGTGATTTTTGATAGCCGAAGTAATTTAGGTGAGTTTGGCATAGTTTGCTATGGTTAGTAGCATTTTTTTTAAATTTAAAAGTGATTGGGTTTAGTTTGTTGTGGTAAGGGTTAGTTGGTGATGATTTAGAGTAGCCGAAGTAATTTAGGTGAGTCTGGCATAGTTTGTTATGATTTGTACACCTTTTTTTGTAATTTTAAAATGATATAGTTTGGTTTGTTGTGGTAAGGGATAGTTGGGGGTGATTTACGGTAGCCGAAGTAATTTAGGTGATTCTGGTATAGTTTGTATCATTTTTAGCATTTTTTTGTAATTTTAAAGTGATTGGGCTTTGTTTGTTGCTGTAAAGGGTAGTTGGGGTAATTTTTGATAGCCGAAGTAATTTAGGTGAGTTTGGCATAGTTTGCTATGGTTAGTAGCATTTTTTTTAAATTTAAAAGTGATTGGGTTTAGTTTGTTGTGGTAAGGGTTAGTTGGTGATGATTTAGAGTAGCCGAAATCATTTAGGTGAGTCTGGCATAGTTTGTTATGATTTGTACATCTTTTTTTGTAATTTTAATATGATATGGTTTGGCTTGTTGTGGTAAGGGATAGTTCGGCGTGATTTACGGTAGCCGAAGTAATTTAGGTGATTCTGGTATAGTTTGTTATGATTTTTAGCATTTTTTTGTAATTTTACAGTGATTGGGCTTAGTTTGTTGCTGTAAAGTGTAGTTGGGGGTGATTTTTGATAGCCGAACTAATTTAGGTGAGTTTGGCATAGTTTGCTATGGTTAGTAGCATTTTTTTGTAATTTAAAAATGATTGGGTTTAGTTTGTTGTGGTAAGGGTTAGTTGGTTATGATTTAGACTAGCCGAAGTAATTTAGGTGAGTCTGGCATAGTTTGTTATGAGTTTTAGCATTTTTTTGTAATTTTAAAGTGATTGGGCTTAGTTTGTTGCTGTAAAGTGTAGTTGAAGGTGATTTTTGATAGCAGAAGTAATTTAGGTGAGTTTGGCATAGTTTGCTATGGATAGTAGCATTTTTTTGTAATTTAAAAGTGATTTGGTTTAGTTTGTTGTGGTAAGCGTTAGTTGGTGATGATTTAGAGTAGCCGAAGTAATTTAGGTGACTCTGGTATAGTTTCTTATGATTTTTAGCATTTTTTTCTAATTTTAAAGTGATTGGGCTTAGTTTGTTGCTGTAAAGTGTAGCTGGGGGTGATTTTTGATAGCCGAAGTAATTTAGGTGAGTTTGGCATAGTTTGCTATGGTTAGTTGCATTTTTTTGTAATTTAAAAATGATTGGGTTTAGTTTGTTGTGGTTAGGGTTAGTTGTAATGATTTAGAGTAGCCGAAGTAATTTAGATGAGTCTGGCATTGTTTGTTATGATTTGTACACATTTTTTTGTAATTTTAAGATGATATGGTTTGGTTTGTTGTGGTAAGGGATAGTTGGGAGGAATTTACGGTAGCCGAAGTAATTTAGGTGATTCTGGTATAGTTTGTTATAATTTTATGCATTTTTTTGTAATTTAAAAGTGATTGGGTTTAGTTTGTTTTGGTAAAGGTTAGTTGGTGATGATTTAGAGTAACCGAAGTAATTTAGGTGAGTCTGGCATAGTTTGTTATGATTTGTACACCTTTTTTTGTAATTTTAAGATGATATGGTTTGGTTTGTTGTGGTAAGGAATAGTTGTGGGTGATTTACGGTCGCCGAAGTAATTTAGGTGATTCTGGTATAGTTTGTTATGATTTTTAGCATTTTTTTGTAATTTTAAAGTGATTGGGCTTAGTTTGTTGCTGTAAAGTGTAGTTGGGGTAATTTTTGATAGCCGAAGTAATTTAGGTGAGTTTGGCATAGTTTGCTATGGTTAGTAGCATTTTTTTGTAATTTAAAAGTGATTGGGTTTTGTTTGTTGTGGTAAGGGTTAGTTGGTGATGATTTAGAATAGCCGAAGTAATTTAGGTGAGTCTGGCATAGTTTGTTATGATTTGTACACCTTTTTTTGTAATTTTAAGATGATATGGTTTGGTTTGTTGTGGTAAGGAATAGTTGGGGGTGATTTACGGTCGCCGAAGTCATTTAGGTGATTCTGGTATAGTTTGTTATGATTTTTAGCATTTTTTTGTAATTTTAAATTGATTGGGCTTAGTTTGTTGCTGTAAAGTGTAGTTGGGGTGATTTTTGATAGCCGAAGTAATTTAGGTGAGTTTGGCATAGTTTGCTATGGTTAGTAGCATTTTATTGTAATTTAAAAGTGATTGGGTTTAGTTTGTTGTGGTAAGGGTTAGTTGGTTATGATTTAGAGTAGCTGAAGTAATTTAGGTGAGTCTGGCATAGTTTGTTATGATTTGTACACCTTTTTTTGTAATTTTAAGATGATATGGTTTGGTTTGTTGTGGTAAAGGATAGTTGGGGGTGATTTACGGTAGCCGAAGTAATTTAGGTGATTCTGGTATAGTTTGTTATGATTTTTTTCATTTTTTTGTAATTTTAAAGTGATTGGGCTTAGTTTGTTGCTGTAAAGTGTAGTTGGGGGTAATTTTTAATAGCCGAAGTAATTTAGGTAAGTTTGGCATAGTTTGCTATGGTTAGTACCATTTTTTTGTAATTTAAAAGTGATTGGGTTTAGTTTGTCGTGGTAAGGGTTAGTTGGTGATGATTTAGAGTAGCCGAAGTAATTTAGGTGAGTCTGGCATAGTTTGTTTTGATTTGTACACCTTTTTTTGTAATTTTAAGATGATATGGTTTGGTTTGTTGTGGTAAGGGATAGTTGGGGGTGATTTACGGTAGCCGAAGTAACTTAGGTGATTCTGGTATAGTTTGTTATGATTTTTAGCATTTTTTTGTAATTTTAAAGTGATTGGGCTTGTTTGTTGCTGTAAAGTGTAGCTGGGGGTGATTTTTGATAGCCGAAGTAATTTATGTGAGTTTGGCATAGTTTGCTAGGGTTAGTAGCATTTTTTTGTAATTTAAAAATGATTGGGTTTAGTTTGTTGTGGTAAGGGTTAGTTGGTGATGATTTAGAGTAGCCGAAGTAATTTAGGTGAGTCTGGCATAGTTTGTTATGATTTGTACACCTTTTTTTGTAATTTTAAGATGACATGGTTTGGTTTGTTGTGGTAAGGGATAGTTGGGAGGAATTTACGGTAGCCGAAGTAATTTAGGTGATTCTGGTATAGTTTGTTATAATTTTTAGCATTTTTTTGTAATTTAAAAGTGATTGGGTTTAGTTTGTTGTGGTAAGGGTTAGTTGGTGATGATTTAGAGTAACCGAAGTAATTTAGGTGAGTCTGGCATAGTTTGTTATGATTTGAACACCTTTTTTTTTGTAATTTTAAGATGATATGGTTTGGTTTGTTGTGGTAAGGGATAGTTGGGGGTGATTTACGGTAACCGAAGTACTTTAGGTGATTCTGGTATAGTTTGTTATGATTTTTAGCATTTTTTTGTAATTTTAAAGTGATTGGGCTTAGTTTGTTGCTGTAAAGTGTAGTTGGGGTGATTTTTGATAGCCGAAGTAATTTAGGTGAGTTTGGAATAGTTTGCTATGGTTAGTAGCATTTTTTTGTAATTTAAAAGTGATTGGGTTTAGTTTGTTGTGGTAAGGGTAAGTTGGTAATGATTTAGAGTAGCCGAAGTAATTTAGGTGAGTCTGGCATAGTTTGTTATGATTTGTACACCTTTTTTTGTAATTTTAAGATGATATGGTTTGGTTTGTTGTGGTAAAGGATAGTTGGGGGTGATTTACGGTAGCCGAAGTAATTTAGGTGATTCTGGTATAGTTTGTTATGATTTTTTTAATTTTTTTGTAATTTTAAAGTGATTGGGCTTAGTTTGTTGCTGTAAAGTGTAGTTGGGGGTAATTTTTAATAGCCGAAGTAATTTAGGTAAGTTTGGCATAGTTTGCTATGGTTAGTACCATTTTTTTGTAATTTAAAAGTGATTGGGTTTAGTTTGTCGTGGTAAGGGTTAGTTGGTGATGATTTAGAGTAGCCGAAGTAATTTAGGTGAGTCTGGCATAGTTTGTTTTGATTTGTACACCTTTTTTTGTAATTTTAAGATGATATGGTTTGGTTTGTTGTGGTAAGGGATAGTTGGGGGTGATTTAAGGTAGCCGAAGTCATTTAGGTGATTTTGGTATAGTTTGTTATGATTTTCAGCATTTTTTTGTAATTTTAAATTGATTGGGCTTAGTTTGTTGCTGTAAAGTGTAGTTGGGGTGATTTTTGATAGCCGAAGTAATTTAGGTGAGTTTGGCATAGTTTGCTATGGTTAGTAGCATTTTTTTGTAATTTAAAAGTGATTGGGTTTAGTTTGTTGTGGTAAGGGTTAGTTGGTGATGATTTAGAGTAGCCGAAGTAATTTAGGTGAGTCTGGCATAGTTTGTTATGATTTGTACACCTTTTTTTGTAATTTTAAGATGATATGGTTTGGTTTGTTGTGGTAAGGGATAGTTGGGAGGAATTTACGGTAGCCGAAGTAATTTAGGTGATTCTGGTATAGTTTGTTATAATTTTTAGCATTTTTTTGTAATTTAAAAGTGATTGGGTTTAGTTTGTTGTGGTAAGGGTTAGTTGGTGATGATTTAGAGTAACCGAAGTAATTTAGGTGAGTCTGGCATAGTTTGTTATGATTTGTACACCTTTTTTTTTGTAATTTTAAGATGATATGGTTTGGTTTGTTGTGGTAAGGGATAGTTGGGGGTGATTTACGGTAACCGAAGTACTTTAGGTGATTCTGGTATAGTTTGTTATGATTTTTAGCATTTTTTTGTAATTTTAAAGTGATTGGGCTTAGTTTGTTGCTGTAAAGTGTAGTTGGGGTGATTTTTGATAGCCGAAGTAATTTAGGTGAGTTTGGAATAGTTTGCTATGGTTAGTAGCATTTTTTTGTAATTTAAAAGTGATTGGGTTTAGTTTGTTGTGGTAAGGGTAAGTTGGTAATGATTTAGAGTAGCCGAAGTAATTTAGGTGAGTCTGGCATAGTTTGTTATGATTTATACACCTTTTTTTGTAATTTTAAGATGATATGGTTTGGTTTGTTGTGGTAAGGGATAGTTGGGGGTGATTAACGGTAGCCGAAGTAATTTAGGTGACTCTGGTATAGTTTGTTATGATTTTTAGCATTTTTTTGTAATTTTAAAGTGATTTGGCTTAGTTTGTTGCTGTAAAGTGTAGTTGGGGGTGATTTTTGATAGCCGAAGTATTTTAGGTGAGTTTGGCATAGTTTGCTATAGTTAGTAGCATTTTTTTGTAATTTAAAAGTGATTGAATTTAGTTTGTTGTGGTAAGGGTTAGTTGGTGATGATTTAGAGTGGCCGAAGTAATTTAGGTGAGTCTGGCATAGTTTGCTATGGTTAGTAGCATTTTTTTGTAATTTAAAAATGATTGGGTTTAGTTTGTTGTGGTAAGGGTTAGTTGGTGATGAATTAGAGTAGCCGAAGTAATTTAAGTGAGTCTGGCATAGTTTGTTATGATTTGTACACCTTTTTTTGTAATTTTAAGATGATATGGTTTGGTTTGTTGTGGTAAGGAATAGTTGGGGGTGATTTACGGTCGCCGAAGTCATTTAGGTGATTCTGGTATAGTTTGTTATAATTTTTAGCATTTTTTTGTAATTTTAAAGTGATTGGGCTTAGTTTGTTGCTGTAAAGTGTAGTTGGGGGTGATTTTTGATAGCCGAAGTAATTTAGGTGAGTTTGGCATAGTTTGCTATGGTTAGTAGCATTTTTTGTAATTTAAAAGTGATTGGGATTTGTTTGTTGGTGAGTCTGGCATAGTTTGTTTTGATTTGTACACCTTTTTTTGTAATTTTAAGATGATATGGTTTGGTTTGTTGTGGTAAGGAATAGTTGGGGGTGATTTACGGTCGCCGAAGTCATTTAAGTGATTCTGGTATAGTTTGTTATGATTTTTAGCATTTTTTTGTAATTTTAAATTGATTGGGCTTAGTTTGTTGCTGTAAAGTGTAGTTGGGGTGATTTTTGATAGCCGAAGTAATTTAGGTGAGTTTGGCATAGTTTGCTATGGTTAGTAGCATTTTTTTGTAATTTAAAAGTGATTGGGTTTTTTTTGTTGTGGTAAGGGTTAGTTGGTGATGATTCAGAATAGCCGAAGTAATTTAGGTGAGTCTGGCATAGTTTGTTATGATTTGTACACCTTTTTTTGTAATTTTAAGATGATATGGTTTGGTTTGTCGTGGTAAGGGATAGTTGGGGGTGATTTACGGTAGCCGAAGTAATTTAGGTGACTCTGGTATAGTTTGTTATGATTTTTAGCATTTTTTTGTAATTTTAAAGTGATTGGGCTTAGTTTGTTGCTGTAAAAGTGTAGTTGGGGGTGATTTTTGATAGCCGAAGTAATTTAGGTGAGTTTGGCATAGTTTGCTATAGTTAGTAGCATTTTTTTGTAATTTAAAAGTGATTGGGTTTAGTTTGTTGTGGTAAGGGTTAGTTGGTGATGATTTAGAGTAGCCGAAGTAATTTAGGTGAGTCTGGCATAGTTTGTTATGATTTGTACACCTTTTTTTGTAATTTTAAGATGATATGGTTTGGTTTGTTGTGGTAAGGGATAGTTGGGGGTGATTTACGATAGCCGAAGTAATTTAGGTGATTCTGGTATAGATTGTTATGATTTTTAACATTTTTATGTAATTTTAAAGTGATTGTGCTTAGTTTGTTGCTGTAAAGTGTAGTTGGGGGTGATTTTTAATAGCCGAAGTAATTTAGGTATGTTTGGAATAGTTTGCTATGGTTAGAAGCATTTTTTTGTAATTTAAAAGTGATTGGGTTTAGTTTGTTGTGGTAAGGGTTAGTTGGTGATGATTTAGAGTAGCCGAAGTAATTTAGGTGAGTCTGGCATAGTTTGTTTTGATTTGTACACCTTTTTTTGTAATTTTAAGGTGATATGGTTTGGTTTGTTGTGGTAAGGGATAGTTGGGGGTTATTTACAGTAGCCGAAGTAACTTAGGTGATTCTGGTATAGTTTGTTATGATTTTTAGCATTTTTTTGTAATTATAAAGTGATTGGGCTTAGTTTGTTGCTGTAAAGTGTAGCTGGGGGTGATTTTTGATAGCCGAAGTAATTTATGTGAGTTTGGCATAGTTTGCTATGGTTAGTAGCATTTTTTTGTAATTTAAAAATGATTGGGTTTAGTTTGTTGTGGTAAGGGTTAGTTGGTGATGATTTAGAGTAGCCGAAGTAATTTAGGTGAGTCGGGCATAGTTTGTTATGATTTGTACACCTTTTTTGTAATTTTAAGATGATATGGTTTGGTTTGTTGTGGTAAGGGATAGTTGGGGGTGATTTACTGTGGCCGAAGTAATTTAGGTGATTCTGGTATAGTTTGTTATGATTTTTAGCATTTTTTTGTAATTTTAAAGTAATTGGGCTTAGTTTGTTACTCTAAAGTGTAGTTGAAGGTGATTTTAGATAGCCGAAGTAATTTAGGTGAGTTTGGCATAGTTTGCTTTGGTTAGTAGCATTTTTTGTAATTTAAAAGTGATTGTGTTTAGTTTGTTGTGGTAAGGGTTAGTTGGTGACGATTTAGAGTAGCCGAAGTAATTTAAGTGAGTCTGGCATAGTTTGTTATGATTTGTACACCTTTTTTTGTAATTTTAAGATGATATTGTTTGGTTTGTTGTGGTAAGGGATAGTTGGGGGTGATTTACGGTAGCCGAAGAAATTTAGGTGATTCTGGTATAGTTTGTTATGATTTTTAACATTTTTTTGTAATTTTAAAGTGGTTGGGCTTAGTTTGTTGCTGTAAAGTGTAGTTGGGGGTGATGTTTGATAGCCGAAATAATTTAGGTGAGTTTGGCATAGTTTGCTATGGCTAGTAGCATTTTTTTGTAATTTAAAAGTGATTAGGTTTAGTTTGTTGTGGTAAGGGTTAGTTGGTGATGATTTAGAGTAGCCGAAGTAATTTAGGTGAGTCTGGCATTGTATGTTATGATTTGTACACCTTTTTTTTTTAATTTTAAGATGATATGCTTTGGTTTGTTGTGGTAAGGGATAGTTGGGGGTGATTTACGGTAGCCGAAGTAATTTAGGTAATTCTGGTATAGTTTGTTATGATTTTTAGCATTTTTTTGTAATTTTAAAGTGATTGGTCTTAGTTTGTTGCTGTAAAGTGTAGTTTGGGGTGATTTTTGATAGCCGAAGTAATTTAGGTGAGTTTGGCATAGTTTGCTATGGTTAGTAGCATTTTTTTGTAATTTAAAAGTGATTGGGTTTAGTTTGTTGTGGTAAGGGTTAGTTGGTGATGATTTAGAGTAGCCGAAGTAATTTAGGTGAGTCTGGCATAGTTTGTTATGATTTGTACACCTTTTTTTGTAATTTTAAGATGATATGGTTTGGTTTGTTGTGGTAAGGTAGTTGGGGGTTATTTACGGTAGCCGAAGTAATTTAGGTGGTTCTGGTATAGTTTGTTATGATTTCTAGCATTTTTTTGTAATTTTAAAATGATTGGGCTTAGTTTGTTGCTGTAAAGTGTAGTTGGGTGTGATTTTTGATAGCCGAAGTAATTTAGGTGAGTTTGGCATAGTTTGCTATGGTTAGTAGCAATTTTTTGTAATTTAAAAGTGATTGGGTTTAGTTTGTTGTGGTAAGGGTTAGTTGGTGATGATTTAGAGTAGCCGAAGTAATTTAGGTGAGTCTGGCATAGTTTGTTTTGATTTGTACACTTTTTTTTGTAATTTTAAGATGATATGGTTTGGTTTGTTGTGGTAAGGGATAGTTGGAGGTGATTTACGGTAGCCGAAGTAATTTAGGTGATTCTGGTATAGTTTGTTATGATTTTTAGCATTTTTTTGTAATTTTAAAGGGATTGGGCTTAGTTTGTTGATGTAAAGTGTACTTGGGGTTGATTTTTGATATCCGAAGTAATTTAGGTGAGTTTGGCATAGTTTGCTATGGTTAGTAGCATATTTTTGTAATTTAAAAGTGATTGCGTTTAGTTTGTTGTGGTGAGGGTTAGTTGCTGATGATTTAGAGTAGCCGAAGTAATATAGGTGAGTCTGGCATGGTTTGTTATGATTTGTACACTTTTTTTTTGTAATTTTAAGATATGGTTTGATTTGTTGTGGTAAGGGATAGTTGGGGGTGATTTACGGTAGCCGAAGTAATTTTGGTGATTCTGGTATAGTTTGTTATGATTCTTAGCATTTTTTTGTAATTTTAAAGTGATTGGGCTTAGTTTGTTGCTGTAAAGTGTAGTTGGGAGTGATTTTTGATAGCCGAAGTAATTTAGGTGACTTTGGCATAGTTTGCTATGGTTAGTAGCATTATTTTGTAATTTAAAAGTGATTGGGTTTAGTTCGTTGTGGTAAGGGTTAGTTGGTGATGATTTAGAGTAGCCGAAGTAATTTAGGTGAGTCTGGCATAGTTTGTTTTGATTTGTACACCTTTTTTTGTAATTTTAAGATGATATGGTTTGGTTTGTTGTGGTAAGGGATAGTTGGGGGTGATTTACAGTTGTCGAAGTAATTTAGGTGGTTCTGGTATAGTTTGTTATGATTTTTATCATTTTTTTGTAATTTTAAAGTTATTGGGCTTAGTTTGTTGCTGTAAAGTGTAGTTGGGGTTAATTTTTGATAGCCGAAGTAATTTAGGTGAGTTTCGCATAGTTTGCTATGGATAGTAGCATTTTTTTGTAATTTAAAAGTGATTGGGTTTAGTTTGTTGTGGTAAGGGTTAGTTGGTGATGATTTAGAGTAGCCGAAGTAATTTAGGTGAGTCTGGCATAGTTTGTTATGATTTGTACACCTTTTTTTGTAATTTTAAGATGATATGGTTTGGTTTGTTGTGGTAAGGGATAGTTGGGGGTGATTTACGGTAGCCGAAGTAATTTAGGTGATTCTGGTATAGTTTATTATGATTTTTAGCATTTGTTTCTAATTTTAAAGTGATTGGGCTTAGTTTGTTGCTGTAAAGTGTAGTTGGGGGTGATTTTTGATAGCCGAAGTAATTTAAGTGAGTTTGGCATAGTTTGCTATGGTTAGTAGCATTTTTTTGTAATTTAAAAGTGATTGGGTTTAGTTTGTTGTAGTAAGGGTTAGTTGGTGATGATTTAGAGTAGCCGAAGTAATTTAGGTGAGTCTGGCATAGTTTGTTATGATTTGTACACTTTTTTTTGTAATTTTAAAATGATATGATTTGGTTTGTTGTGGTAAGAGATAGTTGGGGGTGATTTACGGTAGCCGAAGTAATTTAGGTGATTCTGGTATAGTTTGTTATGGTTTTTAGCATTTTTTTGTAATTTTAAAGTGATTGGGCTTAGTTTGTTGCTGTAAAGTGTAGTTGGGGGTGATTTTTGATAGCCGAAGTAATTTAGGTGAGTTTGGCATAGTTTGCTATGTTTAGTAGCATTTTTTTGTAATTTAAAATTGATTGGGTTTAGCTTGTTGTGGTAAGGGTTAGTTGGTGAAGATTTAGAGTAGCCGAAGTAATTTAGGTGAGTCTGGCATAGTTTGTTATGAGTTGTACACCGTTTCTTTGTAATTTTAAGATGATATGGTTTGGTTAGTTGTGGTAAAGAATAGTTGGGGGTGATTTACGGTAGCCGAAGTAATTTAGATGATTCTGGTATAATTTGTTATGATTTTTAGCATTTTTTTGTAATTTTAAAGTGATTGGGTTTAGTTTGTTGCTGTAAAGTGTAGTTGGGGGTGATTTTTGATAGCCGAAGTAATTTTGGTGAGTTTGGCATATTTTGCTATGGTTAGTTGCATTTTTTTGTAATTTAAAAGTGATTGGGTATAGTTTGTTGTGGTAAGGGTTAGTTGGTGATGATTTAGAGTAGCCGAAGTAATTTAGGTGAGTCTAGCATAGTTTGTTATGATTTGTACACTTTTTTTTGTAATTTTAAAATGATATGATTTGGTTTGTTGTGGTAAGGGATAGTTGGGGGTGATTTACGGTACCTGAAGTAACTTAAGTGATTCTGGTATCGTTTGTTATGATTTTTAGCATTTTTTTGTAATTTTAAAGTGATTGGGCTTAGTTTGTTGCTGTAATGTGTAGTTATGGGGTGATTTTTGATAGCCGAAGTAACTTAGGTGAGTTTGGCATAGTTTTCTATGGTTAGTAGCATTTTTTTGTGATTTAAAAGTGATTGGGTTTAGTTTGTTGTGGTAAGGGTTAGTTGGTGATGATTTAGAGTAGCCGAAGTAATTTAGGTGAGTCTGGCATAGTTTGTTATGATTTGTACACCTTTTTTTGTAATTTTAAGATGATTTGGTTTGGTTTGTTGTGGTAAGGGAGAGTTGGGGGTGATTTACGGTAGCCGAAGTAATTTAGGTGATTCTGGTATAGTTTATTATGATTTTTAGCATTTTTTTGTAATTTTAAAGTGATTGGGCTTAGTTTGTTGCTGTAAAGTGTAGTTGGGGGTGATTTTCAATAGCCGAAGTAATTTAAGTGAGTTTGGCATAGTTTGCTATGATTAGTAGCATTTTTTTGTAATTTAAACGTGATTGGGTTTAGTTTGTTGTGGTAAGGGTTAGTTGGTGATGATTTAGAGTAGCCGAAGTAATTTAGGTGAGTCTAGCATAGTTTGTTATGATTTGTACACTTTTTTTTGTAATTTTAAAATGATATGATTTGGTTTGTTGTGGTAAGGGATAGTTGGGGGTGATTTACTGTAGCCGATGTAATTTAGGTGATTCTGGTATCGTTTGTTATGATTTTTAGAATTTTTTTGTAATTTTAAAGTGATTGGGCTTAGTTTGCTGCTGTAATGTGTAATTGGGGGTGATTTTTGATAGCCGAAGTAATTTAGGTGAGTTTGGCATAGTTTGCTATGATTAGTAGCATTTTTTTGTAATTTAAAAATGATTGGGTTTAGTTTGTTGTGGTAAGGGTTAGTTGGTGATGATTTAGAGTAGCCGAAGTAAATTAGGTGAGTCTGGCATAATTTGTTATGATCTGTACACCTTTTTTTGTAATTTTAAGATGATATGGTTTGGTTTGTTGTGGTAAGGGATAGTTGGGGGTGATTTATGGTAGCCGAAGTAATTTAGGTGATTCTGGTATAGTTTGTTATGATTTTTAGCATTTTTTGTAATTTTAAAGTGATTGGGCTTAGTTTGTTGCTGTAAAGTGTAGTTGGGTGTGATTTTTGATAGCCGAAGTAATTTAGGTGAGTTTGGCATAGTTTGCTATGGTTAGTAGCATTTTTTTGTAATTTAAAAGTGATTGGGTTTAGTTTGTTGTGGTAAGGGTTAGTTGGCGATGATTTAGAGTAGCCGAAGTAAATTAGGTGAGTCTGGCATAGTTTGTTATGATCTGTACATCGTTTTTGTAATTTTAAGATGATATGGTTTGGTTTGTTGTGGTAAGGGATAGTTGGGGGTGATTTATGGTAGCCGAAGTAATTTAGGTGATTCTGGTATAGTTTGTTATGATTTTTAGCATTTTTTTTAATTTTAAAGTGATTGGGCTTAGTTTGTTGCTGTAAAGTGTAGTTGGGTGTGATTTTTGATAGCCGAAGTAATTTAGGTAAGTTTGGCATAGTTTGCTATGGTTAGTAGCATTTTTTTGTAATTTAAAAGTGATTGGGTTTAGTTTGTTGTGGTAAGCGTAAGTTGGTGATGATTTAGAGTAGCCGAAGTAATTTAGGTGAGTCTGGCATAGTTTGTTATGATTTGTACACCTTTTTTGTAATTTTAAGATGATATGGTTTGGTTTGTTGTGGTAAGGGATAGTTGGGGGTGATTTACTGTGGCCGAAGTAATTTAGGTGATTCTGGTATAGTTTGTTATGATTTTTAGCATTTTTTTGTTATTTTAAAGTGATTGGGCTTTGTTTGGTGCTGTAAAGTGTAGTTGGGGGTGATTTTTGATAGCCGAAGTAATTAAGGTGAGTTTGGCATAGTTTGCTATGGTTAGTAGCATTTTTTTGTAATTTAAAAATGATTGGGTTTAGTTTGTTGTGGTAAGGGTTAGTTGGCGATGATTTAGAGTAGCCGAAGTAAATTAGGTGAGTCTGGCATAGTTTGTTATGATCTGTACACCGTTTTTGTAATTTTAAGATGATATGGTTTGGTTTGTTGTGGTAAGGGATAGTTGGGGGTGATTTATGGTAGCCGAAGTAATTTAGGTGATTCTGGTATAGTTTGTTATGATTTTTAGCAATTTTTTTAATTTTAAAGTGATTGGGCTTAGTTTGTTGCTGTAAAGTGTAGTTGGGTGTGATTTTTGATAGCCGAAGTAATTTAGGTAAGTTTGGCATAGTTTGCTATAGATAGTAGCATTTTTTTGAAATTTAAAAGTGATTGGGTTTAGTTTGTTGTGGTAAGGGTTAGTTGGTGATGATTTAGAGTAGCCGAAGTAATTTAAGTGAGTCTGGCATAGTTTGTTATGATTTGTACACCTTTTTTTGTAATTTTAAGATGATATGGTTTGGTTTGTTGTGGTAAGGGATAGTTGGGGGTGATTTACGGTAGCCGAAGTAATTTAGGTGATTCTGGTATAGTTTACTAGCTGAATGTACCCGGCGTTGCCCGGACGTAGATTAAATAAACTCAGTGTTGACTAAAGTGGTGATGTTGTCTAATCGACATTATAATACAATTAAACAGGAATGCTCTACTTTTCCAATCACAAAATAAACAAATATGCTGAAATTAACCTGCGTTGCCAGGACCGGGTACTTCAATATGATTTGGACAAAGAGGATACCTTGGTTGATATCTGAGATGAAAAATTTTGAATAGACTCTTTAGGCAGTTGTTCTATAAGCGATTCCAGGAAATCGAAATTAACTTTATATAATTTTCGCGGAAATCGAAGTTTACAAATTAGCTGATCACGTTATGATAAAATTGAAAACACAATGGAACGATTCCTCTTGCTGCAGTCAACTCACAAATAGAACAGTATGTAGATGATTTTGACTTATCTCCGGAATAAATAAACACTTATCTCCTTCTGAACTGCACAAAAATTATTAAAACCTGGCCCTAACTGGTTGGACAATTAAAGTGCGAACCTTTTGGGCTCCCTTTCCAGTATTAAAATTTTGGTATGTGGTAAAATGTGGTATTTTATTTTATTTGTGCATCGCCAGATTTTCAAACTTGTCCATCTTAGTTATAATTGATGTAAAGCAATAATGAACACAATGTATTTACGTAAAATAAACAGTGTAAAACGCGTATCAATGTCAGTAATGTCTGGTCCAACGCTGTAAATTTTGGATTTCAGCCGAGGCAGATATGGTGAAAAATAAATACACCATTATCATTAACTGAACGGTCGTCCGGTACGACGATGGTGATTGGGAACAAATTTTGTTAACGGCAAAATTAACATTCTAAAATAAATAAATATTTTGACGGGAATATGGTGGATGTAAAAATCTTATTCGGTCTCTCCGACGGACTCACACCTGTTTACATTAACACACACTTGTTGAACAATTAAAGTGCCAACCTCTTGAGCTTCCGTTCCAGTATTAAAATATCAATACCAATACCATAGATATAAAAAAAGACAATTTCCATCACTTTTCATAATACGGTGTGGTATTTGTACATTGCTAGATTTTCAAACTTTTCCATCTTAGTTATAAATGATGTAAAGCAATAATAAAAACAGTGTACGTAAAATAAATAGTGTAAAACGTGTATAAGCACATAATTATTAAGGGTATGAATGTCAGTGATCTCTGGTACATACAACGGTGAAAATTTCGGATTTCAGCCGGGGCAAATTTGGTGAAAAACAAATACACCACTACCATTAACTGAAAGTAAAAATTAGCGTACAAATATAAGTGGAGTCCGGTTCGACGCTGGTAATTTTTTGAAAATTGATTGGGGGCAGATTTGGTTAACGGCAAGAACAAATCGGGAATATTATATTAAAATCATTTATTTATTAGCGATAAAACTTCGAATACCGATGCGTCGCTTCGACCTTGGCGACGTTGAGTACCTGCGTTTCAGACGCTGAAGCAGCAATTTTCACAATTATATGAGGAGCACGTGCCTAGTGCGTATGAAAACAATTTGGATAACAAAAGATATTAATTTGTATGTACCAAATAATACACGCACAGGTGTACTCGTATGGCCCGTCATAATTTTCACGAAATGAATTTAAAAAATTAACATTCTAAAGTAAATAAATATTTTGACGGGAATGTTAAAAATCTTATTCGGTCTCTCCAACAAACTAACACTTGTTTACATTAACATGCATTCCTTCATGGACCTGTGACGAATTACAAACAAATATCAAAATTTCAAGTGTTCGATGTCAGTCTGAACTTATTACACAGTGATATTTTCACATTCAGGCGCCCTAAATTATTTTGCCGTTGAGATATAAAGTTTCCCTGGAAGGATAGTAGTCAGCAGGGGCCTCGTCAGGGATGGCAGGGTTGGCAGTGCCACTCCAAGTATAAATTTACTATCGAACACAAAGGTAGTTCTGTAACTCAATTGCAGAATTTCGAATCTAGCGCTTACACCGCCTTTATACCTCTTTAAAGTTAAAAACCATAGAGCTGTTTATACAATTTTACGCATGTTGAGAAGTTAGGGCTTGCCCCGTCAGCGTGTTGCAATTCAGAAATACGTTTACGATTGCATCTCAACTGGAACAAATATTTATTGGAAGGTGGAAGAGAATCAAAATAGGTATCAGCATATTTAATATTCAGAATAACGTCTATTAGTCGAAACAATATATTTTATGTGCAGATATTTATTAATATTTTATGATTTAATACGATAAGGCATTTATAAACGACACAACCAAATAGAAGATTTTGATTGAAAATGATTATTAATTTATGGCAGACGAAGTAATTTAGGTGACTTTGGAATAGTTTGCTATGGTTTGTATCATTTTTTGTAATTTTAAAGTTATTGGGTTTAGTTTGGGGTGGTAAGGAGTAGTTGGGGGTGATTTATGGTAGCCGAAGCAATTTAAGTGAGTTTGACATAGTTTGCTATGGTATGTAACATTTTTTGTAATTTTAAAGTGATAGGGCTTATTTTAAGGAGGTAAGGGGTAGTGGGGGGTGATTTATGGTAGCCGAAGTAATTTAGGTGAGTTTGGAATAGTTTGCTATGGTTTGTAGCATTTTTTGTAATTTTAAAGTGACTGGGCTAATTTTGGAGTGGTAAGGGATAGTTGGGGGTGATTTATGATAGCCGAAGTAATTTAAGTGAGTTTGGAATAGTTTGCTATGGTTTGTAGCATTTTTTGTAATTTTAAAGTGATTGGGCTTAGTTTAAGGTGGTAAGGGGTAGTTGGGGGTGATTTATGGTAGCCGAAGCAATTTAAGTGAGTTTGACATAGTTTGCTATGGTTTGTAACATTTTCTGTAATTTTAAAGTGATTGGGCTTATTTTGGGGTGGTAAGGGGTAGTTGGGGGTGATTTGTGGTAGCCGAAGTAATTTAGGTGACTTTGGAATAGTTTGCTATGGTTTGTAGCATTTTTTGTAATTTTAAATTGATTGGGTTTAGTTTGTGGTTGGTAAGTGGTAGTTGGGGGTGATTTATGGTAACCGAAGTAATTTAAGTGAGTTTGACATAGTTTGGTATGGTTTGTAACATTTTTTGTAATTTTAAAGTGACTGGGTTTAGTTTATGGTTGGTAAGGGGTAGTTGGGGGTGATTTAAGGTAGCCGAAGTAATTTAAGTGAGTTTGACATAGTTTGCTATGGTTTGTAACATTTTTTGTAATTTTAAAGTGATTGGGTTTAGTTTGTGGTTGGTAAGGGGTAGTTAAGGGTGATTTATGGTAGCCGAAGTAATTTAAGTGAGTTTGACATAGTTTGCTATGGTATGTAACATTTTTTGTAATTTTAAAGTGATTGGGCTTATTTTGGGGTGGTAAGGGGTAGTTGGGGGTGATTTATGGTAGCCGAAGTAATTTAGGTGAGTTTGGAATAGTTTGCTATGGTTTGTATCATTTTTTGTAATTTTAAAGTGATTGGGCTTAGTTTGGGCTGGTAAGGGGTAGTTGGGGGTGATTTATAGTAGCCGAAGCAATTTAAGTGAGTTTGACATAGTTTGCTATGGTATGTAACATTTTTTGTAATTTTAAAGTGATTGGGCTTATTTTAAGGTGGTAAGGGGTAGTGGGGGGTGATTTATGGTAGCCGAAGTAATTTAGGTGAGTTTGGAATAGTTTGCTATGGTTTGTAGCATTTTTTGTAATTTTAAAGTGATTGGGTTTAGTTTGTGGTTTGTAAGGGGTAATTGGCGGTGATTTATGGTAGCCGAAGTAATTTAGGTGAGTTTGGAATAGTTTGCTATGGTTTGTAGCATTTTTTGTAATTTTAAAGTGATTGGGCTTAGTTTGGGGTGGTAAAGGGTAGTGGGGGGTGATTTCTGGTAGCCGAAGTAATTCAGGTGAGTTTGAGATAGTTAGCTATAGTTTGTAGCATTTTTTGTAATTTTAAAGTGATTGGGCTTAGTTTGGGGAGGTAAAGGGTAGTGGGTGGTGATTTATGGTAGCCGAAGTAATTCAGGTGAGTTTGAGATAGTTTGCTATGGTTTGTAGCATTTTTTGTAATTTTAAAGTTATTGGGCTAATTTTGGAGTGGTAAGGGATAGTTGGGGGTGATTTATGATAGCCGAAGTAATTTAAGTGAGTTTGGAATAGTTTGCTATGGTTTGTAGCATTTTTTGTAATTTTAAAGTGATTGGGTTTAGTTTGTGGTTTGTAAGGGGTAATTGGCGGTGATTTATGGTAGCCGAAGTAATTTAAGTGAGTTTGACATAGTTTGGTATGGTTTGTAACATTTTTTGTAATTTTAAAGTGATTGGGTTTAGTTTGTGGTTGGTAACGGGTAGTTGGGGGTGATTTATGGTAGCCGAAGTAATTTAAGTGAGTTTGGCATAGTTTGCTATGGTTTGTAGCATTTTTTGTAATTTTAAAGTGATTGGGCTTTTTTGGTGTGGTAAGGGGTAGTTAGGGGTGATTTATGGTAGCCGAAGTAATTTAGGGGAGTTTGGCATAGTTTGCTACGGTTTGTAGAATTTTTTTGTAATTTTAAAGTGATTGAGCATATTTTGGGGGTGGTAAGGGGTAGTTGGGGGTGATTTATGGAAGCCGAAGTAATTTAGATGAGTTTGGCATAGTTTGATATGGCTTGTAACATTTTTTGTAATTTTAAAGTGATTGGGCTTATTTTGGGGTTGTAAGGGGTAGTTGGGGGTGATTTATGGTAGCCGAAGTAATCTAGGTGAGTTAGGCATAGTTTGCTATGACTTGTAGCATTTTTTGTAATTTTAAGTGATTGGTCTTATTTTGGGATTGTAAAGGGTAGTTGAGGGTGATTTATGGTAGCCGAAGTAATTTAAATGAGTTTGGCATAGTTTGTAGCATTTTTTGTAATTTTAAAGTGATTGGGCTGAGTTTGGGGTGGTAAGGGGTAGTTGGGGGTGATTTATGGTAGCCGAAGTAATTTAGGTGAGTTAGGGATAGTTTGCTATGATTTGTGTAATTTTGTTTTATTTTAAAGTGATTGGAGTTACTTGGGGTTGCTAAGGGGTGGTAAGGGATGATTTAAGATAACGGATCAGTTTGGCTTAGTTCGGGAATTTTTTGGGGTTGATTTGGTAAAGTTTGCAATGGTAAGAGATATTTGAGGATGTTTAATGTAGACGGATTAAATTTGCAGTGGTTTTGTAATTTTTAATTGAGTCACGGGTCGACATTATAATTGAAATCAAGATTATAATAAAAATATCCGCGGCCTCGCTAGGTACGGTAAAAATTTGATCACAAAAGCAGAAACTCGACGTTGAAATTGTTTAGGTTAAATAAGTGCTTTTAATGTAAACAGGTCGCCCGTCGTCGAAGTTGTTTTGGCTAGATACGTGCTTCTAACATAAACACGGTCTCCGCGATCCGATAATTTTTTGTTTATTTTAGCCGGTTTTTATTGAATTACAAAGGAACCGGGCCGAATTTCACAAAATCCCTTCTTAGCGTTCACTTTCGGCACATGATACACCTGTGTCTAAAATTTCAAGTCGCCAGCCTTCACGGTTTGGGCTGTGGGTTGTCGGTGAATCAGTGAATGTGTAGATGAGTAGATGAGTGTGTCAGTGAGGACACTTCGCTTTATATAATAGACTAGCTGAATGTACCCGGCGTTGCCCGGACGTAGATTAAATAAACGCAGTGTTGACAAAAGTGGTGCATTGGTGATGTTGACTAATCGACATAATAATACAATTAAACAGGAATGCTCTACTTTTCCAATCACAAAATAAACAAATTTGCTGAAATTAATCTGCATTGCCAGGACCGGGTACTTCAATATGATTTGGAAAATGACGATAATTTCGTTTCTGGGTGCAAGCTCCTTTTTTTTCACTCTTTTTCACTCTTCAAGAGAAGGAGAGTTGACAGAGAAGCTGAATTATTCCAAATTATTCTCATTTAGTTCTCTAACAACGTTAAAGAATGTCGTCGAAGAATGTTGAAATATATAAATACATAATTTCACACCATAAAAACGATGTATTTGGTGTAGTTTCGGATGATAAGGTTTTTTTTGGGGATTGTTTTGAATGGTTATTGATGATTGGCGGGGTTTAGCTTTGGCGGATTAAACGCTACTTTTGGTAATTTTAATGTGATTGGGTTTAGTTTGGCTTGGTAAGAAGTGGTTGGGGTGATATAGCGGAAGTCGAAGTAATTTATGCGAGTTTAGTGTAGTTTGCTTGGAAATCGTAATTTTTTTACATTTTGGGTTGATGTGGGGTAGTTTGGAATGGCAAGTGTATGATTTTTGAGGGTAGTTTGGAATAGTACATTATGTTTAGGGGTGTTTAACGTATTCAGGTAAAATATACAGAAAATTTGGTAATTTTAAAATGAACAATTATAGTGCGAACCTCTTAAGCTCTATTTTCGGTAATAAAATGCAATAGGAAAGATAATAAAAAAGACTATTTCCATCACTTTTCAGAGGAATTATACGTGGTGGTATTTTGTACCCCGCTTACTATTCCTCCATCTTAGTTATAAATAATGCAGAACAATAATGAACACAATGTACATAAAATAAATAGTGTAAATCGTGTATAAGCACACATTACTTATGATGTCAGTGAAATCCGGTAAAACTGCAAATTTCGGATTTTGACCGGAGCAGGTTTGGTGAAGATCAAATACACCACTATCATTAAATGAACGTAAAAATTAGCGTACGGTATATAAGTAGAGACCGGTACGACGATGGTAATTTTTCGAAAATTGATTGGGGAGATATTTACTTAACGTCAAGAACAAATCGGGAATATTATATTAAAAAAATTAATTTAATAGCGATAGAACTTCGAATACTGATGCGTCGCCTCGACCTTGGCGACGTTGAGTACCAGCGTTCCAGACGCTGAAGCAGCAATTTTAACAATTATATTAGGTGCACGTGCCTAGTGCGAATTAAAAGAATTTGGATTACCAAATAATACTCGCGCAGGTGTACTCGACTGGCCCGTCATAATTTGCACAAAATGAATTAACATACTAAAGTAAATAAATATTTTGACGGGAATGTGGTGGGTGTAAAAATCTTATTCGGCATCTCCGACAAACTAACACTTGTTTACATTAACATGCATGCCTTCATTGACCTGTGACGAATTACAAACAAATATCTAAATTTCAAGTGTTCTATTTGATTTCGTTTCTGGATGCAAGCGGTTTTTTTCACTCTTGTCAGCCTGAACTTATTACATAGTGATATTTTCACATCCAAATGCCCTAAATTTATTTTGCCGCTGATTTCAAAAATTTTTCTGGAAGGAAAGTAGTCAGCAGTTGGGCTCGTCAGGGGTGGCAGGGTTGGCAGTGCCACTCCAAGTATAAATTTACTATCGAACACAAAATTAGTTCTGTAATTCAGTTGCAGAATTATGAATTTTTCAGATATTTTCACGAAAATTTAGCGCTTACACCGCCAGTGGTATGAATGTCAGTGATATCTGGTACATACAACGTTGAAAATTTCGGGGCAAATTTGGTGAAAAACAAATACACCACTATCATTAACTAAACGTAAAAATTAGCGTACAAATATAAGTGGAGTCCGGTCGGATGCGGATAATTTTTCGAAAATTGATTGGGAGCAGATTTGATTAACGCGAGGATCAAATGTTAAATTAAAATACTTTATTTGATAGCGGTAGACCTTCGAACACTGAAGCGTCGCCTCATCGAATTTGGCGACTTTGCGAACAGTTTCCGACGCTGGAGCAGCAATTTTCACAATTGTAGTTGTGTTAAAATTAAACACCGCGATCGAGTACTGCTCCACACGCTGAACCAGCAATTCTCGAATTCTAAGAAACGATAAGAAAGGCTTATCCAACGCTTGGTATGTGCGAATTTCTGCATAGACACTCAATCAAACTAAATCGAGCATCGCCTTTTCACGTTTCTGACCTTGCCCTTGACGTGTCAGGCTCCAGCTGCTTCAATAATGTAAAAATCTTATTCGGCCTCTCCAATAAACTCACATTTGTTTACATTAACACGCATTCCCTCATGGACTTCTGACGAATTACAAACAAATATTGCAACTTCAAGTGTTCCATTTAATTTCGTTTCTGGGTGCAAGCTCCTTTCTTTTCACTCTTAGTCAGTCTAAACTTATTAAACAGAGTTATATTTTCAAATCCAGGCGCCCTAAACAATTTTGTCGTTGTTTTCAAAAGTTTCAAGAGAAGGAGAGTTGACATAGAAGCTAAATTATTCCAAATTATTCCCATTTAGTTCTCTGACAACGTTAAAGACAATGTTGAAATATATAAATACAAAATTTTACACCATAAAAACGAAGCATTTAGGAATTATGTATAAAAAAAGTCGAAGTTATTCTTCGCTCTTGAGCTCTATTTCCGGTATTAAAAATGCAATAGGAAAGATAGTAAGAAAGACTATTTCCATCACTTTTCACGGGAATTATACGTGGTGGTATTTGTTCTCCGCTTACTATTAGATTTTCAAACTGCTCCATCTTAGTTATAAATAATGCAGAACAATAATGAACGCAATGTACGTAAAATAAATAGTGTAAATAAATCGTGTATAAGCATACAATACTTAAACGTAAGATGTCAGTGAAAATTTCGGATTTTGGCCGGAGCAGGTTTGGTGAAGAACAAATACACCACTATGATTACTGAACGTAAAAATTCGCGTACGATAATATGTGACGTCCGGTCCGACGCTGGAAATTTTTCGAAAATCGATTGGGGAGAGTTTTGGTTAACGGCAAGAACAAATCGGGAATATCGGAAATAAAATAATTTATTTAATAGCGATAGAACTTCGAATACCGATGCGTCGCCTCGACCTTGGCGACGTTGAGTACCAGCGTTTCAGACGCTGAAGCAGCAATTTTCACAATTATATGAGGTGCACGTGCCTAGTGCGTATGTAAACAATTTGGATAACAAAAGAGATTAATTTGTATGTACCAAATAATACTCGCACAGGTGTACTCGTATGGCCCGTCATAATCGAAATGAATTTAAAAAATTAACATTCTAAAGTAAATAAATATTTTGACGGGAATGTTAAAACTCTTATTCGGTCTCTCCTACAAACTAACACTTGTTTACATTAACATGCATTCCTTCATGGACCTGTGACGAATTACAAACAAATATCGAAATTCCAAGTGTTCCATGTCAGTCTGAACTTATTACACAGTGATATTTTCACATTCAGGCGCCCTAAATTATTTTGCCGTTGATTTATAAAGTTTCCCTGGAAGGAGAGTAGTCAGCAGGGGGCTCGTCAGGTGTGGCAGGGTTGGCAGTGCCACTCCAAGTATAAATTTACTATCGAACACAAATGTTCTTTCCACACAAAGGTGGTTTTTGCTAGTGGACTGTATCAACAATTAAATGTACTGGGTAAATTCAAACAGCTTTATTATTTACATATATTTGCAAATAATTCCACGCAGCGACAACGATAAACCCGGCGATTCCTTCCCACGAAATGATGTACACGGGGCGGCATTCGGGGGGGAATGAGATTTGTGCTTAAACAATAAATACTAGGTTTAATATAAATGGAATGGGTGCAAGGATGGGATGACGGACTCACCAAGTACCCTGCCACTCTTGATAGATGCCCACCAATCCAATTCTGCCCGGCTTCGTCTTGATGCTACCAGGGAAGGGTTGCGGATGGCGACGAACAACAATTACAACAAAATGTGGCGAATTCTCAAATGGATCAGTTATCGAATGATGCGGCTGTCTCGAAGCTTCGATGGCAAGAGTTGCGGATGGCGAGAGAGTTTTTTTTTGGGGTGGGGTGTAACCGTAAGTCTGATAAGACAGGAGAAGGGAGAAGGGTACAAATGTATTGTGGGTTGAGGAGAAAAAAATTGTAAACACAAAACATACCGCCCACAAAAATTCAGATGAATTTTCAAAGCAAAACAACAAAAATTAAAATTAAAAAGAACAAAGAAATTAAGAACAAACAACAAAAGAAAAATAAACAATTTTCCTTTTATTGTGTGGGTAAGGCGCACAACTTTACCAATGGTCGCTTGACTTCGCCGAGGGTTGTGCGAACCGTGGCGACTCTCGAAGTACCGTCGCGATCAGGATGTAACATGGTTATACGGCCTAAACGCCATTTTAACGGAGGTGCGAGTTCATTTTTAATTAGGACCAGAGCGCCAACATCGGCCTGCTCCAAGTATTTGGAATGCGTCCATTTACTCCTCTGATAGAGACCATGGAGGTATTCATTGCGCCATCTCGTCCAGAAACTTTGTTGGAGTTGTTGAACGAGCTGCCACCGAGTAAGACGAGATGTCTTTAAATGAGTCAAGTCGGGATCGGGTACGCACGTGAGTGGTTCTAATGTCAAAAAATGTCCGGGTGTAAGACAGTTAAGGTCCTTGGGATCGCTACTTAGAGCGCACAAGGGGTGCGAGTTGAGAATGGCTTCAATTTGGACAAAAACTGTGTTCAATTCTTCGTACGTTAAGCTCTGTTGTCCAACCACACGAACTAGATGGTGTTTAGCCGACTTAACACCACTTTCCCACAGGCCTCCAAAATGAGGCGCAGATGGGGGATTGAACGACCACTCAATGCCATCACTTTCAGTGGCCTGTTGCATGAATTTTATTAATTCTCAATTTGCGCCAATAAAATTTGTCCCGCAATAACTGTAAATTTGTGTGCAACGACCACGACGAGCAACAAATCTTCGAAGAGCGGCAATGAAAGCTTCACTCGAAAGAGAGGAGACGAGTTCGAGATGAACCGCCTTGGTGGCAAAACAGACAAATAGGCAAAGGTATGCCTTTACGGTTCGAACGCCGCGCGACCTACTCATGGTTATGTTGAAGGGACCTGCAAAGTCACAACCTACAACACTAAAAGTTTTGGCTTGGTTGACTCTGGGCGCTGGTAAGTCACCCATAATCGCCTGAAAATTTAGTGGCTTTGCCCGGAAACAACGATTACATTTCGATAAGTAATGACGTACGGCTCTGCGAGACGACAAAATCCAAAAATTCTGTTGCATTAGATGTAACGTAGTGCTGATACCGGCATGGAAATGATCCTCGTGGATCCGTCGGATGAGCAACTCGCACAAACGATGCGATTTTGGAAGTAAAGCAGGATGTTTTGAAGCGAATGGCAATGACGAGTGGGACAGACGTCCACCCACACGAAGCATGCCATCATTGTCGAGAAAGGGAGCGAGTTTGGCGATCCATTTTGGCATAGGCTGCTTGGAAACGATCATTGCGATTAGATCAGCGAAGACTTCACGCTGCACCATTTTTACAATGAACAGCAACGAATGGTGTCGCTCCACACTAGTGCAAATGCCAGAAGGAAATTGTGAAGATCTTTTCATTTGGTATGAAATGAAACGACGAATGTACGAAACAATTCCGCAGACCTTACGCAGGGAGGAATGCCTTTTCAATAAATCAAGAGGAATTTGAGTTGAGGTTTGAACTAAAAGAGAAATCTTTCGTTCCTCCAAGTCAACATTGGGATTTAATTCGAGTCCACTTGGTTGCTGGGGCCAAGCATTTTTTGGCAACGAAAGAAACGAGGGACCCGCCCACCATAAGGAATTGTCGACGACCTCACTTGGTTGGAGTCCTCGAGATGCCACATCCGCGGCGTTGTGCGACGATGGGACATATTGCCAATTATGAGGAGGAACACGTTCCTGAATGTACGCAACACGGTGGCCAATGAAAGTTCCCCATCTGTGTGGTAACGATCGAATCCAGTGGAGGGTGACAGTTGAGTCGGTCCAAGCAGTTATCGACCGAAAGTCAACGCAAAAGGAAGTGACAACGAAATGAATCAGTTTGGATAAAAGAACTGCTGCTAAGAGCTCGAGACGAGGGATTGTCATGCGAGTAAGGGGTGCCACCTTTGATTTGGCGATTACGAAATGGGTACTGATGTCACCCATGGCATTTGAACAACGAAAATAGACAACAGCGGCATAACCTTTCTCAGAGGCATCACTGAATCCATGGATTTCACAAGAGGAGCACGACTGAGGAAAGACAAATCGAGGAATTTCTATTGAAGCGAGGAGACAGAGTTCGGCAGTGAATCTGTGCCAAGTTTCTTGGATGGAGGTCGGTGGTTCCGCATCCCAATCGATGCCAGCACACCATAGTAGTTGAATAAGTCTTTTGGCGACAAAGATGACTGGACTCAAGAAACCGAGTGGGTCGTAGATGCGAGCAATTTGAGACAAGATTGATCTCTTGGTGCAACGACTATCATTTGGTGAAACTTGAAAGGAAAAACAATCAGAAGGTGGTTGCCACTGCAGACCTAAGATTTTTAAGGTGGATTTGGAATCTGAATCAAACGAACGACTTTGCAATTGGCAATGATCTAGAGACAAATCATCTAAGACTTCGGGACAATTCGACGACCACTTACGCAATTCAAAACACGCGGAAGCGAAAAGATCAATGAGTTGACGTTTTAACTCCTGGGCCTCGGCGATGGAGGCAACACTGCAAATAATATCGTCAACGTAAAGATTGCGCCGAATGACCTCAGAAGCCAATGGATGGGAAGTTTTCCCAAGCTCGGTCAGCTCCAACAAGGTACGGATTGCAAGAAAGGGGGACGACGAGACTCCATAAGTCACAGTGTTGAGTTGATACGTCTGAATTGGTGACGACTTGTCAAAACGAAAACGAATCAATTGGAACTTGCGATGTTCAGGAGTTACTAAAATCTGTCGATACATCTGGCGAACATCACATGTGAGAACAACAGGATGAGAACGAAAACGCAACAATAAGACCCCGATGTCATTTTGGAGCTTTGGTCCAACCAATTGTGTATCATTCAATGAAAGTTGATTGGCATCTTTAGCACTGGCGTCAAAGACCACTCGAATTTTGGTATTTCCATTTTCTTGTTTGAGCACGCAGTGGTGAGGAATGCAATACCCGTCCGAAGGTACCATGTCCGAATTAAGCAATGACATGTGACCAAAATTGAGGTACTCAGACATAAAGTCCATGTATAATCGAGCAATTTCTGGTTGATGGGAAAGACGCTTTTCTAAGGCCAGAAAACGACGATCAGCGATGCTTGTAGAGTCACTAAACGAAGGAGGACTATCCTTGAACGGCAAGTTTAAACAAAAACGACCCTTAAAATCTCGAGAAACCGTTGAGACGAACAGATTTTTAGCCTTTGAATCATCTGGAGCTTCCAATGATTTGACTGGGACTTGTTCCAGTTGCCAGAAATCACGTAGAGTGGACTCCAATTCCGACGAAGGTGAAATTGAACACAATAATGATTCGATTCGCGGGGTCGAAAAGTTTGGAGAAGTTGGACCGAGCAAAGCATAACCGAAAATGGTTTCCATGACGACCAGAGACGAATCGACACATTTCGGAAGGATTTGTTTGACGATTTGCGGAAACAGATCCGCGCCTAGCAAAAGGTCCACATTACCAGGCTGGTGCCACAAAGGATCGGCGAGTTTGAACGGCTCTATCTCCCGAATCATGACAGGAGAGACAGGAGTACTTGGAATTTGTCCACAAATTTGAGAAAGGACAAAGAATTCAGCCGAAATCTCAGGGCCTGACATTTTGTTTGAATTGAGCTGCGTGATAACACTACGACCGGCTGTGAGTGTCGTTTGACCTATTCCCGAAATTGGAACAGATCTGCGAGTACGCGGTAATGCCAGACGATTAGCACACCGGGAGGTCATATAAGATGCTTGGCTGGCAGGATCGATAATACCACGAGCAAGTTGAGGTCTACCATTATTATCTCGAACAAAGAGCGATACCGTGGCCAAAAGCACCTGGGAAGACGAATGTGTTGTCAATGTTTGATTGGCTGAAATGTTGACAGCAGCCAACGTGTTAGTCACCGGAGCTACTGGAGCGACAGTAGGCGGAGAATTGGAACGACGCTTTTCAAAATGCAACAGTGTATTGTGTTTGGCTTGACAAACTCTACAGGAATATTTTGACAGGCAATTAGCAAGTGAATGACCCGCTTGGAGACAATTCAAGCATAAGTGATTTTGTTTTGCAAAGGCATGACGATCATGTGCCGATTTGGCAATGAAACTTTCGCAACGAGACAACCAATGACTACCTTTGCATAACACGCAAGGAGACGACGACGAAGAAATGTTCCGAGGGTTAGAAGTTGACACAAGCGACTGTTTCGGTTTTACCCAAGAGCTTACTGGAGTAGCTCTCGAGGATGGGAGTTTTGACGAGCTGAGTGACAGAGACTCCAAGGCCAAGCAGTGGTTTTCCAGGAACTCAATAAATGTCCTCCAAGTGGGAATGTCCTTGGTAGAACTCTTAAGCTCATATTGGCGACGAGTGCTTAAGTCGAGCTTGTCCATCACTAGCGAGACCAAAATGAAATCCCACTTGTCGGTCGGTAAACCAAGACCGGCTAAAGCTTGCAAATTTTCAAGAATCGTATCTAACATTTTCCGAAGACCGGTTGGAGATTCCTCTTTATGAGCAGGCAGATTCTGAATTTCACGCCAGTGAAAATTGGCTAGATTACGCGTGTTATTGTATCTGTCTAAAATCGAATTGTAAACCATTTGATAATTCAGTTCTGTCATGGGTAGAGTCTTGGCCAAAGTTAGCGGTTCTCTTTTCAATGATGCTAACAAATATTGAAACCGCTCAATATCGGTTAACGACGAGTTGTTATGAATTAGTGAAGTGAACATATCTCTGAACGTTGGCCAAAGTTTGAGATTGCCATCAAAATCCGGGATGGATAATTTTGGAAGTCGTACGTTAGGCGTGGACGCCGCGGTAGATGTTACCACGGGTGACGCACACATTGAAGGAAATAATTCCTCATGTTTCGAACAAATTAAGAAATAATCGTTATCAAATTGTTTTAATTTGACTTCCTCCTCAGTCAAATCCGAATCCCGTTGCGCTGATAAATGGATAACAATGGCCCGGTGAAGTTCAGAAAATTCCTCGTATAAAGGCTTTATTACGGGAAATTTTACTTTGAGAAGGTTTCTCATGGAGGCGTCCGTTGACGCTAATTCCGCGACAGTTTTGGTGTCTTGCACCCGAGCAATGAGCATGTCACGAAGAGCAACTTGTTGGGCATATCTTGCTGCCATGTTTAACGAGTAATTTCAATTCTGAACTAGCAAACGAAATGTGTTATTGGACAACAAATGATCGTGGTGACTACGCGAATGAGTACCCGACCAACCAAACCAAGAGGAAGATATTCCCGTTGGACACTCGATCAACAACGATAAAAAAGCAAAACGAAAAACAAATTCAAAGGGTACAGCAACGAGACAAAACGGCGCAACAACGTGGCAAACAAAAAATATCCGTATCAAAGGAACAAAGGAACCTGACAATTTTTACCTGGCCGGTAACCTTGTACTTCACGAGTCTTACCCTCGATTCTACAACACCAGGGGGAAACAAACAAACAAGCCTGAACGCGTTCAAGACGGCAACGACACGATATTACCGCACGCTGGGTGGAAATATTTTGAAACAAAGCTGTTTGATCAACCCAATCGATTACAACGAAATTTTAAACAACAAAGCAAATCCGGCTCGAAAGACCAAATGTTCTTTCCACACAAAGGTGGTTTTTGCTAGTGGACTGTATCAACAATTAAATGTACTGGGTAAATTCAAACAGCTTTATTATTTACATATATTTGCAAATAATTCCACGCAGCGACAACGATAAACCCGGCGATTCCTTCCCACGAAATGATGTACACGGGGCGGCATTCGGGGGGGAATGAGATTTGTGCTTAAACAATAAATACTAGGTTTAATATAAATGGAATGGGTGCAAGGATGGGATGACGGACTCACCAAGTACCCTGCCACTCTCGATGGATGCCCACCAATCCAATTCTGCCCGGCTTCGTCTTGATGCTACCAGGGAAGGGTTGCGGATGGCGACGAACAACAATTACAACAAAATGTGGCGAATTCTCAAATGGATCAGTTATCGAATGATGCGGCTGTCTCGAAGCTTCGATGGCAAGAGTTGCGGATGGCGAGAGATTTTTTTTTTGGGGTGGGGTGTAACCGTAAGTCCGATAAGACAGGAGAAGGGAAAAGGGTACAAATGTATTGTGGGTTGAGGAGAAAAAAATTGTAAACACAAAACAACAAAGATAGTTGCAATTCAGAAATACGTTTATGTTTGCATCTCAACTGGAACAAATATTTATTGGAAGGTGGAAGAGAATCAAAATAGGTATCAGCATATTTAATATTCAGAATAACGACTATTAGTTGGAACAATATATTTTATGTGCAGATATTTATTAATATTTTATGATTTAATACGATAAGGCATTTATAAATAACACAACCAAATAGAAGATTTTGATTGAAAACGATTATTAATTTATGGTAGCCGACGTAATTTAAGTGAGTTTGGCATAGCTTGCTATGTTTTGTAGCATTTTTGTAATTTTAAAGTGATTAGGCTAATTTTGGGGCGGTAAGGGGTAGTTGGGGGTGATTTATGGTAGCCGAAGTAATTTAGGTGAGTTTGGAGTAGTTTGCTAAGGTTTGTAGCATTTTTTGTAATTTTAAAGTGATTGGGCTTAGTTTGGGGTGGTAAGGGGTAGTTGGGGGTGATTTATAGTAGCCGAAGTAATTCAGGTAAGTTTGAGATAGTTTGCTATGGCATGTAGCATTTTTCGTAATTTTAAAATGATTGGGCTAATTTTGGGGTCGTAAGGGGTAGTTGGGGGTGATTTATGGTAGCCGATGTAATTTAGGTGACTTTGACATAGTTTGCTATGGTTTGTATAATTTTTTGTAATTTTAAAGTAATATGGCTTATTTTGGGGTGGTAAGAAGTAGTTGGGGGTGATTTATGATAGCCGAAGTAATTTAAGTGAGTTTGGCATAGTTTGCTATGGTTTGTAGAATTTTTTGTAATTTTAAAGTGATTGGGTTTAGTTTGTGGTTGGTAAGGGGTAGTTGGGGGTGATTTATGGTAGCCGAAGTAATTTAGGTGAGTTTGGAATAGTTTGCTATGGTTTGTAGCATTTTTTGTAATTTTAAAGCGATTGGGCTTAGTTTGGGGTGGTAAAGGGTAGTTGGGGGTGATTTATGGTAGCCAAAGTAATTCAAGTGAGTTTGAGATAGTTTGCTATGGTTTGTAGCATTTTTCGTAATTTTAAAGTGATTGGGCTAATTTTGAGGTCGTAAGGGGTAGTTGGGGGTGATTTATGGTAGCCGAAGCAATTTAGGTGACTTTGACATAGTTTGCTATGGTTTGTATAATTTTTTGTAATTTTAAAGTAATTGGGCTTATTTTGGGGTGGTAAGGGGTAGTTGGCGGTGATTTATGATAGCCGTAGTAATTTAAGTGAGTTTGGCATAGTTTGCTATGGTTTGTAACATTTTTTGTAATTTTAAAGTGATTGGGTTTAGTTTGTGGTTGGTAAGGGGTAGTTGGAGGTGATTTATGGAAGCCAAAGTAATTTAAGTGAGTTTGGCATAGTTTGCTATGGTTTGTAGCATTTTTTGTAATTTTAAAGTGATTGGGCTTATTTTGGGGTGGTAAGGGGTAGTTGGGGGTGATTTATGGTAGCCGAAGTAATTTAGGTGAGTTAGGCATAGTTTGCTATGATTTGTTGAATATTTTGTAATTTTAAAGTGATTGGGTTTATTTTGGGGTTGTAAGGGGTAGTTCGGGGTGATTTATGGTAGCGGAAGTAATTTAGGGGAGTTTGGCATAGTTTGCTACAATTTGTAGAATTTTTTTGTAATTTTAAAGTGATTGAGCCTATTTTGGGGTGGTAAGGGGTAGTTGGGGGTGATTTATGGAAGCCAAAGTAATTTAGATGAGTTTGGCATTGTTTGATATGGCTTGTAACATTTTTTGTAATTTTAAAGTGATTGGGCTGAGTTTGGGGTGGTAAGGGGTAGTTGGGGGTGATTTATGATAGCCGAAGTAATTTAAGTGAGTTTGGCATAGTTTGCTATGGTTTGTAGCATTTTTTGTAACTTTAAACTGATTGGGTTTAGTTTGTGGTTGGTAAGGGGTAGTTGCGGGTGATTTATGGTAGCCGCAGTAATTTAAGTGAGTTTGGCATAGTTTGCTATGGTTTGTAGCATTTTTTGTAATTTTAAAGTGATTGGGTTTAGTTTGTGGTTGGTAGAGGTAGTTGGGGGTGATTTATGGTAGCCGCAGTAATTTAAGTGAGTTTGGCATAGTTTGCTATGGTTTGTAGCATTTTTTGTAATTTTAAAGTGATTGGGCTTATTTTGGGGTGGTAAGGGGTAGTTGGGGGTGATTTATGGTAGCCGAAGTAATTTAGGTGAGTTAGGCATAGTTTGCTATGGTTTGTAGAATTTTTTGTAATTTTAAAGTGATTGTGCTTATGTTGGGGTAGTAAGGGATTGTTGGGGGTGATTTATGTTAGCCGAAGTAATTTAGGTGATTCTGGTGTAGTTTGATGTGATTTTTAGCATTTTTTTGTAATTTTAAAGTGATTGGGCTTAGTTTGTTGCTGTAAAGTGTAGTTGGGGGTGATTTTTGATAGCCGAAGTAATTTAAGTGAGTTCGGCATAGTTTGCTATGATTAGTAGCATTTTTTTGTAATTTAAAAGTGATTGGGTTTAGTTTGTTGTGGTAAGGGTTAGTTGGTGATGATTTAGAGTAGCCGAAGTAATTTAGGTGAGTCTAGCATAGTTTGTTATGATTTGTACACTTTTTTTTGTCATTTTAAAATGATATGATTTGGTTTGTTGTGGTAAGGGATAGTTGGGGGTGATTTACGGTAGCCGAAGTAATTTAGGTGATTCTGGTATCGTTTGTTATGATTTTTAGCATTTTTTTGTAATTTTAAAGTGATTGGGCTTAGTTTGTTGCTGTAATGTGTAGTTGGGGGTGATTTTTGATAGCCGAAGTAATTTAGGTGAGTTTGGCATAGTTTGCTATGGTTACTAGCATTTTTTTGTAATTTAAAAGTGATTGGGTTTAGTTTGTTGTGGTAAGGGTTAGTTGGTGAAGATTTAGAGTAGCCGAAGTAATTTAGGTGAGTCTGGCATAGTTTGTTATGATTTGTACACCTTTTCTTTGTAATTTTAAGATGATATGGTTTGGTCAGTTGTGGTAAAGAATAGTTGGGGATGATTTACGGTAGCCGAAGTAATTTAGATGATTCTGGTATAGTTTGTTATGATTTTTAGCATTTTTTTGTAATTTTAAAGTGATTGGGCTTAGTTTGTTGCTGTAAAGTGTAGTTGGGGCTGATTTTTGATAGCCGAAGTAATTTAGTTGAGTTTGGCATAGTTTGCTATGGTTAGTAGCATTTTTTGTAATTTAAAAGTGATTGGGTTTAGTTTGTTGTGGTAAGGGTTAGTTGGTGATAATCTAGAGTAGCCGAAGTAATTTAGGTGAGTCTGGCATAGTTTGTTATGATTTGTACACCTTTTTTTGTAATTTTAAGATGATATGGTTTGGTTTGTTGTGGTAAGGTATAGTTGGGGGTGATTTACGGTAGCCGAAGTAATTTACGTGATTCTGGTATAGTTTGTTATGATTTTTAGCATTTTTTTGTAATTTTAAAATGATTGGGCTTAGTTTGTTGTTGTAAAGTGTAGTTGGGGTGATTTCTGATAGCCGAAGTAATTTAGGTGAGTTTGGCATATTTTGCTATGGTTAGTAGCATTTTTTTGTAATTTGAAAGTGATTGGGTTTAGTTTGTTGTGGTAGGGTTTAGTTGGTGATGATTTAGAGTAGCCGAAGTAATTTAGGTGAGTCTGGCATAGTTTGTTATGATTTGTACACCTTTCTTTGTAATTTTAAAATGATATGGTTTGGTTTGTTGTGGTAAGGGATAGTTGGGGGTGATTTACGTTAGCCGAAGTAATTTAGGTGATTCTGGTATTGTTTGTTATGATTTTTAGCATTTTTTTGTAATTTTAAAGGGATTGGGCTTAGTTTGTTGATGTAAAGTGTAGTTGGGGGTGATTTTTGATAGCCGAAGTAATTTAGGTGAGTTTGGCATAGTTTGCTATGGTTAGTAGCATTTTTTTGTAATTTAAAAGTGATTGCGTTTAGTTTGTTCTGGTGAGGGTTAGTTGGTGATGATTTAGAGTAGCCGAAGTAATATAGGTGAGTCTGGCATAGTTTGTTATGATTTGTACACCTTTTTTTTGTAATTCTAAGATATGGTTTGGTTTGTTGTGGTAAGGGATAGTTGGGGGTGATTTACGTTAGCCGAAGTTATTTTGGTGATTCTGGTGTAGTTTGTTGTGATTTTTAGCATTTTTTGTAATTTTAAAGTGATTGGGCTTAGTTTGTTGCTGTAACGTGTAGTTGGGGGTGATTTTTGATAGCCGAAGTAATTTAGGTGAGTTTGGCATAGTTTGCTATGGTTAGTAGCATTTTTTTGTAATTTAAAATTGATTGGGTTTAGTTTGTTGTGGTAAGGGTTAGTTGGTGATGATTTAGAGTAGCCGAAGTAAATTAGGTAAGTCTGGCATGGTTTGTTATGATTTGTACACCTTTTTTTGTAATTTTAAGATGATAGGGTTTGGTTTGTTATGGTAAGGGATAGTTGGGGGTGATTTACGGTACTCGAAGTAATTTAGGTGATTCTGGTATAGTTTGTTATGATTTTTAGCATTTTTTTATAATTTTAAAGTGATTGGGCTTAGTTTGTTGCTTTAAAATGTAGTTGGGGGTGATTTTTGATAGCCGAAGTAATTTAGGTGAGTTTGGCATAGTTTGCTATGGTTACTAGCATATTTTTGTAATTTAAAAGTGATTGCGTTTAGTTTGTTGTGGTAATTGATAGTTGGTGATGATTTAGAGTAGCCGAAGTAATTTAGGTGAGTCTGGCATAGTTTGTTATGATTTGTACACCTTTTTTTGTAATTTTAAGATGATATGGTTTGGTTTGTTGTGGTAAGGGATAGTTGGGGGTGATTTACGGTAGCCGAAGTAATTTAGGTGATTCTGGTATAGTTTACTAGCTGAATGTACCCGGCGTTGCCCGGACGTAGATAAAATAAACGCAGTGTTGACAAAAGTGGTGTATTGGCGATGTTGACTAATCGACATTATAATACAATGGGAATGCTCTACCTTGCCAATCACAAAATAAACAAATTTGCTGCAATTAACCTGCGTTGGCAGGACTTCAATATGATTTGGACAAAGAAGATACCTTGGTTGATATCTGAGATGAAAAATCTTGAATAGACTATTTAGGCAAAGACGCAGTTTGGAAGTGTTCTATAAGCGATTCCAGGAAATCGTAATTAACGTTCGGCAAAATCGAAGTTTACAAATTAGCTGATCATGTTATGATAAAATTGAAAACACAATGGAACCATTCCTTTTGCTGCAGTCAACTCACAAACAGAACAGTATGTAGATGAATTTGACTCATCTTCAGAATAAACAAACACTTCAGCATAATTATCTACTTCTAAACT
This sequence comes from Eledona agricola, assembly GCA_964023215.1. Taxonomy (NCBI): domain Eukaryota; kingdom Metazoa; phylum Arthropoda; class Insecta; order Coleoptera; family Tenebrionidae; genus Eledona; species Eledona agricola. The sequence goes on from OZ026863.1 coordinate 3,102,007, forward strand.
GCACAAAAATTATTAAAACCTGGCCGCAACTGGTTGGACAATTAAAGTGCGAACCTTTTGAGCTCCTTTTCCAGTATTAAAATTTTGGTATGTGGTAAAATGTGGTATATGGTGGTATTTGTGCATCGCTAGATTTTCAAATTTGTCCATCTTAGTTATAAATGATGTAAAGCAATAATGAACACAATGTATTTACGTAAAATAAATAGTGTAAAACGCATGTCAATGTCAGTAAAATCTGATCCAACGCTGTAAATTTTGGATTTCAGCCGAGGCAGATTTGGTAAAAAATAAAAACACCATTATCATTAACTGAACGGTCCGTTACGACGATGGTGATTGGGAGCAAATTTGGTTAACTGTAAAATTAACATTCTATATAAAATAAATAAATATTCTGACGGGAATATGGTGGATGTAAAAATCTTATTCGGTCTCTCCGACGGACTCACACTTGTTTACATTAACACAAACTTGTTGAACAACTAAAGTGCGAACCTCTTGAGCTCCCGTTCCAGTATTAAAATATCAATACCAATACCATAGATATTAAAAAAGACAATTTCCATCACCTTTCATAATACATAATTCATAGTGTGGTATTTGTACATCGCTAGATTTTCAAACTTCTCCATCTTAGTTATAAATGATGTAAAACAATAATGAACACATTGTACGTTAAATCAATAGTGTAAAACGTGTATAAGCACATAATTATTAAGGGTATGAATGTCAGTGATGTCTGGTACATACAACGGTGAAAATTTCGGATTTCAGCCGGGGCAAATTTAGTGAAAAACAAATACACCACTACCATTAACTGAACGTAAAAATTAGCGTACAAATATAAGTCACAGCATACTATGCTGTGTATAAGTGGAGTCCGGTTCGACGCTGGTAATTTTTCGAAAATTGATTGAGGGCAGATTGGGTTAATGCGAGGATCAAATGTTAAATTAAAATACTTTATTTGATAGCGGTAGACCTTCGAACACTTATGCGTCGTCTCATCGAATTTGGCGACTTTGCGAACAGTTTCCGACGCTGGAGCAGCAATTTTCACAATTGTAGTTGTGTTAAAATTAAACACCGCGACCGAGTACTGCTCCACACGCTGAACCAGCAATTCTCGAATTCTAAGAAACGATAAGAAAGGCTTATCCAACGCTTGGTATGGGCGAATTTCTGCATAGATACTCAATCAAACTAAATCGAGCATCGCCTTTTCACGTTTGTGACCTTGCCCTTGACGTGGCAGGCTCCAGCTGCTTCAATAATGTAAAAATCTTATTCGGCCTCTCCAATAAACTCACATTTGTTTACATTAACACGCATTCCCTCATGGACTTGTGACGAATTACAAACAAATATTGCAACTTCAAGTGTTCCATTTAATTTCGTTTCTGGGTGCAAACTCCTTTCTTTTCACTCTAGTCAGTCTAAACTTATTACACAAAGTTATATTTTCAAATCCAGGCGCCCTAAAGAATTTTGTCGTTGCTTTCCAAAGTTTCAAGAGAAGGAGAGTTGACATAGAAGCTAAATTATTCCAAATTATTCCCATTTAGTTCTCTGACAACGTTAAAGACAATGTTGAAATATATAGATACAAAATTTTACACCATAAAAACGAAGTATTTAGGAATTATGTATAAAAAAATTCGAAGTTATTCTTCGCTCTTGAGCTCTATTTCCGGTATTAAAAATGCAATAGGAAAGATAGTAAGAAAGACTATTTCCATCACTTTTCACGGGAATTATACGTGGTGGTATTTGTTCTCCGCTTACTATTAGATTTTCAAATTGCTCCATCTTAGTTATAAATAATGCAGAACAATAATGAACGCAATGTACGTAAAATAAATAGTTTAAATCGTGTATAAGCATACAATACTTAAGCGTATGATCTCAGTGAAAATTTCGGATTTCGGTCAGAGCAGGTTTGGTGAAGAACAAATACACCACTATCATTAACTGAACCTAAATATTAGCGTACGAAAATAAGTGAGGTCCGGTACGACGCTGGAAATTTTTCGAAAATCGATTGGGGAGAGTTTTGGTTAACGGCAAGAACAAATCGGGAATAGTATATTAAAATAATTTATTTAATAGCGATAGAACTTCGAATACCGATGCGTTGCCTCGACCTTGGCGACGTTGAGTACCAGCGTTCCAGACGCTGAAGCAGCAATATTCACAATTATATGAGGTGCACGTGCCTAGTGCGTATGAAAACAATTTGGATAACAAAAGAGATTAATTTGTATGTACCAAATAATACTCACACAGTTGTACTCGTATGGCCCGAAATAATTTTCACAAATTGAATTTTAAAAATTAACATTCTAAAGTGAATAAATATTTTGACGGGAAAGTTAAAAATATTATTCGGTCTCTCCAACAAACTAACACTTGTTTACATTAACATGCATTCCTTCATGGACCTGTGACGAATTACAAACAAATATCGAAATTTCAAGTGTTCCATGTCAGTCTGAACTTTTTACACAGTGATATTTTCACATTCAGGCGCCCTAAATTATATTGCCGTTGATTTATAAAGTTTCCCTGGAAGGAGAGTAGTCAGCAGGGGCCTCGTCAGGGGTAGCAGGGTTGGCAGTGCCACTCCAAGTATAAATTTACCATCGAACACAAAGATAGTTCTGTAATTCAATTGCAGGATTTCGAATTTTTCAGATATTTTTACGAAAATCTAGCGCTTGCACCGCCTTTATACCTCTTTAAAGTTAAAAAACATAGAGCTGTTTATACAAATGCACGCATGTTGAAAAGGTAGAGCTTGCCCCGTCAGCGTGTTGCAATTCAGAAATACGTTTATGTTTGCATCTCAACTGGAACAAATATTTATTGGAAGGTGGAAGAGAATCAAAATAGGTATCAGCATATTTAATATTCAGATTAACGTCTATTAGTCGAAGCAATATATTTTATGTGCAGATATTTATTAATATTTTATGATTTAATACGATAAGGCATTTATAAATGACACAACCAATTAGAAGATTTTGATTGAAAATGATTTATGGTAGCCGAAGTAATTCAGGTGAGTTTGAGATAGTTTGCTATGGTTTGTAGCATTTTTCGTAATTTTAAAGTGATTTGGCTAATTTTGGGGTCGTCAGGGCTAGTTGGGGGTGATTTATGGTAGCCGAAGTAATTTAGGTAAGTTTGACATAGTTTGCTATGGTTTGTATAATTTTTTGTAATTTTAAAATAATTGGGCTTATTTTGGGGTGGTAAGAGGTAGTTGGGGGTGATTTATGATAGCCGAAGTAATTTAAGTGAATTTGGCATAGTTTGCTATGGTTTGTAGCATTTTTTGTAATTTTAAAGTGATTGGGCTTAGTTTGGGGTGGTAAGGGGTAGTTGGGGGTGATTTGTGGTAGTCAAAGTAACTTAGGTGAGTTTGAGATAGTTTGCTATGGTTTGGAGCATTTTTTGTAATTTTAAAGTGATTGGGCTTATTTTGGGGTGGTAAGGGGTAGTTGGGCGTGATTTATGGTAGCCGAAGTATTTTAAGTGAGTTTGACATAGTTTGCTATGGTATGTAACATTTTTTGTAATTTTAAAGTGATTGGGCTTATTTTGGGGTGGTAATGGGTAGTTGGGGGTGATTTATGGTAGCCGAAGTATTTTAAGTGAGTTTGACATAGTTTGCTATGGTATGTAACATTTTTTGTAATTATAAAGTGATTGGGCTTATTTTGGGATCGTAAGGGCTAGTTGGGGGTGATTTATGGTAGCCGAAGTAATTTAGGTGAGTTTGGAATAGTTTGCTATGGTTTGTAGCATTTTTTGTAATTTTAAAGTGATTGGGCTTAGTTTGGGGTGGTAAGGGGTAGTTGGGGGTGATTTATGGAAGCCGAAGTAATTCAGGTGAGTTTGAGATAGTTCGCTATGGTTTGTAGCATTTTTCGTAATTTTAAAGTGATTGGGCTAATTTTGAGGTCGTAAGGGCTAGTTGGGGGTGATTTATGGTAGCCGAAGTAATTTAGGTGAGTTTGACATAGTTTGCTATGGTTTGTATAATTTTTTGTAATTTTAAAGTAATTGGGCTTATTTTGGGGTGGTAAGGGGTAGTTGGGGGTGATTTATGTTAGCCGAAGTAATTTAAGTGAGTTTGGCATAGTTTGCTATGGTTTGTAGCATTTTTTGTAATTTTAAAGTGATTGGGCTTATTTTGAGGTGGTAAGGGGTAGTTGGGGGTGATTTATGGTAGCCGAAGTAATTCAGGTGAGATTGAGATAGTTTGCTATGGTTTGTAGCATTTTTCGTAATTTTAAAGTGATTGGGCTAATTTTGGGGTCGTAAGGGGTAGTTCGGGGTGATTTATGGTAGCCGAAGTAATTTAGGGGAGTTTGGCATAGTTTGCTATGCTTTGTAGCATTTTTTGTAATTTTAAAGTGATTGGGCTTAGTTTGGGGTGGTAACGGGTAGTTGGGGGTGATTTATAGTAGTCGAAGTATTTTAAGTGAGTTTGACATAGTTTGCTATGGTATGTAACATTTTTTGTAATTATAAAGTGATTGGGCTTATTTTGGGGAGGTAAGGGGTAGTTGGGGGTGATTTATGGTAGCCGAAGTAATTTAGGTGAGTTTGACATAGTTTGCTATGGTTTGTATAATTTTTTGTAATTTTAAAGTAATTGGGCTTATTTTGGGTTGGTAAGGGGTAGTTGGGGGTGATTTATGATAGCCGAAGTAATTTAAGTGAGTTGGGCATAGTTTGCTATGGTTTGTAGCATTTTTTGTAATTTTAAAGTGATTGGGCTTATTTTGGGGTTGTAAGGGGTATTTCGGGGTGATTTATGGTAGCCGAAGTAATTTAGGGGAGTTTGGCATAGTTTGCCACGGTTTGTAGAATTTTTTTGTAATTTTAAAGTGATTGAGCCTATTTTGGGGTGGTAAGGGTTAGTTGGGGGTGATTTATGGAAGCCGAAGTAATTTAGATGAGTTTGGCATAGTTTGATATGGCTTGTAAAATTTTTTGTAATTTTAAAGTGATTGGGCTTATTTTGGGGTTGTAAGGGGTAGTTGGGGGTGATTTATGGTAGCCGAAGTAATTTAGGTGAGTTTGAAATAGTTTGCTATGGTTTGTATAATTTTTTGTAATTTTAAAGTATTTGGGCTTATTTTGGGGTTTTAAGGGGTAGTTGGGGGTGATTTATGGTAGCCAAAGTAATTTAAGTGAGTTTGGCATAGTTTGCTATGGTTTGTAGCATTTTTTGTAATTTTAAAGTGATTGGTCTTATTTTGGGGTTGTAAGGAGTAGTTGGGGGTGATTTATGGTAGCCGAAGTAATTTAGGGGAGTTTGGCATAGTTTACTATGGTTTGTAGAATTTTTTGCAATTTTAAAGTCATTGGTCTTATTTTGGGGTTGTAAGGGGTAGTTGGGGGTGATTTATGGTAGCCGAAGTAATTTAGGGGAGTTTGGCATAGTTTACTATGGTTAGTAGAATTTTTTGCAATTTGAAAGTGATTGGGCTTAGTTTGGGGCGGTAAGGGGTAGTTGGGGGTGATTTACGGTAGCCGAAGTAATTTAGGTGAGTTTGGCATAGTTTGCTATGGTTTGTAGCATTTTTTGTAACTTTAAAGTGATTGGTCTTATTTTGGCGTTGTAAGGGGTAGTTGGGGGTGATTTATGGTAGCCGAAGTAATTTAGGTGAGTTTGGCATAGTTTACTATGGTTTGTAGAATTTTTTGCAATTTGAAAGCGATTGGGGTTAGTTTGGGATGGTAAGGGGTAGTTGGGGGTGATTTATGGTAGCCGAAGTAATTTAGGTGAGATAGGCATAGTTTGCTATGATTTGTGTCATTTTGTTTTATTTTAAAGTGATTGGAGTTACTTGGGGTTGCTAAAGGGTGGTAAGGGCTGAGATAAGATAACGGATCTAATTTATGTCAGTTTGGCGTAGTTCGGGAATTTTTTGGGGTTGATTTGGTAAAGTTTGCAATTGTAAGAGATATTTGAGGATGTTTAATGTAGACGGATTAAATTTGGAGTGGTTTTGTAATTTTTAATTGAGTCACGGATCGACATTATAATTGAAATCAAGATTATAATTGATATATCCGCGGCTCGCTAGGTACGGTAAAAATTTGATCACAAAAGCAGAAACTCGACGTTGAAATTGTTTAGGTTAAATAAGTGCTTTTAATGTAAACAGGTCGCCCGTCGTCGAAGTTGTTTTGGCTAGATACGTGCTTCTAACATAAACACGGTCTCCGCGATCCGATCATTTTTTGTTTATTTTAGCCGGTTTTTATTGAATTACAAAGGAACCGGGCCGAATTTCGCAAAATCCCTTCTTAGTGTTCACTTTCGGCACATGATACACCCGTGTCTAAAATTTCAAGTCGCCAGCCCTCACGGTTTGGGCTGTGGGTTGATTATGAATCAGTGTGTAGATGAATGAGTGTATCAGTGAGGACACTTCGCTTTATATATATATAGATTATGATTTGTTGCATTTTTTTGTAATTTTAAAGTGATTGGGCTTAGTTTGTTGCTGTAAAGTGTAGTTGGGGGTAATTTTTGATAGCCGAAGTAATTTAGGTGAGTTTGGCATAGTTTGCTATGGCTAGTAGCATTTTTTTGTAATTTAAAATTGATTGGGTTTAGTTTGTTGTGGTAAGGGTTAGTTGGTGATGATTTAGAGTAGCCGAAGTAATTTAGGTGAGTCTGGCATAGTTTGTTATGATTTGTACACCTTTTTTTGTAATTTTAAGATGATATGATTTGGTTTGTTGTGGTAAGGGATAGTTGGGGGTGATTTACGGTAGCCGAAGTAATTTAGGTGATTCTGGTATAGTTTGTTATGATTTTTAGCATTTTTTTGTAATTTTAAAGTGATTGGGCTTAGTTTGTTGCTGTAAAGTGTAGTTGGGGGTGATTTTTGATAGCCGAAGTAATTTAGGTGAGTTTAGTATAGTTTGCTATGGTTAGTAGCATTTTTTTGTAATTTAAAAGTGATTGGGTTTAGTTTGTTGTGGTAAGGGTTAGTTGGTGATGATTTAGAGTAGCCGAAGTAATTTAGGTGAGTCTGGCATAGCTTGTTATGATTTGTACACATTTTTTGTAATTTTAAGATGATATGGTTTGGTTTGTTGTGGTAAGGGATAGTTGGGGGTGATTTACGGTAGCCGAAGTAATTTAGGTGATTCTGGTATAGTTTGTTATGATTTTTAGCATTTTTTTGTAATTTTAAAGGGATTGGGCTTAGTTTGTTGATGTAAAGTGTAGTTGGGGGTGATTTTTGATAGCCGAAGTAATTTAGGTGAGTTTGGCATAGTTTGCTATGGTTAGTAGCATTTTTTTGTAATTTAAAAGTGATTGCGTTTAGTTTGTTCTGGTGAGGGTTAGTTGGTGATGATTTAGAGTAGCCGAAGTAATATAGGTGAGTCTGGCATAGTTTGTTATGATTTGTACACCTTTTTTTTGTAATTTTAAGATATGGTTTGGTTTGTTGTGGTAAGGGATAGTTGGGGGTGATTTACGTTAGCCGAAGTTATTTAGGTGATTCTGGTATAGTTTGTTATGATTTTTAGCATTTTTTTGTAATTTTAAAGGGATTGGGCTTAGTTTGTTGATGTAAAGTGTAGTTGGGGGTGATTTTTGATAGCCGAAGTAATTTAGGTGAGTTTGGCATAGTTTGCTATGGTTAGTAGCATTTTTTTGTAATTTAAAAGTGATTGCGTTTAGTTTGTTCTGGTGAGGGTTAGTTGGTGATGATTTAGAGTAGCCGAAGTAATATAGGTGAGTCTGGCATAATTTGTTATGATTTGTACACCTTTTTTTTGTAATTTTAAGATGATATGGTTTGGTTTGTTGTGGTAAGGGATAGTTGGGGATGATTTACGGTAGCCGAAGTAATTTAGGTGATTCTGGTATAGTTTGTTATGATTTTTAGCATTTTTTTGTAATTTTAAAATGATTGGGCTTAGTTTGTTGTTGTAAAGTGTAGTTGGGGTGATTTTTGATAGCCGAAGTAATTTAGGTGAGTTTGGCATATTTTGCTATGGTTAGTAGCATTTTTTTGTAATTTGAAAGTGATTGGGTTTGGTTTGTTGTGGTAGGGGTTAGTTGGTGATGATTTAGAGTAGCCGAAGTAATTTAGGTGAGTCTGGCATAGTTTGTTATGATTTGTACACCTTTTTTTGTAATTTTAAGATGATATGGTTTGGTTTGTTGTGGTAAGGGATAGTTGGGGGTGATTTACGTTAGCCGAAGTAATTTAGGTGATTCTGGTATAGTTTGTTATGATTTTTAGCATTTTTTTGTAATTTTAAAGGGATTGGGCTTAGTTTGTTGATGTAAAGTGTAGTTGGGGGTGATTTTTGATAGCCGAAGTAATTTAGGTAAGTTTGGCATAGTTTGCTATGGTAAGTAGCATTCTTTTGTAATTTAAAAGTGATTGCGTTTAGTTTGTTCTGGTGAGGGTTAGTTGGTGATGATTTAGAGTAGCCGAAGTAATATAGGTGAGTCTGGCATAGTTTGTTATGATTTGTACACCTTTTTTTTGTAATTTTAAGATATGGTTTGGTTTGTTGTTGTAAGGGATAGTTGGGGGTGATTTACGTTAGCCGAAGTTATTTAGGTGATTCTGGTGTAGTTTGTTGTGATTTTTAGCATTTTTTTGTAATTTTAAAGTGATTGGGCTTAGTTTGTTGCTGTAAAGTGTAGTTGGGGGTGATTTTTGATAGCCGAAGTAATTTAGGTGAGTTTGGCATAGTTTGCTATGGTTAGTAGCATTTTTTTGTAATTTAAAAATGATTGGGTTTAGTTTGTTGTGGTAAGGGTTAGTTGGTGATGATTTAGAGTAGCCAAAGTAAATTAGGTAAGTCTGGCATAGTTTGTTATGATTTGTACACCTTTTTTTGTAATTTTAAGATGATATGGTTTGGTTTGTTATGGTAAGGGATAGTTGGGGTTGATTTACGGTACTCGAAGTAATTTAGGTGATTCTGGTATAGTTTGTTATGATTTTTAGCATTTTTTTGTAATTTTAAAGTGATTGGGCTTAGTTTGTTGCTTTAAAATGTAGCTGGGGGTGATTTTTGATAGCCGAAGTAATTTAGGTGAGTTTGGCATAGTTTGCTATGGATAGTAGCATATTTTTGCAATTTAAAAGTCATTGCGTTTAGTTTGTTGTAGTAATTGATAGTTGGTGATGATTTAGAGTAGCCGAAGTAATTTAGGTGAGTCTGGCATAGTTTGTTATGATTTGTACACCTTTTTTTGTACTTTTAAGATGATATGGTTTGGTTTGTTGTGGTAAGGGATAGTTGGGGGTGATTTACTGTAGCCGAAGTAATTTAGGTGATTCTGGTATAGTTTATTATGATTTTTAGCATTTTTTTGTAATTTTAAAGTGATTGGGCTTAGTTTGTTGCTGTAAAGTGTAGTTGGGGGTAATTTTTGATAGCCGAAGTAATTTAGGTGAGTTTGGCATAGTTTGCTATGGTTAGTAGCATTTTTTTGTAATTTAAAATTGATTGGGTTTAGTTTGTTGTGGTAAGGGTTAGTTGGTGATGATTTAGAGTAGCCGAAGTAATTTAGGTGAGTCTGGCATAGTATGTTATGATTTGTACACCTTTTTTTGTAATTTTAAGATGATATGATTTGGTTAGTTGTGGTAAGGGATAGTAGGGGGTGATTTACGGTAGCCGAAGTAATTTAGGTGATTCTGGTATAGTTTGTTATGATTTTTAGCATTTTTTTGTAATTTTAAAGTGATTGGGCTTAGTTTGTTGCTGTAAAGTGTAGTTGGGGGTGATTTTTGATAGCCGAAGTAATTTAGGTGAGTTTAGTATAGTTTGCTATGGTTAATAGCATTTTTTGTAATTTAAAAGTGATTGGGTTTAGTTTGTTGTGGTAAGGGTTAGTTGGTGATGATTTAGAGTAGCCGAAGTAATTTAGGTGAGTCTGGCATAGTTTGTTATGATTTGTACACATTTTTTGTAATTTTAAGATGATATGATTTGGTTTGTTGTGGTAAGGGATAGTTGGGGGTGATTTACGGTAGCCGAAGTAATTTAGGTGATTCTGGTATAGTTTGTTATGATTTTTAGCATTTTTTTGTAATTTTAAAGTGATTGGGCTTAGTTTGTTGCTGTAAAGTGTAGTTGGGGGTGATTTTTGATAGCCGAAGTAATTTAGGTGAGTTTAGTATAGTTTGCTATGGTTAGTAGCATTTTTTTGTAATTTAAAAGTGATTGGGTTTAGTTTGTTGTGGTAAGGGTTAGTTGGTGATGATTTAGAGTAGCCGAAGTAATTTAGGTGAGTCTGGCATAGTTTGTTATGATTTGTACACATTTTTTGTAATTATAAGATGATATGGTTTGGTTTGTTGTGGTAAGGGATAGTTGGGGGTGATTTACGGTAGCCGAAGTAATTTAGGTGATTCTGGTATAGTTTGTTATGATTTTTAGCATTTTTTTGTAATTTTAAAGGGATTGGGCTTAGTTTGTTGATGTAAAGTGTAGTTGGGGGTGATTTTTGATAGCCGAAGTAATTTAGGTGAGTTTGGCATAGTTTGCTATGGTTAGTAGCATTTTTTTGTAATTTAAAAGTGATTGCGTTTAGTTTGTTCTGGTGAGGGTTAGTTGGTGATGATTTAGAGTAGCCGAAGTAATATAGGTGAGTCTGGCATAGTTTGTTATGATTTGTACACCTTTTTTTTGTAATTTTAAGATATGGTTTGGTTTGTTGTGGTAAGGGATAGTTGGGGGTGATTTACGTTAGCCGAAGTTATTTAGGTGATTCTGGTATAGTTTGTTATGATTTTTAGCATTTTTTTGTAATTTTAAAGGGATTGGGCTTAGTTTGTTGATGTAAAGTGTAGTTGGGGGTGATTTTTGATAGCCGAAGTAATTTAGGTGAGTTTGGCATAGTTTGCTATGGTTAGTAGCATTTTTTTGTAATTTAAAAGTGATTGCGGTTAGTTTGTTCTGGTGAGGGTTAGTTGGTGATGATTTAGAGTAGCCGAAGTAATATAGGTGAGTCTGGCATAATTTGTTATGATTTGTACACCTTTTTTTTGTAATTTTAAGATGATATGGTTTGGTTTGTTGTGGTAAGGGATAGTTGGGGGTGATTTACGGTAGCCGAAGTAATTTAGGTGATTCTGGTATAGTTTGTTATGATTTTTAGCATTTTTTTGTAATTTTAAAATGATTGGGCTTAGTTTGTTGTTGTAAAGTGTAGTTGGGGTGATTTTTGATAGCCGAAGTAATTTAGGTGAGTTTGGCATATTTTGCTATGGTTAGTAGCATTTTTTTGTAATTTGAAAGTGATTGGGTTTAGTTTGTTGTGGTAGGGGTTAGTTGGTGATGATTTAGAGTAGCCGAAGTAATTTAGGTGAGTCTGGCATTGTTTGTTATGATTTGTACACCTTTTTTTGTAATTTTAAGATGATATGGTTTGGTTTGTTGTGGTAAGGGATGGTTGGGGGTGATTTACGTTAGCCGAAGTAATTTAGGTGATTCTGGTATAGTTTGTTATGATTTTTAGCATTTTTTTGTAATTTTAAAGGGATTGGGCTTAGTTTGTTGATGTAAAGTGTAGTTGGGGGTGATTTTTGATAGCCGAAGTAATTTAGGTAAGTTTGGCATAGTTTGCTATGGTAAGTAGCATTCTTTTGTAATTTAAAAGTGATTGCGTTTAGTTTGTTCTGGTGAGGGTTAGTTGGTGATGATTTAGAGTAGCCGAAGTAATATAGGTGAGTCTGGCATAGTTTGTTATGATTTGTACACCTTTTTTTTGTAATTTTAAGATATGGTTTGGTTTGTTGTTGTAAGGGATAGTTGGGGGTGATTTACGTTAACCGAAGTTATTTAGGTGATTCTGGTGTAGTTTGTTGTGATTTTTAGCATTTTTTTGTAATTTTAAAGTGATTGGGCTTAGTTTGTTGCTGTAAAGTGTAGTTGGGGGTGATTTTTGATAGCCGAAGTAATTTAGGTGAGTTTGGCATAGTTTGCTATGGTTAGTAGCATTTTTTTGTAATTTAAAAATGATTGGGTTTAGTTTGTTGTGGTAAGAGTTAGTTGGTGATGATTTAGAGTAGCCAAAGTAAATTAGGTAAGTCTGGCATAGTTTGTTATGATTTGTACACCTTTTTTTGTAATTTTAAGATGATATGGTTTGGTTTGTTATGGTAAGGGATAGTTGGGGTTGATTTACGGTACTCGAAGTAATTTAGGTGATTCTGGTATAGTTTGTTATGATTTTTAGCATTTTTTTGTAATTTTAAAGTGATTGGGCTTAGTTTGTTGCTTTAAAATGTAGCTGGGGGTGATTTTTGATAGCCGAAGTAATTTAGGTGAGTTTGGCATAGTTTGCTATGGATAGTAGCATATTTTTGCAATTTAAAAGTGATTGCGTTTAGTTTGTTGTAGTAATTGATAGTTGGTGATGATTTAGAGTAGCCGAAGTAATTTAGGTGAGTCTGGCATAGTTTGTTATGATTTGTACACCTTTTTTTGTAATTTTAAGATGATATGGTTTGGTTTGTTGTGGTAAGGGATAGTTGGGGGTGATTTACTGTAGCCGAAGTAATTTAGGTGATTCTGGTATAGTTTATTATGATTTTTAGCATTTTTTTGTAATTTTAAAGTGATTGGGCTTAGTTTGTTGCTGTAAAGTGTAGTTGGGGGTAATTTTTGATAGCCGAAGTAATTTAGGTGAGTTTGGCATAGTTTGCTATGGTTAGTAGCATTTTTTTGTAATTTAAAATTGATTGGGTTTAGTTTGTTGTGGTAAGGGTTAGTTGGTGATGATTTAGAGTAGCCGAAGTAATTTAGGTGAGTCTGGCATAGTATGTTATGATTTGTACACCTTTTTTTGTAATTTTAAGATGATATGATTTGGTTAGTTGTGGTAAGGGATAGTAGGAGGGTGATTTACGGTAGCCGAAGTAATTTAGGTGATTCTGGTATAGTTTGTTATGATTTTTAGCATTTTTTTGTAATTTTAAAGTGATTGGGCTTAGTTTGTTGCTGTAAAGTGTAGTTGGGGGTGATTTTTGATAGCCGAAGTAATTTAGGTGAGTTTAGTATAGTTTGCTATGGTTAATAGCATTTTTTTGTAATTTAAAAGTGATTGGGTTTAGTTTGTTGTGGTAAGGGTTAGTTGGTGATGATTTAGAGTAGCCGAAGTAATTTAGGTGAGTCTGGCAGAGTTTGTTATGATTTGTACACATTTTTTGTAATTTTAAGATGATATGGTTTGGTTTGTTGTGGTAAGGGATAGTTGGGGGTGATTTACGGTAGCCGAAGTAATTTAGGTGATTCTGGTATAGTTTGTTATGATTTTTAGCATTTTTTTGTAATTTTAAAGTGATTGGGCTTAGTTTGTTGATGTAAAGTGTAGTTGGGGGTGATTTTTGATAGCCGAAGTAATTTAGGTAAGTTTGGCATAGTTTGCTATGGTAAGTAGCATTCTTTTGTAATTTAAAAGTGATTGCGTTTAGTTTGTTCTGGTGAGGGTTAGTTGGTGATGATTTAGAGTAGCCGAAGTAATATAGGTGAGTCTGGCATAGTTTGTTATGATTTGTACACCTTTTTTTTGTAATTTTAAGATATGGTTTGGTTTGTTGTTGTAAGGGATAGTTGGGGGTGATTTACGTTAGCCGAAGTTATTTAGGTGATTCTGGTGTAGTTTGTTGTGATTTTTAGCATTTTTTTGTAATTTTAAAGTGATTGGGCTTAGTTTGTTGCTGTAAAGTGTAGTTGGGGGTGATTTTTGATAGCCGAAGTAATTTAGGTGAGTTTGGCATAGTTTGCTATGGTTAGTAGCATTTTTTTGTAATTTAAAAATGATTGGGTTTAGTTTGTTGTGGTAAGGGTTAGTTGGTGATGATTTAGAGTAGCCAAAGTAAATTAGGTAAGTCTGGCATAGTTTGTTATGATTTGTACACCTTTTTTTGTAATTTTAAGATGATATGGTTTGGTTTGTTATGGTAAGGGATAGTTGGGGTTGATTTACGGTACTCGAAGTAATTTAGGTGATTCGGGTATAGTTTGTTATGATTTTTAGCATTTTTTTGTAATTTTAAAGTGATTGGGCTTAGTTTGTTGCTTTAAAATGTAGCTGGGGGTGATTTTTGATAGCCGAAGTAATTTAGGTGAGTTTGGCATAGTTTGCTATGGATAGTAGCATATTTTTGCAATTTAAAAGTCATTGCGTTTAGTTTGTTGTAGTAATTGATAGTTGGTGATGATTTAGAGTAGCCGAAGTAATTTAGGTGAGTCTGGCATAGTTTGTTATGATTTGTACACCTTTTTTTGTACTTTTAAGATGATATGGTTTGGTTTGTTGTGGTAAGGGATAGTTGGGGGTGATTTACTGTAGCCGAAGTAATTTAGGTGATTCTGGTATAGTTTATTATGATTTTTAGCATTTTTTTGTAATTTTAAAGTGATTGGGCTTAGTTTGTTGCTGTAAAGTGTAGTTGGGGGTAATTTTTGATAGCCGAAGTAATTTAGGTGAGTTTGGCATAGTTTGCTATGGTTAGTAGCATTTTTTTGTAATTTAAAATTGATTGGGTTTAGTTTGTTGTGGTAAGGGTTAGTTGGTGATGATTTAGAGTAGCCGAAGTAATTTAGGTGAGTCTGGCATAGTATGTTATGATTTGTACACCTTTTTTTGTAATTTTAAGATGATATGATTTGGTTAGTTGTGGTAAGGGATAGTAGGGGGTGATTTACGGTAGCCGAAGTAATTTAGGTGATTCTGGTATAGTTTGTTATGATTTTTAGCATTTTTTTGTAATTTTAAAGTGATTGGGCTTAGTTTGTTGCTGTAAAGTGTAGTTGGGGGTGATTTTTGATAGCCGAAGTAATTTAGGTGAGCTTAGTATAGTTTGCTATGGTTAATAGCATTTTTTGTAATTTAAAAGTGATTGGGTTTAGTTTGTTGTGGTAAGGGTTAGTTGGTGATGATTTAGAGTAGCCGAAGTAATTTAGGTGAGTCTGGCATAGTTTGTTATGATTTGTACACATTTTTTGTAATTTTAAGATGATATGATTTGGTTTGTTGTGGTAAGGGATAGTTGGGAGTGATTTACGGTAGCCGAAGTAATTTAGGTGATTCTGGTATAGTTTGTTATGATTTTTAGCATTTTTTTGTAATTTTAAAGTGATTGGGCTTAGTTTGTTGCTGTAAAGTGTAGTTGGGGGTGATTTTTGATAGCCGAAGTAATTTAGGTGAGTTTAGTATAGTTTGCTATGGTTAGTAGCATTTTTTTGTAATTTAAAAGTGATTGGGTTTAGTTTGTTGTGGTAAGGGTTAGTTGGTGATGATTTAGAGTAGCCGAAGTAATTTAGGTGAGTCTGGCATAGTTTGTTATGATTTGTACACATTTTTTGTAATTTTAAGATGATATGGTTTGGTTTGTTGTGGTAAGGGATAGTTGGGGGTGATTTACGGTAGCCGAAGTAATTTAGGTGATTCTGGTATAGTTTGTTATGATTTTTAGCATTTTTTTGTAATTTTAAAGGGATTGGGCTTAGTTTGTTGATGTAAAGTGTAGTTGGGGGTGATTTTTGATAGCCGAAGTAATTTAGGTGAGTTTGGCATAGTTTGCTATGGTTAGTAGCATTTTTTTGTAATTTAAAAGTGATTGCGTTTAGTTTGTTCTGGTGAGGGTTAGTTGGTGATGATTTAGAGTAGCCGAAGTAATATAGGTGAGTCTGGCATAGTTTGTTATGATTTGTACACCTTTTTTTGTAATTTTAAGATATGGTTTGGTTTGTTGTGGTAAGGGATAGTTGGGGGTGATTTACGTTAGCCGAAGTTATTTAGGTGATTCTGGTATAGTTTGTTATGATTTTTAGCATTTTTTTGTAATTTTAAAGGGATTGGGCTTAGTTTGTTGATGTAAAGTGTAGTTGGGGGTGATTTTTGATAGCCGAAGTAATTTAGGTGAGTTTGGCATAGTTTGCTATGGTTAGTAGCATTTTTTTGTAATTTAAAAGTGATTGCGGTTAGTTTGTTCTGGTGAGGGTTAGTTGGTGATGATTTAGAGTAGCCGAAGTAATATAGGTGAGTCTGGCATAATTTGTTATGATTTGTACACCTTTTTTTTGTAATTTTAAGATGATATGGTTTGGTTTGTTGTGGTAAGGGATAGTTGGGGGTGATTTACGGTAGCCGAAGTAATTTAGGTGATTCTGGTATAGTTTGTTATGATTTTTAGCATTTTTTTGTAATTTTAAAATGATTGGGCTTAGTTTGTTGTTGTAAAGTGTAGTTGGGGTGATTTTTGATAGCCGAAGTAATTTAGGTGAGTTTGGCATATTTTGCTATGGTTAGTAGCATTTTTTTGTAATTTGAAAGTGATTGGGTTTAGTTTGTTGTGGTAGGGGTTAGTTGGTGATGATTTAGAGTAGCCGAAGTAATTTAGGTGAGTCTGGCATTGTTTGTTATGATTTGTACACCTTTTTTTGTAATTTTAAGATGATATGGTTTGGTTTGTTGTGGTAAGGGATGGTTGGGGGTGATTTACGTTAGCCGAAGTAATTTAGGTGATTCTGGTATAGTTTGTTATGATTTTTAGCATTTTTTTGTAATTTTAAAGGGATTGGGCTTAGTTTGTTGATGTAAAGTGTAGTTGGGGGTGATTTTTGATAGCCGAAGTAATTTAGGTAAGTTTGGCATAGTTTGCTATGGTAAGTAGCATTCTTTTGTAATTTAAAAGTGATTGCGTTTAGTTTGTTCTGGTGAGGGTTAGTTGGTGATGATTTAGAGTAGCCGAAGTAATATAGGTGAGTCTGGCATAGTTTGTTATGATTTGTACACCTTTTTTTTGTAATTTTAAGATATGGTTTGGTTTGTTGTTGTAAGGGATAGTTGGGGGTGATTTACGTTAACCGAAGTTATTTAGGTGATTCTGGTGTAGTTTGTTGTGATTTTTAGCATTTTTTTGTAATTTTAAAGTGATTGGGCTTAGTTTGTTGCTGTAAAGTGTAGTTGGGGGTGATTTTTGATAGCCGAAGTAATTTAGGTGAGTTTGGCATAGTTTGCTATGGTTAGTAGCATTTTTTTGTAATTTAAAAATGATTGGGTTTAGTTTGTTGTGGTAAGAGTTAGTTGGTGATGATTTAGAGTAGCCAAAGTAAATTAGGTAAGTCTGGCATAGTTTGTTATGATTTGTACACCTTTTTTTGTAATTTTAAGATGATATGGTTTGGTTTGTTATGGTAAGGGATAGTTGGGGTTGATTTACGGTACTCGAAGTAATTTAGGTGATTCTGGTATAGTTTGTTATGATTTTTAGCATTTTTTTGTAATTTTAAAGTGATTGGGCTTAGTTTGTTGCTTTAAAATGTAGCTGGGGGTGATTTTTGATAGCCGAAGTAATTTAGGTGAGTTTGGCATAGTTTGCTATGGATAGTAGCATATTTTTGCAATTTAAAAGTGATTGCGTTTAGTTTGTTGTAGTAATTGATAGTTGGTGATGATTTAGAGTAGCCGAAGTAATTTAGGTGAGTCTGGCATAGTTTGTTATGATTTGTACACCTTTTTTTGTAATTTTAAGATGATATGGTTTGGTTTGTTGTGGTAAGGGATAGTTGGGGGTGATTTACTGTAGCCGAAGTAATTTAGGTGATTCTGGTATAGTTTATTATGATTTTTAGCATTTTTTTGTAATTTTAAAGTGATTGGGCTTAGTTTGTTGCTGTAAAGTGTAGTTGGGGGTAATTTTTGATAGCCGAAGTAATTTAGGTGAGTTTGGCATAGTTTGCTATGGTTAGTAGCATTTTTTTGTAATTTAAAATTGATTGGGTTTAGTTTGTTGTGGTAAGGGTTAGTTGGTGATGATTTAGAGTAGCCGAAGTAATTTAGGTGAGTCTGGCATAGTATGTTATGATTTGTACACCTTTTTTTGTAATTTTAAGATGATATGATTTGGTTAGTTGTGGTAAGGGATAGTAGGGGGTGATTTACGGTAGCCGAAGTAATTTAGGTGATTCTGGTATAGTTTGTTATGATTTTTAGCATTTTTTTGTAATTTTAAAGTGATTGGGCTTAGTTTGTTGCAGTAAAGTGTAGTTGGGGGTGATTTTTGATAGCCGAAGTAATTTAGGTGAGTTTAGTATAGTTTGCTATGGTTAATAGCATTTTTTTGTAATTTAAAAGTGATTGGGTTTAGTTTGTTGTGGTAAGGGTTAGTTGGTGATGATTTAGAGTAGCCGAAGTAATTTAGGTGAGTCTGGCAGAGTTTGTTATGATTTGTACACATTTTTTGTAATTTTAAGATGATATGGTTTGGTTTGTTGTGGTAAGGGATAGTTGGGGGTGATTTACGGTAGCCGAAGTAATTTAGGTGATTCTGGTATAGTTTGTTATGATTTTTAGCATTTTTTTGTAATTTTAAAGTGATTGGGCTTAGTTTGTTGCTGTAAAGTGTAGTTGGGGGTGATTTTTGATAGCCGAAGTAATTTAGGTGAGTTTAGTATAGTTTGCTATGGTTAATAGCATTTGTTTGTAATTTAAAAGTGATTGGGTTTAGTTTGTTGTGGTAAGGGTTAGTTGGTGATGATTTAGAGTAGCCGAAGTAATTTAGGTGAGTCTGGCATAGTTTGTTATGATTTGTACACATTTTTTGTAATTTTAAGATGATATAGTTTGGTTTGTTGTGGTAAGGGATAGTTGGGGGTGATTTACGGTAGCCGAAGTAATTTAGGTGATTCTGGTATAGTTTGTTATGATTTTTGCATTTTTTTGTAATTTTAAAGTGATTGGGCTTAGTTTGTTGCTGTAAGGTGTAGTTGGGGGTGATTTTTGATAGCCAAAGTAATTTAGGTGAGTTTGGCATAGTTTGCTAAGGTTAATAGCATTTTTTTGTAATTTAAAAGTGATTGGGTTTAGTTTGTTGTGGTAAGGGTTAGTTGGTGATGATTTAGAGTAGCCGAAGTAATTTAGGTGAGTCTGGCATAGTTTGTTATGATTTGTACACATTTTTTTGTAATTTTAAGAAGATATGGTTTGGTTTGTTGTGGTAAGGGATAGTTGGGGGTGATTTACGGTAGCCGAAGTAATTTAGGTGATTCTGGTATATCTTGTTATGATTTTTAGCATTTTTTTGTAATTTTAAAGCGATTGGGCTTAGTTTGTTTCTGTAAAGTGTAGTTGGGGGTGATTTTTGATGGCCGAAGTAATTTAGGTGAGTTTGGAATAGTTTGCTATGGTTAGTAGCATTTTTTTTTAATTTAAAATTGATTGGGTTTAGTTTGTTGTGGTAAGGGTTAGTTGGTGCTGTTTTAGAGTAGTCGAAGTAATTTAAGTGAGTCTGGCATAGTTTGTTATGATTTGTACACCTTTTTTTGTAATTTTAAGATGATATGGTTTGGTTTGTTGTGTTAAGGGATAGTTGGGGGTGATTTACGGTAGCCGAAGTAACTTAGGTGACTCTGGTAAAGTTTGTTATGATTTTTAGCATTTTTTTGTAATTTAAAAGTGATTGGGTTTAGTTTGTTGTGGTAAGGGTTAGTTGGTGATGATTTAGAGTAGCCGAAGTAATTTAGGTGAGTCTGGTATAGTTTGTTATGATTTTTAGCATTTTTTTGTAATTTTAAAGAGATTGGGCTTAGTTTGTTGCTGTAAAGTGTAGTTGGGGGAGATTTTTGATAGCCGAAGTAATTTAGGTGAGTTTGGCATAGTTTGCTATGGTTAGTAGCATTTTTTTGTAATTTAAAAGTGATTGGGTTCTGTTTGTTGTGGTAAGGGTTAGTTGGTGAAGATTTAGAGTAGCCGAAGTAATTTAGGTGAGTCTGGCATAGTTTGTTATGATTTGTACACCTTTTCTTTGTAATTTTAAGATGATATGGTTTGGTTAGTTGTGGTAAAGGATAGTTGGGGGTGATTTACGGTAGCCGAAGTAATTTAGGTGTTTCTGGTATAGTTTGTTAGGATCTTTAGCATTTTTTTTGTAATTTTAAGTGATTGGGCTTAGTTTGTTGCTGTAAAGTGTAGTTGGGGGTGATTTTTGATAGCCAAAGTAATTTAGGTGAGTTTGGCATAGTTTGCTATGGTTAGTAGCATTTTTTTGTAATTTAAAAGTGATTGGGTTTAGTTTGTTGTGGTAAGGGTTAGTTGGTGATGATTTAGAGTAGCCGAAGTAATTTAGGTGAGTCTGGCATAGTTTGTTATGATTTGTACACCTTTTTTTGTAATTTTAAGATGATATGTTATGGTTTGTTGTGGTAAAGAATAGTTGGGGGTGATTTACGGAAGCCGAAGTAATTTAGGTGATTGTGGTATAGTTTGTTATGATTTTTAGCATTTTTTTGTAATTTGAAAGTGATTGGGCTTAGTTTGTTGCTGTAAAGTGTAGTTGGGGTGATTTTTGATAGCCGAAGTAATTTAGGTGAGTTTGGCATAGTTTGCTATGGTTAGTAGCATTTTTTTGTAATTTAAAAGTGATTGGGTTTAGTTTGTTGTGGTAAGGGTTAGTTATTGATGATTTAGAGTAGCCGAAGTAATTTAGGTGAGTCTGGCATAGTTTGTTATGATTTGTACACCTTTTTCTGTAATTTTAAGATGATATGGTTTGGTTTGTTGTGGTAAGGGATAGTTGGGGATGATTTACGGTAGCCGAAGTAATTTAGGTGATTCTGGTATAGTTTGTTATGATTTTTAGCATTTTTTTGTAATTTTAAAGTGATTGGGCTTAGTTTGTAGCTGTAAAGTGTAGTTGGGAGTGATTTTTGATAGCCGAAGTAATTTAGGTGAGTTTGGCATAGTTTGCTATGGTTAGTAGCATTTTTTTGTAATATAAAAGTGATTGGGTGTAGTTTGTTGTGGTAAGGGTTATTTGGTGATGATTTAGAGTAGCCGAAGTAATTTAGGTGAGTCTGGCATAGTTTGTTATGGTTTGTACACCTTTTTTTGTAATTTTAAGATGATATGTTATGGTTTGTTGTGGTAAAGAATAGTTGGGGGTGATTTACGGAAGCCGAAGTAATTTAGGTGATTGTGGTATAGTTTGTTATGATTTTTAGCATTTTTTTGTAATTTTAAAATGATTGGGCTTAGTTTGTTGCTGTAAAGTGTAGTTGGGGGTGATTTTTGATAGCCGAAGTAATTTAGGTGAGTTTGGAATAGTTTGCTATGGTTAGTAGCATTTTTTTGTAATTTAAAAATGATTGGGTTTAGTTTGTTGTGGTAAGGGTTATTTGGTGATGATTTAGAGTAGCCGAAGTAATTTAGGTGAGTCTGGCATAGTTTGTTATGATTTGTACACCTTTTTTGTAATTTTAAGATGATATGTTATGGTTTGTTGTGGTAAAGAATAGTTGGGGGTGATTTACGGAAGCCGAAGTAATTTAGGTGATTGTGGTATAGTTTGTTATGATTTTTAGCATTTTTTTGTAATTTTAAAATGATTGGGCTTAGTTTGTTGCTGTAAAGTGTAGTTGGGGGTGATTTTTGATAGCCGAAGTAATTTAGGTGAGTTTGGAATAGTTTGCTATGGTTAATAGCATTTTTTTGTAATTTAAAAATGATTGGGTTTAGTTTGTTGTGGTAAGGGTTAGTTGGTGATGATTTAGAGTAGCCGAAGTAATTTAGGTGAGTCTGGCATAGTTTGTTATGATTTGTACACATTTTTTTGTAATTTTAAGATGATATGGTTTGGTTTGTTGTGGTAAGGGATAGTTGGGGGTGATTTACGGTAGCCGAAGTAATTTAGGTTATTCTGGTATAGTTTGTTATGATTTTTATCAGTTTTTAGTAATTTTAAAGTGATTGGGCTTAGTTTGTTGCTGTAAAGTGTAGTTGGGGGTGATTTTTGATAGCCGAAGTAATTTAGGTGAGTTTGGCATAGTTTGCTATGGTTAGTAGCATATTTTTGTAATTTAAAAGTGATTGGGTTTAGTTTGCTGTGGTAAGGGTTAGTTGGTGATGATTTAGTGTAGCCGAAGTAATTTAGGTGAGTCTGGCATAGTTTGTTATGATTTGTACACCTTTTTTTGTAATTTTAAGATGATATGGTTTGGTTTGTTGTGGTAAGGGTTAGTTGGGGGTGATTTACGGTAGCCGAAGTTATTTAGGTGATTCTGGTGTAGTTTGTTGTGATTTTTAGCATTTTTTTGTAATTTTAAAGTGATTGGGCTTAGTTTGTTGCTGTAAAGTGTAGTTGGGGGTGATTTTTGATAGCCGAAGTAATTTAGGTGAGTTTGGCATAGTTTGCTATGGTTAGTAGCATTTTTTTGTAATTTATAAAGTGATTGGGTTTAGTTTGTTGTGGTATGGGTTAGTTGGTGATGATTTAGAGTAGCCGAAGTAATTTAGGTGAGTCTGGCATAGTTTGTTATAATTTGTACACCTTTTTTTGTAATTTTAAGATGATGTGGTTTGGTTTGTTGTGGTAAGGGATATTTGGGGGTGATTTACGGTAGCCGAAGTAATTTAGGTGATTCTGGTATAGTTTGTTATGATTTTTAGCATATTTTTGTAATTTTAAAGTGATTGGGTTTAGTTTGTTGTGGTAAGGGTTAGTTGGTGATGATTTAGAGTAGCCGAAGTAATTTAGGTAAATCTGGCATAGTTTGTTATGATTTGTACAACTTTTTTTGTAATTTTAAGATGATATGGTTTGGTTTGTTGTGGTAAGAGATAGTTGGGGTGATTTACGGTAGCCGAAGTAATTTAGGTGATTCTGGTATAGTTTGTTATGATTTTTAGCATTTTTTTGTAATTTTAAAGCGATTGGGCTTAGTTTGTTTCTGTAAAGTGTAGTTGGGGGTGATTTTTGATGGCCGAAGTAATTTAGGTGAGTTTGGAATAGTTTGCTATGGTTAGTAGCATTTTTTTGTAATTTAAAATTGATTGGGTTTAGTTTGTTGTGGTAAGGTTTAGTTGGTGCTGTTTTAGAGTAGCCGAAGTAATTTAAGTGAGTCTGGCATAGTTCGTTATAATTTGTACACCTTTTTTTGTAATTTTAAGATGATATGGTTTGGTTTGTTGCGTTAAGGGATAGTTGGGGGTGATTTACGGTAGCCGAAGTAATTTAGGTGATTGTGGAATAGTTTGTTATGATTTTTAGCATTTTTTTGTAATTTTAAAATGATTGGGCTTAGTTTGTTGCTGTAAAGTGTAGTTGGGGGTGATTTTTGATAGCCGAAGTAATTTAGGTGAGTTTGGCATAGTTTGCTATGGTTAGTAGCATATTTTTGTAATTTAAAAGTGATTGGGTTTAGTTTGTTGTGGTAAGGGTTAGTTGGTGATGATTCAGAGTAGCCGAAGTAATTTAGGTGAGTCTGGCATAGTTTGATATGATTTGTACACCTTTTTTTTATAATTTTAAGATGATATGTTATGGTTTGTTGTGGTAAAGAATAGTTGGGGGTGATTTACGGAAGCCGAAGTAATTTAGGTGATTGTGGAATAGTTTGTTATGATTTTTAGCATTTTTTTGTAATTTTAAAATGATTGGGCTTAGTTTGTTGCTGTAAAGTGTAGTTGGGGGTGATTTTTGATAGCCGAAGTAATTTAGGTGAGTTTGGCATAGTTTGCTATGGTTAGTAGCATATTTTTGTAATTTAAAAGTGATTGGGTTTAGTTTGTTGTGGTAAGGGTTAGTTGGTGATGATTTAGAGTAGCCGAAGTAATTTAGGTGAGTCTGGCATAGTTTGATATGATTTGTACACCTTTTTTTTATAATTTTAAGATGATATGGTTTGGTTTGTTGTGGTAAGGGATAGTTGGGGGTGATTTACGGTAGCCGAAGTAATTTAGGTGATTCTGGTATAGTTTGTTATGATTTTTAGCATTTTTTTGTAATTTTAAAGTGATTGGGCTTAGTTTGTTGCTGTAAAGTGTAGTTGGGGGTGATTTTTGATAGCCAAAGTAATTTAGGTGAGTTTGGCATAGTTTGCTATGGTTAATAGCATTTTTTTGTAATTTAAAAATGATTGGGTTTAGTTTGTTGTGGTAAGGGTTAGTTGGTGATGATTTAGAGTAGCCGAAGTAATTTAGGTGAGTCTGGCATAGTTTGTTATGATTTGTACACATTTTTTTGTAATTTTAAGATGATATGGTTTGGTTTGTTGTGGTAAGGGATAGTTGGGGGTGATTTACGGTAGCCGAAGTAATTTAGGTTATTCTGGTATAGTTTGTTATGATTTTTATCAGTTTTTAGTAATTTTAAAGTGATTGGGCTTAGTTTGTTGCTGTAAAGTGTAGTTGGGGGTGATTTTTGATAGCCGAAGTAATTTAGGTGAGTTTGGCATAGTTTGCTATGGTTAGTAGCATATTTTTGTAATTTAAAAGTGATTGGGTTTAGTTTGCTGTGGTAAGGGTTAGTTGGTGATGATTTAGTGTAGCCGAAGTAATTTAGGTGAGTCTGGCATAGTTTGTTATGATTTGTACACCTTTTTTTGTAATTTTAAGATGATATGGTTTGGTTTGTTGTGGTAAGGGTTAGTTGGGGGTAATTTACGGTAGCCGAAGTTATTTAGGTGATTCTGGTGTAGTTTGTTGTGATTTTTAGCATTTTTTTGTAATTTTAAAGTGATTGGGCTTAGTTTGTTGCTGTAAAGTGTAGTTGGGGGTGATTTTTGATAGCCGAAGTAATTTAGGTGAGTTTGGCATAGTTTGCTATGGTTAGTAGCATTTTTTTGTAATTTATAAAGTGATTGGGTTTAGTTTGTTGTGGTATGGGTTAGTTGGTGATGATTTAGAGTAGCCGAAGTAATTTAGGTGAGTCTGGCATAGTTTGTTATAATTTGTACACCTTTTTTTGTAATTTTAAGATGATGTGGTTTGGTTTGTTGTGGTAAGGGATATTTGGGGGTGATTTACGGTAGCCGAAGTAATTTAGGTGATTCTGGTATAGTTTGTTATGATTTTTAGCATATTTTTGTAATTTTAAAGTGATTGGGTTTAGTTTGTTGTGGTAAGGGTTAGTTGGTGATGATTTAGAGTAGCCGAAGTAATTTAGGTAAATCTGGCATAGTTTGTTATGATTTGTACAACTTTTTTTGTAATTTTAAGATGATATGGTTTGGTTTGTTGTGGTAAAAGATAGTTGGGGTGATTTACGGTAGCCGAAGTAATTTAGGTGATTCTGGTATAGTTTGTTATGATTTTTAGCATTTTTTTGTAATTTTAAAGCGATTGGGCTTAGTTTGTTTCTGTAAAGTGTAGTTGGGGGTGATTTTTGATGGCCGAAGTAATTTAGGTGAGTTTGGCATAGTTTGCTATGGTTAGTAGCATTTTTTTGTAATTTAAAAGTGATTGGGTTTAGTTTGTTGTGGTAAGGGTTAGTTGGTGATGATTTAGAGTAGCCGAAGTCATTTAGATGAGTCTGGCATAGTTTGTTATGATTTGTACATCTTTTTTTGTAATCTATATATATAAAGCGAAGTGTCCTCACTGACACACTCATTCATTCACTCATTCATCTACACATCTACACACTGATTCATAATCAACCCACAGCCCAAACCGTGAGGGCTGGAGACTTGAAATTTTAGACACGGGTGTATCATGTGCCGAAACTGAACACTAAGAAGGGATTTTGCGAAATTCGGCCCGGTTCCTTTGTAATTCAATAAAAACCGGCTAAAATAAACAAAAAATGATCGGATCGCGGAGACCGTGTTTATGTTAGAAGCACGTATCTAGCCAAAACAACTTCGACGACGGGCGACCGGTTTACATTAAAAGCACTTATTTAACCTAAACAATTTCAACGTCGAGTTTCTGCTTTCGTGATCATACTTTTGCCGTACCTAGCGAGGCCGCAGATATTTCAATTATAATTTTGATTTCAATTATAATGTCGATCCGTGACTCAATTAAAAATTACCAAACCACTCCAAATTTAATCCGTCAACATTAAACATCCTCAAATATCTCTTACCACTGCAAACTTTACCAAATCAACCCCAAAAAATTCCCGAACTATGCCAAACTGACATAAACTAGATCCGTTATTTTAAATCATCCCTTACCACCCCTTAGCAACCCCAAGCAACTCCAATCACTTTAAAATAAAACAAAATGACACAAATCATGGCAGATTAAGTCCAACTCACACATATTATTTCGTCTACCAAAAATCACCCCCAACTACCCCTTACCACCCCAAAATAAGCCCAATCACTTTAAAATTACAAAAAATGTTACAAACCTTACCAAACTATGCCAAACTCATCTAAATTACTTTGGCTTCCATAAATCACCCCCAACAACCCCTTACTACCCCAAAATAAGCCCAATCACTTTAAAATTACAAAAAATGCTACAAACCATAGCAAACTATGCCAAACTCACTTAAATTACTTCGGCTATCATAAATCACCCCCAACTACCCCTTACCACCCCTAACTCATCCCAATCACTTTAAAATTACAAAAAATGCTACAAACCATAGCAAACTATGCCTAACTCACCCAAATTACTTCGGCTAACATAAATCACCCCCAACAACCCCTTACTACCCCAAAATAAGCCCAATCACTTTAAAATTACAAAAAATGCTACAAACCATAGCAAACTATGCCAAACTCACTTAAATTACTTCGGCTATCATAAATCACCCCCAACTACCCCTTACCGCCCCTAACTCATCCCAATCACTTTAAAATTACAAAAAATGCTACAAACCATAGCAAACTATGCCTAACTCACTTAAATTACTTCGGCTAACATAAATCACCCCCAACTACCCCTTACCACCCCTAACTCATCCCAATCACTTTAAAATTACAAAAAATGCTACAAACCATAGCAAACTATGCCTAACTCACCCAAATTACTTCGGCTAACATAAATCACCCCCAACAACCCCTTACTACCCCAAAATAAGCCCAATCACTTTAAAATTACAAAAAATGCTACAAACCATAGCAAACTATGCCAAACTCACCTAAATTACTTCGGCCACCTTTTTTTGTAATTTTAAGATGATGTGGTTTGGTTTGTTGTGGTAAGGGATATTTGGGGGTGATTTACGGTAGCCGAAGTAATTTAGGTGATTCTGGTATAGTTTGTTATGATTTTTAGCATATTTTTGTAATTTTAAAGTGATTGGGTTTAGTTTGTTGTGGTAAGGGTTAGTTGGTGATGATTTAGAGTAGCCGAAGTAATTTAGGTAAATCTGGCATAGTTTGTTATGATTTGTACAACTTTTTTTGTAATTTTAAGATGATATGGTTTGGTTTGTTGTGGTAAGAGATAGTTGGGGTGATTTACGGTAGCCGAAGTAATTTAGGTGATTCTGGTATAGTTTGTTATGATTTTTAGCATTTTTTTGTAATTTTAAAGCGATTGGGCTTAGTTTGTTTCTGTAAAGTGTAGTTGGGGGTGATTTTTGATGGCCGAAGTAATTTAGGTGAGTTTGGAATAGTTTGCTATGGTTAGTAGCATTTTTTTGTAATTTAAAATTGATTGGGTTTAGTTTGTTGTGGTAAGGTTTAGTTGGTGCTGTTTTAGAGTAGCCGAAGTAATTTAAGTGAGTCTGGCATAGTTCGTTATAATTTGTACACCTTTTTTTGTAATTTTAAGATGATATGGTTTGGTTTGTTGCGTTAAGGGATAGTTGGGGGTGATTTACGGTAGCCGAAGTAATTTAGGTGATTGTGGAATAGTTTGTTATGATTTTTAGCATTTTTTTGTAATTTACCACCCCTAACTCATCCCAATCACTTTAAAATTACAAAAAATGCTACAAACCATAGCAAACTATGCCTAACTCACCCAAATTACTTCGGCTAACATAAATCACCCCCAACAACCCCTTACTACCCCAAAATAAGCCCAATCACTTTAAAATTACAAAAAATGCTACAAACCATAGCAAACTATGCCAAACTCACCTAAATTACTTCGGCTACCATAAATCACCCCCAACTACCCCTTACCACCCCAAAATAAGCCCAATCACTTTAAAATTACAAAAAATGCTACAAACCATAGCAAACTATGCCAAACTCACCTAAATTACTTCGGCTAACATAAATCACCCCCAACAACCCCTTACTACCCCAAAATAAGCCCAATCACTTTAAAATTACAAAAAAAGCTACAAACCATAGCAAACTATGCCAAACTCACTTAAATTACTTCGGCTATCATAAATCACCCCCAACTACCCCTTACCACCCCAAACTCAGCCCAATCACTTTAAAATTACAAAAAATGTTACAAGCCATATCAAACTATGCCAAACTCATCTAAATTACTTTGGCTTCCATAAATCACCCCCAACTACCCCTTACCACCCCAAAATAGGCTCAATCACTTTAAAATTACAAAAAAATTCTACATTCCATAGCAAACTATGCCAAACTCACTTAAATTACTTTGGCTTCTATAAATCACCCCCAACTACCTCTTACCACCCCAAAATAGGCTCAATCACTTTAAAATTAAAAAAAAAATTCTACAAACCGTAGCAAACTATGCCTAACTCACCTAAATTACTTCGGCTAACATAAATCACCCCCAACAACCCCTTACTACCCCAAAATAAGCCCAATCACTTTAAAATTACAAAAAAATGCTACAAACCATAGCAAACTATACCTAACTCACCTAAATTACTTCGGCTATCATAAATCACCCCCAACTACACCTTACCACCCCTAACTCATCCCAATCACTTTAAAATTACAAAAAATACTACAAACCATAGCAAACTATGCCAAACTCATTTAAATTACTTCGGCTATCATAAATCACTTCCAACTACCCCTTACCACCCCTAACTCATCCCAATCACTTTAAAATTACAAAAAATGCTACAAACCATAGCAAACTATGCCAAACTCACTTAAATTACTGCGGCTACCATAAATCACCCCGAACTACCCCTTACAACCCCAAAATAAGCCCAATCACTTTAAAATTACAAAATATTTAACAAATCATAGCAAACTATGCCTAACTCACCTAAATTACTTCGGCTACCATAAATCACCCCCAACTACCCCTTACAACCCCAAAATTAGCCCAATCACTTTAAAATTACGAAAAATGCTACAAACCATGGCAAACTATCTCAAACTCACCTGAATTACTTCGGCTACCATAAATCACCCCCAACAACCCCTTACTACCCCAAAATAAGCCCAATCACTTTAAAATTACAAAAAATGCTACAAACCATAGCAAACTATGCCAAACTCACTTAAATTACTTCGGCTATCATAAATCACCCCCAACTACCGCTTACCACCCCTAACTCATCCCAATCACTTTAAAATTACAAAAAATGCTACAAACCATAGCAAACTATGCCTAACTCACCTAAATTACTTCGGCTAACATAAATCACCCCCAACAACCCCTTACTACCCCAAAATAAGCCCAATCACTTTAAAATTACAAAAAAATGCTACAAACCATAGCAAACTATGCCTAACTCACCTAAATTACTTCGGCTATCATAAATCACCCCCAACTACCCCTTACCACCCCTAACTCATCCCAATCACTTTAAAATTACAAAAAATACTACAAACCATAGCAAACTATGCCAAACTCATTTAAATTACTTCGGCTATCATAAATCACTTCCAACTACCCCTTACCACCCCTAACTCATCCCAATCACTTTAAAATTACAAAAAATGCTACAAACCATAGCAAACTATGCCAAACTCACTTAAATTACTGCGGCTACCATAAATCACCCCGAACTACCCCTTACAACCCCAAAATAAACCCAATCACTTTAAAATTACAAAATATTCAACAAATCATAGCAAGCTATGCCTAACTCACCTAAATTACTTCGGCTACCATAAATCACCCCCAACTACCCCTTACCACCCCAAAATAAGCCCAATCACTTTAAAATTACAAAAAATGCAACAAACCATAGCAAACTATGCCAAACTCACTTAAATTACTTTGGCTTTTATAAATCACCCCCAACTACCCCTTACCAACCACAAACTAAACTCAATCACTTTAAAATTACAAAGAATGCTGCAAACCATAGCAAACTATGCCAAACTCACTTAAATTACTTCGGCTATTATAAATCACCCCCAACTACCCCTTACCACCCCAAACTCAGCCCAATCACTTTAAAATTACAAAAAATGTTACAAGTCATATCAAACTATGCCAAACTCATCTAAATTACTTTGGCTTCCATAAATCACCCCCAACTACCCCTTACCAACCCAAAATAGGCTCAATCACTTTAAAATTACAAAAAAATTCTACAAACCGTAGCAAATTATGCCAAACTCCCCTAAATTACTTCGGCTACCATAAATCACCCCGAACTACCCCTTACAACCCCAAAATAAACCCAATCACTTTAAAATTACAAAATATTCAACAAATCATAGCAAGCTATGCCTAACTCACCTAAATTACTTCGGCTACCATAAATCACCCCCAACTACCCGTTACCACCCCAAAATAAGCCCAATCACTTTAAAATTACAAAAAATGCAACAAACCATAGCAAACTATGCCAAACTCACTTAAATTACTTTGGCTTCTATAAATCACCCCCAACTACCCCTTACCACCCCAAAATAGGCTCAATCACTTTAAAATTACAAAAAAATTTTACAAACCCTAGCAAACTATGCCAAACTCCCCTAAATTACTTCGGCTACCATAAATTACCCCGAACTACCTCTTACAACCCCAAAATAAGCCCAATCACTTTAAAATTACAAAATATTCAACAAATCATAGCAAACTATGCCTAACTCACCTAAATTACTTCGGCTACCATAATTCACCCCCAACTACCCCTTACAACCCCAAAATTAGCCCAATCACTTTAAAATTACGAAAAGTGCTACAAACCATAGCAAACTACCTCAAACTCACCTGAATTACTTCGGCTACCATAAATCACCCCTAACTACCCCTTACCACCCCAAACTAAGCCCAATCGCTTTAAAATTACAAAAAATGCTACAAACCATAGCAAACTATGCCAAACTCACTTAAATTACTGCGGCTACCATAAATCACCCTCAACTACCCCTTACCAACCACAAACTAAACCCAATCACTTTAAAATTACAAAAAATTATACAAACCATAGCAAACTATGTCAAAGTCACCTAAATTACTTCGGCTACCATAAATCACCCACAACTACCCCTTACGACCCCAAAATTAGCCCAATCACTTTAAAATTACGAAAAATGCTACAAGCCATAGCAAACTATCTCAAACTCTCCTGAATTACTTCGGCTACCATAAACCACCCCCAACTACCCCTTACCGCCCCAAAATTAGCCTAATAACTTTAAAATTACAAAAATGCTACAAAACATAGCAAGTTATGCCAAACTCACTTAAATTTCTTCGGCTACCATAAATTAATAATCGTTTTCAATCAAAATCTTCTATTTGGTTGTGTTATTTATAAATGCCTTATCGTATTAAATTATAAAATATTAATAAATATCTGCACATAAAATATATTGTTCCGACTAATAGTCGTTATTCTGAATATTAAATATGCTGATACCTATTTTGATTCTCTTCCACCTTCCAATAAATATTTGTTCCAGTTGAGATGCAAACATAAACGTATTTCTGAATTGCAACACGCGGACGGGGCAAGCCCTACCTTTTCAACATGCGTGCATTTGTATAAACAGCTCTATGGTTTTTAACGTTAAAGAGGTATAAAGGCGGTGTAAGCGCTAGAGTTTCGTAAAAATATCTGAAAAATTCGAAATTCTGCAATTGATTCAGAACTATCTTTGTGTTCGATAGTAAATTTATACTTGCAGTGGCACTGCCAACCCTGCCGCTCCTGACGAGGCACCTGCTGACTACTCTCCTTTCAGGGAAACTTTATAAATCAACGTCAAAATAATTTAGGGCGCCTGAATGTGAAAATATCACTGTGTAATAAGTTCAGACTGACATGGAACACTTGAAATTTCGATATTTGTTTGTAATTCGTCACAGGTCCATGAAGGAATGCATGTTAATGTAAACAAGTGTTAGTTTGTTGGAGAGACCGAATAAGATTTTTAACATTCCTGTCAAAATATTTATTTACTTTAGAATGTTAATTTTTTAAATTCATTTCGTGAAAATTATGACGGGCCATACGAGTACACCTGTGCGAGTATTATTTGGTACATACAAATTAATCTCTTTTGTTATCCAAATTGTTTTTATACGCACTAGGCACGTGCACCTCATATAATTGTGAAAATTGCTGCTTCAGCGTCTGAAACGCTGGTACTCAACGTCGCCAAGGTCGAGGCGACGCATCGGTATTCGAAGTTCTATCGCTATTAAATAAATTATTTTATTCCCGATATTCCCGATTTGTTCTTGCCGTTAACCAAAACTCTCCCCAATCGATTTTCGAAAAATTTCCAGCGTCGGACCGGACGTCACTTATTATCGTACGCTAATTTTTGCGTTCAGTTAATCATAGTGGTGTATTTGTTCTTCACCAAACCTGCTCCGGCCAAAATCCGAAATTTTCACTGACATCATACGCTTAAGTATTGTGTGCTTATACACGATTTACACTATTTATTTTACGTACATTGCGTTCATTCTGGTTCTGCATTATTGATAACGAAGATGGAGCAGTTTGAAAATCTATTAGTAAGCGGAGAACAAATACCACCATGTATAATTCCCGTGAAAAGTGATGGAAATAGTCTTTCTTTCCTATTGCATTTTTAATACCGGAAATAGAGCTCAAGAGCGAAGAATAACTTCGACTTTTTTTATACATAATTCCTAAATACTTCGTTTTTATGGTGTAAAATGTTGTATTTATATATTTCAACATTGTCTTTAACGTTGTCAGAGAACTAAATGGGAATAATTTGGAATAATTTAGCTTCTATGTCAACTCTCCTTCTCTTGAAACTTTTGAAAACAACGACAAAATTCTTTAGGGCGCCGGGATTTGAAAATATAACTCTGTGTAATAAGTTTAGACTGACTAGAGTGAAAAGAAAGGAGCTTGCATCCAGAAACGAAATTAAATGAAACACTTGAAGTTGAAATATTTGTTTGTAATTCGTCACAAGTCCATGAGGGAATGCGTGTTAATGTAAACAAATGAGTTTATTGGAGAGGCCGAATAAGATTTTTACATTATTGAAGCAGCTGGAGCCTGCCACGTCAAGGGCAAGGTCAGAAACGTGAAAAGGCGATGCTCGATTTAGTTTGATTGAGTGTCTATGCAGAAATTCGCACATACCAAGCGTTGGATAAGCCTTTCTTATCGTTTCTTAGAATTCGAGAATTGCTGGTTCAGCGTGTGGAGCAGTACTCGATCGCGGTGTTTAATTTTAACACAACTACAATTGTGAAAATTGCTGCTCCAGCGTCGGAAACTGTTCGCAAAGTCGCCAAATTCGATGAGGCGACGCATCAGTGTTCGAAGGTCTACCGCTATCAAATAAAGTATTTTAATTTAACATTTGATCCTCGCGTTAACCAAATCTGCCCCCAATCAATTTTCGAAAAATTATCAGCATCGGACCGGACTCCACTTATATTTGTACGCTAATTTTTACGTTTAGTTAATGATAGTGGTGTATTTGTTTTTCACCAAATTTGCCCCGAAATTTTCACCGTTGTATGTACCAGATATCACTGACATTCATACCATAAGCGCTAAATTTTCGTGAAAATATCTGAAAAATTCATAATTCTGCAACTGAATTACAGAACTAATTTTGTGTTCGATAGTAAATTTATACTTGGAGTGGCACTGCCAACCCTGCCACCCCTGACGAGCCCCACTGCTGACTACTTTCCTTCCAGAAACCCAATCACTTTAAATTACAAAAAAATGCTACTAACCATAGCAAACTATGCCAAACTCACCTAAATTACGTCGGCTATCAAAAATCAACCCAACTACACTTTACAGCAACAAACTAAGCCCAATCACTATAAAATTACACAAAAATGCTAAAAATCATAACAAACTATACCAGAATTACCTAAATTACTTCGGCTACAGTAAATCACCCCCAACTATCCCTTACCACAACAAACCAAACCATATCACCTTAAAATGACAAAAAAAGGTGTACAAATCATAACAAACTATTCCAGACTCACCTAAATTACTTCGGCTACTCTAAATCATCACCAACTAACCCCTACCACAACAAACTAAACCCAATCACTTTTAAATTACAAAAAAATGCTACTAACCTTAGCAAACTATGCCAAACTCACCTAAATTACTTCGGCTACCATAAATCATCACCAAGTAACCCTTACCACAACAAACTAAACCCAATCACTTTAAAATTACAAAAAAATCCTACTAAACATAGCAAACTATGCCAAACTCACCTAAATTACTTCGGCTATCAAAAATCACCCCCAACTAAACTTTACAGCAACAAACTAAGCCCAATCACTTTAAAATTACAAAAAAATACTAAAAATCATAACAAACTATACCAGAATCACCTAAATTACTTCGGCTACCGTAAATAACCCCCAACTATCCCTTACCACAACAAACCAAACCATATCATCTTAAAATTACAATAAAAGGTGTACAAACCATAACAAACTATGCCAGACTAACCTAAATTACTTCGGCTACTCTAAATCATCACCAACTAACCCTTACCACAACAAACTAAACCCAATCATTTTTAAATTACAAAAAAATGCTACTAACCATAGCAAACTATGCCAAACTCACCTAAATTACTTCGGCTATCAAAAATCACCCCCAACTACACTTTACAGCAACAAACTAAGCCCAATCACTTTAAAATTACACAAAAATGCTAAAAATCATAACATAACTATACCAGAATCACCTAAATTACTTCGGCTACCGTAAATCACTCCCAACTATCCCTTACCACAACAAACCAAATCATATCATCTTAAAATTACAAAAAAGTTGTACAAATCATAACAAACTATGCCAGACTTACCTAAATTACTTCGGCTACTCTAAATCATCACCAACTAACCCTTACCACAACAAACTAAACCCAATCACTTTAAATTACAAAAAAATGCTTCTAACCATAGCAAACTATGCCAAACTCACCTAATTTACTTCGGCTATCAAAAATCACCCCAAACTACACTTTACAGCAACAAACTAAACCCAATCATTTTAAAATTACAAAAAAATGCTAAAAATCATAACAAACTATACCACAATAACCTAAATTACTTCGGCTACCGTAAATCACCCCCAACTATCCCTTACCACAACAAACCAAACCACATCATCTTAAAATTACAAAAAAAGGTGTACAAGTCATAACAAACTATGCCAGACTCACCTAAATTACTTCGGCTACTCTAAATCATCACCAACTAACCCTTACCACAACAAACTAAACCCAATCACTTTTAAATAACAAAAAAATGCTACTAACCATAGCAAACTATGCCAAACTCACCTAAATTACTTCGGCTATCAAAAATCACCCCCAACTACACTTTACAGCAACAAACTAATCCCAATCACTTTAAAATTACAAAAAAATGCTAAAAATCATAACAAACTATACCAGAATCACCTAAATTACTTCGGCTACCGTAAATCACCCCCAACTATCCCTTACCACAACAAACCAAACCATATCATCTTAAAATTACAAAAAAAGGTGTACAAATCATAACAAATTATGCCAGACTCACCTAATTACTTCGGCTACTCTAAATCATCACCAACTAACCCTTACCACAAAAAACTAAACCCAATCACATTTAAATTACAAAAAAATGCTACTAACCATAGCAAACTATGCCAAACTCACCTAAATTACTTCGGCTATCAAAAATCACCCCCAACTACACTTTACAGCAACAAACTAAGCCCAATCACTTTAAAATTACAAAAAAATACTAAAAATCATAACAAACTATACCAGAATCACCTAAATTACTTCGGCTACCGTAAATAACCCCCAACTATCCCTTACCACAACAAACCAAACCATATCATCTTAAAATTACAATAAAAGGTGTACAAACCATAACAAACTATGCCAGACTAACCTAAATTACTTGGGCTACTCTAAATCATCACCAACTAACCCTTACCACAACAAACTAAACCCAATCACTTTAAATTACAAAAAAATGCTACTAACCATAGCAAACTATGCCAAACTCACCTAAATTACGTCGGCTATCAAAAATCAACCCAACTACACTTTACAGCAACAAACTAAGCCCAATCACTTTAAAATTACACAAAAATGCTAAAAATCATAACAAACTATACCAGAATTACCTAAATTACTTCGGCTACCGTAAATCACCCCCAACTATCCCTTACCACAACAAACCAAACCATATCACCTTAAAATGACAAAAAAAGGTGTACAAATCATAACAAACTCTTCCAGACTCACCTAAATTACTTCGGCTACTCTAAATCATCACCAACTAACCCCTACCACAACAAACTAAACCCAATCACTTTTAAATTACAAAAAAATGCTACTAACCTTAGCAAACTATGCCAAACTCACCTAAATTACTTCGGCTACCATAAATCATCACCAAGTAACCCTTACCACAACAAACTAAACCCAATCACTTTAAAATTACAAAAAAATCCTACTAAACATAGCAAACTATGCCAAACTCACCTAAATTACTTCGGCTATCAAAAATCACTCCCAACTACACTTTACAGCAACAAACTAAGCCCAATCACTTTAAAATTACAAAAAAATGCTAAAAATCATAACAAACTATACCAGAATCACCTAAATTACTTCGGCTATCGTAAATCACCCCCAACTAACCCTTACCACAACAAACCATACCATATTATCTTAATATTACAAAAAAAGGTGTACAAATCATAACAAACTATGCCAGACACACCTAAATTACTTCGGCTACTCTAAATCATCAGCAACTAACCCTTACCACAACAAACTAAACCCAATCACTTTTAAATTACAAAAAAATGCTACTAACCATAGCAAACTATGCCAAACTCACCTAAATTACATCGGCTATCAAAAATCACCTCCAACTACACTTTATAGCAACAAACTAAGCCCAATCACTTTAAAATTTAAAAAAAATGATAAAAATCATAACAAACTATACCAGAATTACCTAAATTACTTCGGCTACCGTAAATCACCCCCAACTATCCTTTACCACAACAAACCAAACCATATCATCTTAAAATTACAAGAAAAGGAGTACAAATCATAACAAACTATGCCAGACTCACCTAAATTACTTCGGCTACTTTAAATCATCACCAACTAACCCTTACCACAACAAACTAAACCCAATCACTTTTTAATTACAAAAAAATGCTACTAACCATAGCAAACTATGCCAAACTCCCCTAAATTACTTCGGCTACCATAAATCATCACCAACTAACCCTTACCACAACAAACTAAACCCAATCATTTTTAAATTACAAAAAAATGCTACTAACCATTGCAAACTATGCCAAACTCACGTAAATTACTTCGGCTATCAAAAATCACCCCCAACTACACTTTACAGCAACCAACTAAACCCAATCACTTTAAAATTACAAAAAAATGCTAAAAATCATAACAAACTATACCAGAATCACCTAAATTACTTTGGTTACCGTAAATCACCCCCAACTATCCTTTACCACAACAAACCAAACCATATCAACTTAAAATTACAAAAAAAAGTGTACAAATCATAACAAACTATGAAAGACTCACCTAAATTACTTCGGCTACTCTAAATCATCACCAACTTACCCTTGCCACAACAAACTAAACCCAATCACTTTTAAATTACAAAAAATGCTACTAACCATAGCAAACTATGCCAAACTCACCTAAATTACTTCGGCTATCAAAAATCACCCCCAACTACACTTTACAGCAACAAACTAAGCCCAATCACTTTAAAATTACAAAAAAATGCTAAAAATCATAACAAACTATACCAGAATCACCTAAATTACTTCGGCTACCGTATATCACTCCCAACTATCCCTTACCACAACAAACCAAACCATATCATCTTAAAATTACAAAAAAAGGTGTACAAATCATAACAAACTATGCCAGACTCACCTAAATTACTTCGGCTACTCTAAATCAACACCAACTAACCTTTACCACAACAAACTAAACTCAATCACGTTTAAATTACAAAAAAATGCTACTAACCATAGCAAACTATGCCAAACTCACCTAAATTACTTCGGCTATCAAAAATCACCCCCAACTACACATTATAGCAACAAAATAAGCCCAATCACTTTAAAATTACAAAAAAATGCTAAAAATCATAACAAACTATACCAGAATCACCTAAATTACTTCGGCTACCGTAAATCACCCCCAACTATCCCTTACCACAACAAACCAAACCATATCATCTTAAAATTACAAAAAAAGGTGTACAAATCAAAACAAACTATGCCAGACTCACCTAAATTACTTCGGCTACTCTAAATCATCACCAACTAACCCTTACCACAACAAACTAAACCCAATCACTTTTAAATTACAAAAAAATGCTACTAACCTTAGCAATCTATGCCAAACTCACCTAAATTACTTCGGCTACCATAAACCATCACCAAGTAACCCTTACCACAACAAACTAAACCCAATCACTTTTAAATTACAAAAAAATCCTACTAACCATAGCAAACTATGCCAAACTCACCTAAATTACTTCGGCTATCAAAAATCACCTCCAACTACACTTTACAGCAACAAACTAAGCCCAATCACTTTAAAATTACAAAAAAATGCTAAAAATCATAACCAACTATACTAGAATCACCTAAATTACTTCGGCTATCAAAAATCACCCCCAACTACACTTTACAGCAACAAACTAAGCCCAATCACTGTAAAATTAAAAAAAAATGCTAAAAATCATAACAAACTATATCAGAATCACCTAAATTACTTCGGCTACCGTAAATCACGCCGAACTATCCCTTACCACAACAAGCCAAACCATATCATATTAAAATTACAAAAAAAGATGTACAAATCATAACAAACTATGCCAGACTCACCTAAATTATTTCGGCTACTCTAAATCATCACCAACTAACCCTTACCACAACAAACTAAACCCAATCACTTTTAAATTACAAAAAAATGCTACTAATAATAGCAAACTATACCAAACTCACCTAAATTACTTCGGCTATCACAAATCACCCCCAACTACATTTTACAGCAACAAACTAAGCCCAATCACTTTAAAATTACAAAAAAATGCTAAAAATCATAACAACCTATACCAGAATCACCTAAATTACTTCGGCTACCGTAAATCACCCCCAACTATCCCTTACCACAACAAACCAAACCATATAATCTTAAAATTACAAAAAAAGGTTTACAAATCATAACAAACTATGCCAGACTCACCTAAATAACTTCGGCAACTCTAAATCATCACCAACTAACCCTTACCACAACAAACTAAACCCAATCACTTTTAAATTACAAAAAAATGCTACTAACCATAGCAAACTATGCCAAACTCACCTAAATTACTTCGGCTATCAAAAGTCACCCCCAACTACACTTTACAGCAACAAACTAACCCCAATCAATTTAAAATTACAAAAAAATGCTAAATATCATAACAAACTACCAGAATCACCTAAATTACTTCGGCTACCGTAACCCACCCCCAACTATCCCTTACCACAACAAACCAAACCATATCATTTTAAAATTACAAAAAAAAGTGTACAAATCGTAACAAACTATGCCAGACTCACCTAAATTACTTCGGCTACTCTAAATCATCACCAACTAACCCTTACCACTACAAACTAAACCCAATCAATTTTAAATTACAAAAAAATGCTACTAACTATAGCAAACTATGCCAAACTCACCTAAATTACTTCGGCTATCAAAAATCACCCCCAACTACACTTTACAGCAACAAACTAAGCCGAATCACTTTAAAATTAAAAAAAAAAGCGAAAAATCATAACAAACTATACCAGAATCACCTAAATTACTTCGGCTACCGTAAATCACCCCCAACTATCCCTTACCACAACAAACCAAACCATATCATCTTAAAATTACAAAAAAAGGTGTACAAATCATAACAAATTATGCCAGACTCACCTAATTACTTCGGCTACTCTAAATCATCACCAACTAACCCTTACCACAAAAAACTAAACCCAATCACATTTAAATTACAAAAAAATGCTACTAACCTTATAAAACTATGCCAAACTCACCTAAATTACTTCGGCTATCAAAAATCACCCCCAACTACACTTTACAGCAACAAACTAAGCCCAATCACTTTAAAATTACAAAAAAATACTAAAAATCATAACAAACTATACCAGAATCACCTAAATTACTTCGGCTACCGTAAATAACCCCCAACTATCCCTTACCACAACAAACCAAACCATATCATCTTAAAATTACAATAAAAGGTGTACAAACCATAACAAACTATGCCAGACTAACCTAAATTACTTGGACTACTCTAAATCATCACCAACTAACCCTTACCACAACAAACTAAACCCAATCACTTTTAAATTACAAAAAAATGCTACTAACCATAGCAAACTATGCCAAACTCACCTAAATTACGTCGGCTATCAAAAATCAACCCAACTAGACTTTACAGCAACAAACTAAGCCCAATCACTTTAAAATTACACAAAAATGCTAAAAATCATAACAAACTATACCAGAATTACCTAAATTACTTCGGCTACCGTAAATCACCCCCAACTATCCCCTACCACAACAAACCAAACCATATCACCTTAAAATGACAAAAAAAGGTGTACAAATCATAACAAACTCTTCCAGACTCACCTAAATTACTTCGGCTACTCTAAATCATCACCAACTCACCCCTACCACAACAAACTAAACCCAATCACTTTTAAATTACAAAAAAATGCTACTAACCTTAGCAAACTATGCCAAACTCACCTAAATTACTTCGGCTACCATAAATCATCACCAAGTAACCCTTACCACAACAAACTAAACCCAATCACATTAAAATTACAAAAAAATCCTACTAAACATAGCAAACTATGCCAAACTCACCTAAATTACTTCGGCTATCAAAAATCACCCCCAACTACACTTTACAGCAACAAACTAAGCCCAATCACTTTAAAATTACAAAAAAATGCTAAAAATCATAACAAACTATACCAGAATCACCTAAATTACTTCGGCTATCGTAAATCACCCTCAACTAACCCTTACCACAACAAACCATACCATATTATCTTAATATTACAAAAAAAGGTGTACAAATCATAACAAACTATGCCAGACACACCTAAATTACTTCGGCTACTCTAAATCATCAGCAACTAACCCTTACCACAACAAACTAAACCCAATCACTTTTAAATTACAAAAAAATGCTACTAACCATAGCAAACTATGCCAAACTCACCTAAATTACATCGGCTATCAAAAATCACCTCCAACTACACTTTATAGCAACAAACTAAGCCCAATCACTTTAAAATTTAAAAAAAATGATAAAAATCATAACAAACTATACCAGAATTACCTAAATTACTTCGGCTACCGTAAATCACCCCCAACTATCCCTTACCACAACAAACCAAACCATATCATCTTAAAATTACAAGAAAAGGAGTACAAATCATAACAAACTATGCCAGACTCACCTAAATTACTTCGGCTACTTTAAATCATCACCAACAAACCCTTACCACAACAAACTAAACCCAATCACTTTTTAATTACAAAAAAATGCTACTAACCATAGCAAACTATGCCAAACAAACTAAACCCAATCACTTTTAAATTACAAAAAAATGCTACTAACCTTAGCAATCTATGCCAAACTCACCTAAATTACTTCGGCTACCATAATCCATCACCAAGTAACCCTTACCACAACAAACTAAACCCAATCACTTTTAAATTACAAAAAAATCCTACTAACCATAGCAAACTATGCCAAACTCACCTAAATTACTTCGGCTATCAAAAATCACCTCCAACTACACTTTACAGCAACAAACTAAGCCCAATCACTTTAAAATTACAAAAAAATGCTAAAAATCATAACAAACTATACTAGAATCACCTAAATTACTTCGGCTATCAAAAATCACCCCCAACTACACTTTACAGCAACAAACTAAGCCCAATCACTGTAAAATTAAAAAAAAATGCTAAAAATCATAACAAACTATACCAGA
Source organism: Eledona agricola (assembly GCA_964023215.1). Classification (NCBI taxonomy): domain Eukaryota; kingdom Metazoa; phylum Arthropoda; class Insecta; order Coleoptera; family Tenebrionidae; genus Eledona; species Eledona agricola. The sequence continues at coordinate 3,144,183 of OZ026863.1, forward strand.
ATCACCTAAATTACTTCGGCTACCGTAAATCACGCCGAACTATCCCTTACCACAACAAGCCAAACCATATCATATTAAAATTACAAAAAAAGATGTACAAATCATAACAAACTATGCCAGACTCACCTAAATTATTTCGGCTACTCTAAATCATCACCAACTAACCCTTACCACAACAAACTAAACCCAATCACTTTTAAATTACAAAAAAATGCTACTAATAATAGCAAACTATACCAAACTCACCTAAATTACTTCGGCTATCACAAATCACCCCCAACTACATTTTACAGCAACAAACTAAGCCCAATCACTTTAAAATTACAAAAAAATGCTAAAAATCATAACAACCTATACCAGAATCACCTAAATTACTTCGGCTACCGTAAATCACCCCCAACTATCCCTTACCACAACAAACCAAACCATATAATCTTAAAATTACAAAAAAAGGTTTACAAATCATAACAAACTATGCCAGACTCACCTAAATAACTTCGGCAACTCTAAATCATCACCAACTAACCCTTACCAGAACAAACTAAACCCAATCACTTTTAAATTACAAAAAAATGCTACTAACCATAGCAAACTATGCCAAACTCACCTAAATTACTTCGGCTATCAAAAGTCACCCCCAACTACACTTTACAGCAACAAACTAACCCCAATCAATTTAAAATTACAAAAAAATGCTAAATATCATAACAAACTATACCAGAATCACCTAAATTACTTCGGCTACCGTAACCCACCCCCAACTATCCCTTACCACAACAAACCAAACCATATCATTTTAAAATTACAAAAAAAAGTGTACAAATCGTAACAAACTATGCCAGATTCACCTAAATTACTTCGGCTACTCTAAATCATCACCAACTAACCCTTACCACTACAAACTAAACCCAATCAATTTTAAATTACAAAAAAATGCTACTAACTATAGCAAACTATGCCAAACTCACCTAAATTACTTCGGCTATCAAAAATCACCCCCAACTACACTTTACAGCAACAAACTAAGCCGAATCACTTTAAAATTAAAAAAAAAAGCGAAAAATCATAACAAACTATACCAGAATCACCTAAATTACTTCGGCTACCGTAAATCACCCCCAACTATCCCTTACCACAACAAACCAAACCATATCATCTTAAAATTACAAAAAAAGGTGTACAAATCATAACAAATTATGCCAGACTCACCTAATTACTTCGGCTACTCTAAATCATCACCAACTAACCCTTACCACAAAAAACTAAACCCAATCACATTTAAATTACAAAAAAATGCTACTAACCTTATAAAACTATGCCAAACTCACCTAAATTACTTCGGCTATCAAAAATCACCCCCAACTACACTTTACAGCAACAAACTAAGCCCAATCACTTTAAAATTACAAAAAAATACTAAAAATCATAACAAACTATACGAGAATCACCTAAATTACTTCGGCTACCGTAAATAACCCCCAACTATCCCTTACCACAACAAACCAAACCATATCATCTTAAAATTACAATAAAAGGTGTACAAACCATAACAAACTATGCCAGACTAACCTAAATTACTTGGGCTACTCTAAATCATCACCAACTAACCCTTACCACAACAAACTAAACCCAATCACTTTTAAATTACAAAAAAATGCTACTAACCATAGCAAACTATGCCAAACTCACCTAAATTACGTCGGCTATCAAAAATCAACCCAACTAGACTTTACAGCAACAAACTAAGCCCAATCACTTTAAAATTACACAAAAATGCTAAAAATCATAACAAACTATACCAGAATTACCTAAATTACTTCGGCTACCGTAAATCACCCCCAACTATCCCTTACCACAACAAACCAAACCATATCACCTTAAAATGACAAAAAAAGGTGTACAAATCATAACAAACTCTTCCAGACTGACCTAAATTACTTCGGCTACTCTAAATCATCACCAACTCACCCCTACCAAAACAAACTAAACCCAATCACTTTTAAATTACAAAAAAATGCTACTAACCTTAGCAAACTATGCCAAACTCACCTAAATTACTTCGGCTACCATAAATCATCACCAAGTAACCCTTACCACAACAAACTAAACCCAATCACATTAAAATTACAAAAAAATCCTACTAAACATAGCAAACTATGCCAAACTCACCTAAATTACTTCGGCTATCAAAAATCACCCCCAACTACACTTTACAGCAACAAACTAAGCCCAATCACTTTAAAATTACAAAAAAATGCTAAAAATCATAACAAACTATACCAGAATCACCTAAATTACTTCGGCTATCGTAAATCACCCTCAACTAACCCTTACCACAACAAACCATACCATATTATCTTAATATTACAAAAAAAGGTGTACAAATCATAACAAACTATGCCAGACACACCTAAATTACTTCGGCTACTCTAAATCATCAGCAACTAACCCTTACCACAACAAACTAAACCCAATCACTTTTAAATTACAAAAAAATGCTACTAACCATAGCAAACTATGCCAAACTCACCTAAATTACATCGGCTATCAAAAATCACCTCCAACTACACTTTATAGCAACAAACTAAGCCCAATCACTTTAAAATTTAAAAAAAATGATAAAAATCATAACAAACTATACCAGAATTACCTAAATTACTTCGGCTACCGTAAATCACCCCCAACTATCCCTTACCACAACAAACCAAACCATATCATCTTAAAATTACAAGAAAAGGAGTACAAATCATAACAAACTATGCCAGACTCACCTAAATTACTTCGGCTACTTTAAATCATCACCAACTAACCCTTACCACAACAAACTAAACCCAATCACTTTTTAATTACAAAAAAATGCTACTAACCATAGCAAACTATGCCAAACAAACTAAACCCAATCACTTTTAAATTACAAAAAAATGCTACTAACCTTAGCAATCTATGCCAAACTCACCTAAATTACTTCGGCTACCATAAACCATCACCAAGTAACCCTTACCACAACAAACTAAACCCAATCACTTTTAAATTACAAAAAAATCCTACTAACCATAGCAAACTATGCCAAACTCACCTAAATTACTTCGGCTATCAAAAATCACCTCCAACTACACTTTACAGCAACAAACTAAGCCCAATCACTTTAAAATTACAAAAAAATGCATAAAATCATAACAAACTATACTAGAATCACCTAAATTACTTCGGCTATCAAAAATCACCCCCAACTACACTTTACAGCAACAAACTAAGCCCAATCACTGTAAAATTAAAAAAAAATGCTAAAAATCATAACAAACTATACCAGAATCACCTAAATTACTTCGGCTACCGTAAATCACGCCGAACTATCCCTTACCACAACAAGCCAAACCATATCATATTAAAATTACAAAAAAAGGTGTACAAATCATAACAAACTATGCCAGACTCACCTAAATTATTTCGGCTAATCTAAATCATCACCAACTAACCCTTACCACAACAAACTAAACCCAATCACTTTTAAATTACAAAAAAATGCTACTAATAATAGCAAACTATACCAAACTCACCTAAATTACTTCGGCTATCACAAATCACCCCCAACTACATTTTACAGCAACAAACTAAGCCCAATCACTTTAAAATTACAAAAAAATGCTAAAAATCATAACAACCTATACCAGAATCACCTAAATTACTTCGGCTACCGTAAATCACCCCCAACTATCCCTTACCACAACAAACCAAACCATATCATCTTAAAATTACAAAAAAAGGTTTACAAATCATAACAAACTATGCTAGACTCACCTAAATAACTTCGGCAACTCTAAATCATCACCAACTAACCCTTACCACAACAAACTAAACCCAATCACTTTTAAATTACAAAAAAATGCTACTAACCATAGCAAACTATGCCAAACTCACCTAAATTACTTCGGCTATCAAAAGTCACCCCCAACTACACTTTACAGCAACAAACTAACCCCAATCAATTTAAAATTACAAAAAAATGCTAAATATCATAACAAACTATACCAGAATCACCTAAATTACTTCGGCTACCGTAACCCACCCCCAACTATCCCTTACCACAACAAACCAAACCATATCATTTTAAAATTACAAAAAAAAGTGTACAAATCGTAACAAACTAGGCCAGACTCACCTAAATTACTTCGGCTACTCTAAATCATCACCAACTAACCCTTACCACTACAAACTAAACCCAATCAATTTTAAATTACAAAAAAATGCTACTAACTATAGCAAACTATGCCAAACTCACCTAAATTACTTCGGCTATCAAAAATCACCCCCAACTACACTTTACAGCAACAAACTAAGCCGAATCACTTTAAAATTTAAAAAAAAAGCGAAAAATCTTAACAAACTATACCAGAATCACCTAAATTACTTCGGCTACCGTAAATCACCCCCAACTATCCCTTACCACAACAAACCAAACCATATCATCTTAAAATTACAAAAAAAGGTGTACAAATCATAACAAACTATTCCAGACTCACCTAAATTACTTCGGCTGCTCTAAATCATCACTAACTAACCCTTACCACAACAAACTAGACCCAATCACTTTTAAATTAAAAAAAATGCTACTAACCATAGCAAACTATGCCAAACTCACCTAAATTACTTCGGCTATCAAAAATCACCCCCAACTACACTTTACAGCAACAAACGAAGCCCAATCACTTTAAAATTACAAAAAAATGCTAAAAATCATAACAAACTATACCAGGATCACCTAAATTACTTCGGCTATCGTAAGTCACCCCCAACTATCCCTTACCACAACAAACCAAACCATATCATTTTAAAATTACAAAAAAAGGTGTACAAATTATAACAAATTATGCCAGACTCACCTAAATTACTTCGGCTACTCTAAATCATCACCAACTAACCCTTAACACAACAAAATAAACCCAATCACTTTTAAATTACAAAAAAATGCTACTAACCATAGCAAACTATGCCAAACTCACCTAAATTACTTCGGCTATCAAAAATCACACCCAACTACACTTTACAGCAACAAACTAAGCCCAATTACTTTAAAATTACAAAAAAATGCTAAAAATCATAACAAACTATACCAGATTCACCTAAATTACTTCGGCTACCGTTAATCACCCCCAACTATCCCTTACCACAACAAACCAAACCATATCATTTTAAAATTACAAAAAAAAGTGTACAAATCATAACAAACTATGCCAGACTCACCTAAATTTCTTCGACTACTCTAAATCATCACCAACTAACCCTTACCACAACAAACTAAACCCAATCACTTTTAAATTACAAAAAAATGCTACTAATCATAGCAAACTATGCCAAACTCACCTAAATTACTTCGGCTATCAAAAATCACCCCCAACTACACTTTACAGCAACAAACTAAGCCCAATAATTTTCAAATTACAAAAAAATGCTAAAAATCATATCAAACTATACCAGAATCACCTATATTACTTCGGCTACTCTAAATCATCACCAACTAACCCTTACCACAACAAACTAAACCCAATCACTTTTAAATTACAAAAAAATGCTACTAACCATAGCAAACTATGCCATACTCACCTAAATTACTTCGGCTATCAAAAATCACCCCCAACTACAACCGCAACAAACTAAGCCCAATCACATTAAAAGTACAAAAAAATGCTAAAAATCATAACAAACTATACCAGAATCACCTAAATTACTTCGGCTACCGTAAATCACCCCCAACTATCCCTTACCACAACAAACCAAACCATATCATCTTAAAATTACAAAAAAGGTGTACAAATCATAACAAACTATGCCAGACTTACCTAAATTACTTCGGCTACTCTAAATCATCACCAACTAACCCTTACCACAACAAACTAAACCCAATCACTTTTAAATTACAAAAAAATCCTACTAACCATAGCAAACTATGCCAAACTCAACTAAATTACTTCGGCTATCAAAAATCACCTCCAACTACACTTTACAGCAACAAACTAAGCCCAATCACTTTAAAATTACAAAAAAATGCTAAAAATCATAACAAACTATACTAGAATCACCTAAATTACTTCGGCTATCAAAAATCACCCCCAACTACACTTTACAGCAACAAACTAAGCCCAATCACTGTAAAATTACAAAAAAATGCTAAAAATCATAACAAACTATACCAGAATCACCTAAATTACTTCGGCTACCGTAAATCACGCCGAACTATCCCTTACCACAACAAGCCAAACCATATCATATTAAAATTACAAAAAAAGATGTACAAATCATAACAAACTATGCCAGACTCACCTAAATTATTTCGGCTACTCTAAATCATCACCAACTAACCCTTACCACAACAAACTAAACCCAATCACTTTTAAATTACAAAAAAATGCTACTAATAATAGCAAACTACACCAAACTCACCTAAATTACTTCGGCTATCACAAATCACCCCCAACTACATTTTACAGCAACAAACTAAGCCCAATCACTTTAAAATTACAAAAAAATGCTAAAAATCATAACAACCTATACCAGAATCACCTAAATTACTTCGGCTACCGTAAATCACCCCCAACTATCCCTTACCACAACAAACCAAACCATATCATCTTAAAATTACAAAAAAAGGTTTACAAATCATAACAAACTATGCCAGACTCACCTAAATAACTTCGGCAACTCTAAATCATCACCAACTAACCCTTACCACAACAAACTAAACCCAATCACTTTTAAATTACAAAAAAATGCTACTAACCATAGCAAACTATGCCAAACTCACCTAAATTACTTCGGCTATCAAAAGTCACCCCCAACTACACTTTACAGCAACAAACTAACCCCAATCAATTTAAAATTACAAAAAAATGCTAAATATCATAACAAACTATACCAGAATCACCTAAATTACTTCGGCTACCGTAAATCACCCCCAACTATCCCTTACCACAACAAACCAAACCATATCATCTTAAAATTACAAAAAAAAGTGTACAAATCGTAACAAACTATGCCAGACTCACCTAAATTACTTCGGCTACTCTAAATCATCACCAACTAACCCTTACCACTACAAACTAAACCCAATCAATTTTAAATTACAAAAAAATGCTACTAACTATAGCAAACTATGCCAAACTCACCTAAATTACTTCGGCTATCAAAAATCACCCCCAACTACACTTTACAGCAACAAACTAAGCCGAATCACTTTAAAATTAAAAAAAAAAGCGAAAAATCATAACAAACTATACCAGAATCACCTAAATTACTTCGGCTACCGTAAATCACCCCCAACTATCCCTTACCACAACAAACCAAACCATATCATCTTAAAATTACAAAAAAAGGTGTACAAATCATAACAAACTATTCCAGACTCACCTAAATTACTTCGGCTGCTCTAAATCATCACTAACTAACCCTTACCACAACAAACTAGACCCAATCACTTTTAAATTAAAAAAAAATGCTACTAACCATAGCAAACTATGCCAAACTCACCTAAATTACTTCGGCTATCAAAAATCACCCCCAACTACACTTTACAGCAACAAACGAAGCCCAATCACTTTAAAATTACAAAAAAATGCTAAAAATCATAACAAACTATACCAGGATCACCTAAATTACTTCGGCTATCGTAAGTCACCCCCAACTATCCCTTACCACAACAAACCAAACCATATCATTTTAAAATTACAAAAAAAGGTGTACAAATTATAACAAATTATGCCAGACTCACCTAAATTACTTCGGCTACTCTAAATCATCACCAACTAACCCTTAACACAACAAAATAAACCCAATCACTTTTAAATTACAAAAAAATGCTACTAACCATAGCAAACTATGCCAAACTCACCTAAATTACTTCGGCTATCAAAAATCACACCCAACTACACTTTACAGCAACAAACTAAGCCCAATTACTTTAAAATTACAAAAAAATGCTAAAAATCATAACAAACTATACCAGATTCACCTAAATTACTTCGGCTACCGTAAATCACCCCCAACTATCCCTTACCACAACAAACCAAACCATATCATTTTAAAATTACAAAAAAAAGTGTACAAATCATAACAAACTATGCCAGACTCACCTAAATTTCTTCGACTACTCTAAATCATCACCAACTAACCCTTACCACAACAAACTAAACCCAATCACTTTTAAATTACAAAAAAATGCTACTAATCATAGCAAACTATGCCAAACTCACCTAAATTACTTCGGCTATCAAAAATCACCCCCAACTACACTTTACAGCAACAAACTAAGCCTAATAATTTTCAAATTACAAAAAAATGCTAAAAATCATATCAAACTATACCAGAATCACCTAAATTACTTCGGCTACCATAAATCACCCCCAACTATCCCTTACCACAACAAACCAAACCATATCATCTTAAAATTACAAAAAAAGGTGTACAAATCATAACAAACTATGCCAGACTCACCTAAATTACTTCGGCTACTCTAAATCATCACCAACTAACCCTTACCACAACAAACTAAACCCAATCACTTTTAAATTACAAAAAAATGCTACTAACCATAGCAAACTATGCCAAACTCACCTAAATTACTTCGGCTATCAAAAATCACCCCCAACTACAACCGCAACAAACTAAGCCCAATCACTTTAAAAGTACAAAAAAATGCTAAAAATCATAACAAACTATACCAGAATCACCTAAATTACTTCGGCTACCGTAAATCACCCCCAACTATACCTTACCACAACAAACCAAACCATATCATCTTAAAATTACAAAAAAGGTGTACAAATCATAACAAACTACGCCAGACTTACCTAAATTACTTCGGCTACTCTAAATCATCACCAACTAACCCTTACCACAACAAACTAAACCCAATCACTTTTAAATTACAAAAAAATGCTACTAACCATAGCAAACTATGCCAAACTCACCTAAATTACTTCAGCTATCTAAAATCACCCCCAACTACACTTTACAGCAACAAACTAATCCCAATCACTTTAAAATTACAAAAAAATGCTAAAAATCATAACAAACGATACCAGAATCACCTAAATTACTTCGGCTACCGTAAATCACCCCCAACTATCCCTTACCACAACAAACCAAACCATATCATCTTAAAATTACAAAAAAGGTGTACAAATCATAACAAACTACGCCAGACTTACCTAAATTACTTCGGCTACTCTAAATCATCACCAACTAACCCTTACCACAACAAACTAAACCCAATCACATTTAAATTACAAAAAAATGCTACTAACCATAGCAAACTATGCCAAACTCACCTAAATTACATCGGCTATCAAAAATCACCCCCAACTACACTTTACAGCAACAAACTAAGCCCAATCACTTTAAAATTACAAAAAAATACTAAAAATCATATCAAACTATACCAGAATCACCCAAATTACTTCGGCTACCGTAAATCACCCCCAACTTTCCCTTACCACAACAAACCAAACCATATCATCTTAAAATTACAAAAAAAGGTGTACAAATCATAACAAACTATGCCAGACTCACCTAAATTACTTCGGCTACTCTAAATCATCACCAACTAACCCTTACCACAACAAACTAAACCCAATCACTTTTAAATAACAAAAAAATGCTACTAACCATAGCAAACTATGCCAAACTCACCTAAATTACTTCAGCTATCTAAAATCACCCCCAACTACACTTTACAGCAACAAACTAATCCCAATCACTTTAAAATTACAAAAAAATGCTAAAAATCATAACAAACGATACCAGAATCACCTAAATTACTTCGGCTACCGTAAATCACCCCCAACTATCCCTTACCACAACAAACCAAACCATATCATCTTAAAATTACAAAAAAGGTGTACAAATCATAACAAACTATGCCAGACTTACCTAAATTACTTCGGCTACTCTAAATCATCACCAACTAACCCTTACCACAACAAACTAAACCCAATCACTTTTAAATTACAAAAAAATGCTTCTAACCATAGAAAACTATGCCAAACTCACCTAATTTACTTCGGCTATCAAAAATCACCCCCAACTACACTTTACAGCAACAAACTAAGCCCAATCACTTTAAAATTACAAAAAATGCTAAAAATCATAACAAACTATACCAGAATCACCTAAATTACTTCGGCTACCGTAAATCACCCCCAGCTAACCCTTACCACAACAAACCAAACCATATCATCTTAAAATTACAAAAAAAAGGTGTACAAATCATAACAAACTATGCCAGACTCACCTAAATTACTTCGGTTACTCTAAATCAATACCAACTAACCCTTACCACAACAAACTAAACCCAATCACTTTTAAATTACAAAAAAATGCTACTAACCATAGCAAACTATGCCAAACTCACCTAAATTACTTCGGCTACCATAAATCATCACCAACTAATCCCTACCACAACAAACTAAACCCAATCACTTTTAAATTACAAAAAAATGCTACTAACCATAGCAAACTATGCCAAACTCACCTAAATTACTTCGGCTATCAAAAAGGCCCCCAACTACACTTTACAGCAACAAACTAAGCCCAATCACTTTAAAATTACAAAAAAATGATAAAAATCATAACAAACTATACCAGAATCACCTAAATTACTTCGGCTACCGTAAATCACCCCCAACTATCCCTTACCACAACAAACCAAACCATATCATCTTAAAATGACAAAAAAAGGTGTACAAATCATAACAAACAATTCCAGACTCACCTAAATTACTTCGGCTACTCTAAATCATCACCAACTAACCCTTACCACAACAAACTAAACCCAATCACTTTTAAATTACAAAAAAATGCTACTAACCATAGCAAACTATGCCAAACTCACCTAAATTACATCGGCTATCAAAAATCACCTCCAACTACACTTTATAGCAACAAACTAAGCCCAATCACTTTAAAATTAAAAAAAAATTATAAAAATCATAACAAACTATACCAGAATTACCTAAATTACTTCGGCTACCGTAAATCACCCCCAACTATCCCTTAACACAACAAACCAAACCATATCATCTTAAAATTACAAGAAAAAGAGTACAAATCATAACAAACTATGCCAGACTCACCTAAATTACTTCGGCTACTTTAAATCATCACCAACTAACCCTTACCACAACAAACTAAACCCAATCACTTTTTATTTACAAAAAAATGCTACTAACCATAGCAAACTATGCCAAACTCCCCTAAATTACTTCGGCTACCATAAATCATCACCAACTAACCCTTATCACAACAAACTAAACCCAATCATTTTTAAATTACAAAAAAATGCTACTAACCATTGCAAACTATGCCAAACTCACCTAAATTACTTCGGCTATCAAAAATCACCCCCAACTACACTTTACAGCAACCAACTAAGCCCAATCACTTTAAAATTACAAAAAAATGCTAAAAATCATAACAAATTATACCAGAATCACCTAAATTACTTTGGCAACCGTAAATCACCCCCAACTATCCCTTACCACAACAAACCAAACCATACCAACTTAAAATTACAAAAAAAAGTGTACAAATCATAACAAACTATGAAAGACTCACCTAAATTACTTCGGCTACTCTAAATCATCACCAACTTACCCTTGCCACAACAAACTAAACCCAATCACTTTTAAATTACAAAAAAATGCTACTAACCATAGCAAACTATGCCAAACTCACCTAAATTACCTCGGCTATCAAAAATCACACCCAACTACACTTTACAGCAACAAACTAAGCCCAATTACTTTAAAATTACAAAAAAATGCTAAAAATCATAACAAACTATACCAGATTCACCTAAATTACTTCGGCTACCGTAAATCACCCCCAACTATCCCTTACCACAACAAACCAAACCATATCATTTTAAAATTACAAAAAAAAGTGTACAAATCATAACAAACTATGCCAGACTCACCTAAATTTCTTCGACTACTCTAAATCATCACCAACTAACCCTTACCACAACAAACTAAACCCAATCACTTTTAAATTACAAAAAAATGCTACTAATCATAGCAAACTATGCCAAACTCACCTAAATTACTTCGGCTATCAAAAATCACCCCCAACTACACTTTACAGCAACAAACTAAGCCTAATAATTTTCAAATTACAAAAAAATGCTAAAAATCATATCAAACTATACCAGAATCACCTAAATTACTTCGGCTACCATAAATCACCCCCAACTATCCCTTACCACAACAAACCAAACCATATCATCTTAAAATTACAAAAAAAGGTGTACAAATCATAACAAACTATGCCAGACTCACCTAAATTACTTCGGCTACTCTAAATCATCACCAACTAACCCTTACCACAACAAACTAAACCCAATCACTTTTAAATTACAAAAAAATGCTACTAACCATAGCAAACTATGCCAAACTCACCTAAATTACTTCGGCTATCAAAAATCACCCCCAACTACAACCGCAACAAACTAAGCCCAATCACTTTAAAAGTACAAAAAAATGCTAAAAATCATAACAAACTATACCAGAATCACCTAAATTACTTCGGCTACCGTAAATCACCCCCAACTATACCTTACCACAACAAACCAAACCATATCATCTTAAAATTACAAAAAAGGTGTACAAATCATAACAAACTACGCCAGACTTACCTAAATTACTTCGGCTACTCTAAATCATCACCAACTAACCCTTACCACAACAAACTAAACCCAATCACTTTTAAATTACAAAAAAATGCTACTAACCATAGCAAACTATGCCAAACTCACCTAAATTACTTCAGCTATCTAAAATCACCCCCAACTACACTTTACAGCAACAAACTAATCCCAATCACTTTAAAATTACAAAAAAATGCTAAAAATCATAACAAACGATACCAGAATCACCTAAATTACTTCGGCTACCGTAAATCACCCCCAACTATCCCTTACCACAACAAACCAAACCATATCATCTTAAAATTACAAAAAAGGTGTACAAATCATAACAAACTACGCCAGACTTACCTAAATTACTTCGGCTACTCTAAATCATCACCAACTAACCCTTACCACAACAAACTAAACCCAATCACTTTTAAATAACAAAAAAATGCTACTAACCATAGCAAACTATGCCAAACTCACCTAAATTACTTCGGCTATCAAAAATCACCCCCAACTACACTTTACAGCAACAAACTAATCCCAATCACTTTAAAATTACAAAAAAATGCTAAAAATCATAACAAACTATACCAGAATCACCTAAATTACTTCGGCTACCGTAAATCACCCCCAACTATCCCTTACCACAACAAACCAAACCATATCATCTTAAAATTACAAAAAAAGGTGTACAAATCATAACAAATTATGCCAGACTCACCTAATTACTTCGGCTACTCTAAATCATCACCAACTAACCCTTACCACAACAAACTAAACCCAATCACATTTAAATTACAAAAAAATGCTACTAACCATAGCAAACTATGTCAAACTCACCTAAATTACATCGGCTATCAAAAATCACCCCCAACTACACTTTACAGCAACAAACTAAGCCCAATCACTTTAAAATTACAAAAAAATACTAAAAATCATATCAAACTATACCAGAATCACCCAAATTACTTCGGCTACCATAAATCAAACCCAACTATCCCTTACCACAACAAACCAAACCATATCATCTTAAAATTACAATAAAAGGTGTACAAACCATAACAAACTATGCCAGACTAACCTAAATTACTTCGGCTACTCTAAATCATCACCAACTAACCCTTAACACAACAAACTAAACTCAATCACTTTTAAATTACAAAAAAATGCTACTAACCATAGCAAACTATGCCAAACTCACCTAAATTACGTCGGCTATCAAAAATCAACCCAACTACACTTTACAGCAACAAACTAAGCCCAATCACTTTAAAATTACACAAAAATGCTAAAAATCATAACAAACTATACCATAATTACCTAAATTACTTCGGCTACCGTAAATCACCCCCAACTTTCCTTTACCACAACAAACCAAACCATATCATCTTAAAATTACAAAAAAAGGTGTACAAATCATAACAAACTATGCCAGACTCACCTAAATTACTTCGGCTACTCTAAATCATCACCAACTAACCCTTACCACAACAAACTAAACCCAATCACTTTAAAATTACAAAAAAATGCTAAAAATCATAACAAACGATACCAGAATCACCTAAATTATTTCGGCTACCGTAAATCACCCCCAACTATCCCTTACCACAACAAACCAAACCATATCATCTTAAAATTACAAAAAAGGTGTACAAATCATAACAAACTATGCCAGACTTACCTAAATTACTTCGGCTACTCTAAATCATCACCAACTAACCCTTAACACAACAAACTAAACTCAATCACTTTTAAATTACAAAAAAATGCTACTAACCATAGCAAACTATGCCAAACTCACCTAAATTACTTCAGCTATCTAAAATCACCCCCAACTACACTTTACAGCAACAAACTAATCCCAATCACTTTAAAATTACAAAAAAATGCTAAAAATCATAACAAACGATACCAGAATCACCTAAATTATTTCGGCTACCGTAAATCACCCCCAACTATCCCTTACCACAACAAACCAAACCATATCATCTTAAAATTACAAAAAAGGTGTACAAATCATAACAAACTATGCCAGACTTACCTAAATTACTTCGGCTACTCTAAATCATCACCAACTAACCCTTACCACAACAAACTAAACCCAATCACTTTTAAATTACAAAAAAATGCTTCTAACCATAGAAAACTATGCCAAACTCACCTAATTTACTTCGGCTATCAAAAATCACCTCCAACTACACTTTACAGCAACAAACTAAGCCCAATCACTTTAAAATTACAAAAAATGCTAAAAATCATAACAAACTATACCAGAATCACCTAAATTACTTCGGCTACCGTAAATCACCCCCAGCTAACCCTTACCACAACAAACCAAACCATATCATCTTAAAATTACAAAAAAAAGGTGTACAAATCATAACAAACTATGCCAGACTCACCTAAATTACTTCGGTTACTCTAAATCAATACCAACTAACCCTTACCACAACAAACTAAACCCAATCACTTTTAAATTACAAAAAAATGCTACTAACCATAGCAAACTATGCCAAACTCACCTAAATTACTTCGGCTACCATAAATCATCACCAACTAATCCCTACCACAACAAACTAAACCCAATCACTTTTAAATTACAAAAAAATGCTACTAACCATAGCAAACTATGCCAAACTCACCTAAATTACTTCGGCTATCAAAAAGGCCCCCAACTACACTTTACAGCAACAAACTAAGCCCAATCACTTTAAAATTACAAAAAAATGATAAAAATCATAACAAACTATACCAGAATCACCTAAATTACTTCGGCTACCGTAAATCACCCCCAACTATCCCTTACCACAACAAACCAAACCATATCATCTTAAAATGACAAAAAAAGGTGTACAAATCATAACAAACAATTCCAGACTCACCTAAATTACTTCGGCTACTCTAAATCATCACCAACTAACCCTTACCACAACAAACTAAACCCAATCACTTTTAAATTACAAAAAAATGCTACTAACCATAGCAAACTATGCCAAACTCACCTAAATTACATCGGCTATCAAAAATCACCTCCAACTACACTTTATAGCAACAAACTAAGCCCAATCACTTTAAAATTAAAAAAAAATTATAAAAATCATAACAAACTATACCAGAATTACCTAAATTACTTCGGCTACCGTAAATCACCCCCAACTATCCCTTAACACAACAAACCAAACCATATCATCTTAAAATTACAAGAAAAAGAGTACAAATCATAACAAACTATGCCAGACTCACCTAAATTACTTCGGCTACTTTAAATCATCACCAACTAACCCTTACCACAACAAACTAAACCCAATCACTTTTTATTTACAAAAAAATGCTACTAACCATAGCAAACTATGCCAAACTCCCCTAAATTACTTCGGCTACCATAAATCATCACCAACTAACCCTTATCACAACAAACTAAACCCAATCATTTTTAAATTACAAAAAAATGCTACTAACCATTGCAAACTATGCCAAACTCACCTAAATTACTTCGGCTATCAAAAATCACCCCCAACTACACTTTACAGCAACCAACTAAGCCCAATCACTTTAAAATTACAAAAAAATGCTAAAAATCATAACAAACTATACCAGAATCACCTAAATTACTTTGGCAACCGTAAATCACCCCCAACTATCCCTTACCACAACAAGCCAAACCATACCAACTTAAAATTACAAAAAAAAGTGTACAAATCATAACAAACTATGAAAGACTCACCTAAATTACTTCGGCTACTCTAAATCATCACCAACTTACCCTTGCCACAACAAACTAAACCCAATCACTTTTAAATTACAAAAAAATGCTACTAACCATAGCAAACTATGCCAAACTCACCTAAATTACTTCGGCTATCAAAAATCACCCCCAACTACACTTTACAGCAACAAACTAAGCCCAATCACTTTAAAATTACAAAAAAAATGCTAAAAATCATAACAAACTATACCAGAATCACCTAAATTACTTCGGCTACCGTATATCACCCCCAACTATCCCTTACCACAACAAACCAAACCATATCATCTTAAAATTACAAAAAAAGGTGTACAATCATAACAAACTATGCCAGACTCACCTAAATTACTTCGGCTACTCTAAATCAACACCAACTAACCCTTACCACAACAAACTAAACTCAATCACGTTTAAATTACAAAAAAATGCTACTAACCATAGCAAACTATGCCAAACTCACCTAAATTACTTCGGCTATCAAAAATCACCCCCAACTACACATTATAGCAACAAAATAAGCCCAATCACTTTAAAATTACAAAAAAATTCTAAAAATCATAACAAACTATACCAGAATCACCTAAATTACTTCGGCTACCGTAAATCACCCCCAACAATCCCTTACCACAACAAACCAAACCATACCAACTTAAAATTACAAAAAAAAGTGTACAAATCATAACAAACTATGAAAGACTCACCTAAATTACTTCGGCTACTCTAAATCATCACCAACTTACCCTTGCCACAACAAACTAAACCCAATCACTTTTAAATTACAAAAAAATGCTACTAACCATAGCAAACTATGCCAAACTCACCTAAATTACTTCGGCTATCAAAAATCACCCCCAACTACACTTTACAGCAACAAACTAAGCCCAATCACTTTAAAATTACAAAAAAAAATGCTAAAAATCATAACAAACTATACCAGAATCACCTAAATTACTTCGGCTACCGTATATCACCCCCAACTATCCCTTACCACAACAAACCAAACCATATCATCTTAAAATTACAAAAAAAGGTGTACAAATCATAACAAACTATGCCAGACTCACCTAAATTACTTCGGCTAATCTAAATCATCATCAACTAACCCTTACCACAACAAACTAAAATCAATCACGTTTAAATTACAAAAAAATGCTACTAACCATAGCAAACTATGACAAACTCACCTAAATTACTTCGGCTATCAAAAATCACCCCCAACTACACATTACAGCAACAAACTAAGCCCAATCACTTTAAAATTACAAAAAAATGCTAAAAATCATAACAAACTATTCCAGAATCACCTAAATTACTTCGGCTACCGTAAATCACCCCCAACTATCTCTTACCACAACAAACCAAACCATGTCATCTTAAAATTACAAAAAAAGGTGTACAAATCATAACAAATTATGCCAGACTCACCTAATTTACTTCGGCTACTCTAAATCATCACCAACTAACCCTTACCACAACAAACTAAACCCAATCACTTTTAAATTACAAAAAAATGCTACTAATCATAGCAAACTATGCCAAACTCACCTAAATTACTTCGGCTATCAAAAATCACCCCCAATTACACATTACAGCAACAAACTAAGCCCAATCACTTTAAAATTACAAAAAAATTCTAAAAATCATATCAAACTATACCAGAATCACCTAAATTACTTCGGCTACCATAAATCACCCCCAACTATCCCTTACCACAACAAACCAAACCATATCATCTTAAAATTACAAAAAAAGGTGTACAAATCATAACAAACTATGCCAGACTCACCTAAATTACTTCGGCTACTCTAAATCATCACCAACTAACCCTTACCACAACAAACTAAACCCAATCACTTTTAAATTACAAAAAAATGCTACTAACCATAGCAAACTATGCCAAACTCACCTAAATTACTTCGGCTATCAAAAATCACCCCCAACTACAACCGCAACAAACTAAGCCCAATCACTTTAAAAGTACAAAAAAATGCTAAAAATCATAACAAACTATACCAGAATCACCTAAATTACTTCGGCTACCGTAAATCACCCCCAACTATCCCTTACCACAACAAACCAAACCATATCATCTTAAAATTACAAAAAAGGTGTACAAATCATAACAAACTATGCCAGACTCACCTAAATTACTTCGGCTACTCTAAATCATCACCAACTAACCCTTACCACAACAAACTAAACCCAATCACTTTTAAATTACAAAAAAAAGCTACTAACCTTAGCAATCTATGCCAAACTCACCTAAATTACTTCGGCTACCATAAATCATCACCAAGTAACCCTTACCACAACAAACTAAACTTAATCACTTTTAAATTACAAAAAAATGCTACTAACCATAGCAAACTATGCCAAACTCACCTAAATTACTTCGGCTATCAAAAATCACCCCCAACTACACTTTACAGCAACAAACTAAGCCCAATAATTTTCAAATTACAAAAAAATGCTAAAAATCATATCAAACTATACCAGAATCACCTAAATTACTTCGGCTACCATAAATCACCCCCAACTATCCCTTACCACAACAAACCAAACCATATCATCTTAAAATTACAAAAAAAGGTGTACAAATCATAACAAACTATGCCAGACTCACCCAAATTACTTCGGCTACTCTAAATCATCACCAACTAACCCTTACCACAACAAACTAAACCCAATCACTTTTAAATTACAAAAAAATGCTACTAACCATAGCAAACTATGCCAAACTCACCTAAATTACTTCGGCTATCAAAAATCACCCCCAACTACAACCGCAACAAACTAAGCCCAATCACTTTAAAAGTACAAAAAAATGCTAAAAATCATAACAAACTATACCAGAATCACCTAAATTACTTCGGCTACCGTAAATCACCCCCAACTATCCCTTACCACAACAAACCAAACCATATCATCTTAAAATTACAAAAAAGGTGTACAAATCATAACAAACTATGCCAGACTCACCTAAATTACTTCGGCTACCATAAATCATCACCAAGTAACCCTTACCACAACAAACTAAACCCAATCACTTTTAAATTACAAAAAAATCCTACTAACCATAGCAAACTATGCCAAACTCACCTAAATTACTTCGGCTATCAAAAATCACCTCCAACTACACTTTACAGCAACAAACTAAGCCCAATCACTTTAAAATTACAAAAAAATGCTAAAAATCATAAGAAACTATACTAGAATCACCTAAATTACTTCGGCTATCGTAAATCACCCCCAACTATCCCTTACCACAACAAACCAAACCATATCATCTTAAAATTACAAAAAAAGGTGTACAAATCATAACAAACTATGCCAGACTCACCTAAATTACTTCGGCTACTCTAAATCATCATCAACTAACCCTTACCACAACAAACTAAAATCAATCACGTTTAAATTACAAAAAAATGCTACTAACCATAGCAAACTATGCCAAACTCACCTAAATTACTTCGGCTATCAAAAATCACCCCCAACTACACATTACAGCAACAAACTAAGCCCAATCACTTTAAAATTACAAAAAAATGCTAAAAATCATAACAAACTATTCCAGAATCACCTAAATTACTTCGGCTACCGTAAATCACCCCCAACTATCTCTTACCACAACAAACCAAACCATGTCATCTTAAAATTACAAAAAAAGGTGTACAAATCATAACAAATTATGCCAGACTCACCTAATTTACTTCGGCTACTCTAAATCATCACCAACTAACCCTTACCACAACAAACTAAACCCAATCACTTTTAAATTACAAAAAAATGCTACTAATCATAGCAAACTATGCCAAACTCACCTAAATTACTTCGGCTATCAAAAATCACCCCCAATTACACATTACAGCAACAAACTAAGCCCAATCACTTTAAAATTACAAAAAAATTCTAAAAATCATATCAAACTATACCAGAATCACCTAAATTACTTCGGCTACCATAAATCACCCCCAACTATCCCTTACCACAACAAACCAAACCATATCATCTTAAAATTACAAAAAAAGGTGTACAAATCATAACAAACTATGCCAGACTCACCTAAATTACTTCGGCTACTCTAAATCATCACCAACTAACCCTTACCACAACAAACTAAACCCAATCACTTTTAAATTACAAAAAAATGCTACTAACCATAGCAAACTATGCCAAACTCACCTAAATTACTTCGGCTATCAAAAATCACCCCCAACTACAACCGCAACAAACTAAGCCCAATCACTTTAAAAGTACAAAAAAATGCTAAAAATCATAACAAACTATACCAGAATCACCTAAATTACTTCGGCTACCGTAAATCACCCCCAACTATCCCTTACCACAACAAACCAAACCATATCATCTTAAAATTACAAAAAAGGTGTACAAATCATAACAAACTATGCCAGACTCACCTAAATTACTTCGGCTACTCTAAATCATCACCAACTAACCCTTACCACAACAAACTAAACCCAATCACTTTTAAATTACAAAAAAAAGCTACTAACCTTAGCAATCTATGCCAAACTCACCTAAATTACTTCGGCTACCATAAATCATCACCAAGTAACCCTTACCACAACAAACTAAACTTAATCACTTTTAAATTACAAAAAAATGCTACTAACCATAGCAAACTATGCCAAACTCACCTAAATTATTTCGGCTATCAAAAATCACCCCCAACTACACTTTACAGCAACAAACTAAGCCCAATAATTTTCAAATTACAAAAAAATGCTAAAAATCATATCAAACTATACCAGAATCACCTAAATTACTTCGGCTACCATAAATCACCCCCAACTATCCCTTACCACAACAAACCAAACCATATCATCTTAAAATTACAAAAAAAGGTGTACAAATCATAACAAACTATGCCAGACTCACCCAAATTACTTCGGCTACTCTAAATCATCACCAACTAACCCTTACCACAACAAACTAAACCCAATCACTTTTAAATTACAAAAAAATGCTACTAACCATAGCAAACTATGCCAAACTCACCTAAATTACTTCGGCTATCAAAAATCACCCCCAACTACAACCGCAACAAACTAAGCCCAATCACTTTAAAAGTACAAAAAAATGCTAAAAATCATAACAAACTATACCAGAATCACCTAAATTACTTCGGCTACCGTAAATCACCCCCAACTATCCCTTACCACAACAAACCAAACCATATCATCTTAAAATTACAAAAAAGGTGTACAAATCATAACAAACTATGCCAGACTTACCTAAATTACTTCGGCTACTCTAAATCATCACCAACTAACCCTTACCACAACAAACTAAACCCAATCACTTTTAAATTACAAAAAAATGCTACTAACCATAGCAAACTATGCCAAACTCACCTAAATTACTTCAGCTATCTAAAATCACCCCCAACTACACTTTACAGCAACAAACTAATCCCAATCACTTTAAAATTACAAAAAAATGCTAAAAATCATAACAAACGATACCAGAATCACCTAAATTACTTCGGCTACCGTAAATCACCCCTAACTATCCCTTACCACAACAAACCAAACCATATCATCTTAAAATTACAAAAAAGGTGTACAAATCATAACAAACTACGCCAGACTTACCTAAATTACTTCGGCTACTCTAAATCATCACCAACTAACCCTTACCACAACAAACTAAACCCAATCACTTTTAAATAACAAAAAAATGCTACTAACCATAGCAAACTATGCCAAACTCACCTAAATTACTTCGGCTATCAAAAATCACCCCCAACTACACTTTACAGCAACAAACTAATCCCAATCACTTTAAAATTACAAAAAAATGCTAAAAATCATAACAAACTATACCAGAATCACCTAAATTACTTCGGCTACCGTAAATCACCCCCAACTATCCCTTACCACAACAAACCAAACCATATCATCTTAAAATTACAAAAAAAGATGTACAAATCATAACAAATTATGCCAGACTCACCTAATTACTTCGGCTACTCTAAATCATCACCAACTGACCCTTACCACAACAAACTAAACCCAATCACTTTTAAATTACAAAAAAATGCTACTAACCATAGCAAACTATGCCAAACTCACCTAAATTACTTCAGCTATCTAAAATCACCCCCAACTACACTTTACAGCAACAAACTAATCCCAATCACTTTAAAATTACAAAAAAATGCTAAAAATCATAACAAACGATACCAGAATCTCCTAAATTACTTCAGCTACCGTAAATCACCCCCAACTATCCCTTACCACAACAAACCAAACCATATCATCTTAAAATTACAAAAAAGGTGTACAAATCATAACAAACTACGCCAGACTTACCTAAATTACTTCGGCTACTCTAAATCATCACCAACTAACCCTTACCACAACAAACTAAACCCAATCACTTTTAAATAACAAAAAAATGCTACTAACCATAGCAAACTATGCCAAACTCACCTAAATTACTTCGGCTATCAAAAATCTCCCCCAACTACACTTTACAGCAACAAACTAATCCCAATCACTTTAAAATTACAAAAAAATGCTAAAAATCATAACAAACTATACCAGAATCATCTAAATTACTTCGGCTACCGTAAATCACCCCCAACTATCCCTTACCACAACAAACCAAACCATATCATCTTAAAATTACAAAAAAGGTGTACAAATCATAACAAACTACGCCAGACTTACCTAAATTACTTCGGCTACTCTAAATCATCACCAACTAACCCTTACCACAACAAACTAAACCCAATCACTTTTAAATAACAAAAAAATGCTACTAACCATAGCAAACTATGCCAAACTCACCTAAATTACTTCGGCTATCAAAAATCACCCCCAACTACACTTTACAGCAACAAACTAATCCCAATCACTTTAAAATTACAAAAAAATGCTAAAAATCATAACAAACTATACCAGAATCACCTAAATTACTTCGGCTACCGTAAATCTCCCCCAGCTAACCCTTACCACAACAAACCAAACCATATCATCTTAAAATTACAAAGAAAAGGTGTACAAATCATAACAAACTATGCCAGACTCACCTAAATTACTTCGGTTACTCTAAATCAACACCAACTAACCCTTACCACAACAAACTAAACCCAATCACTTTTAAATTACAAAAAAATGCTACTAACCATAGCAAACTATGCCAAACTCACCTAAATTACTTCGGCTACCATAAATCATCACCAACTAATCCCTACCACAACAAACTAAACCCAATCACTTTTAAATTACAAAAAAATGCTACTAACCATAGCAAACTATGCCAAACTCACCTAAATTACTTCGGCTATCAAAAATGACCCCCAACTACACTTTACAGCAACAAACTAAGCCCAATCACTTTAAAATTACAAAAAAATGATAAAAATCATAACAAACTATACCAGAATCACCTAAATTACTTCGGCTACCGTAAATCACCCCCAACTATCCCTTACCACAACAAACCAAACCATATCATCTTAAAATGACAAAAAAAGGTGTACAAATCATAACAAACAATTCCAGACTCACCTAAATTACTTCGGCTACTCTAAATCATCACCAACTAACCCTTACCACAACAAACTAAACCCAATCACTTTTAAATTACAAAAAAATGCTACTAACCATAGCAAACTATGCCAAACTCACCTAAATTACATCGGCTATCAAAAATCACCTCCAACTACACTTTATAGCAACAAACTAAGCCCAATCACTTTAAAATTAAAAAAAAATTATAAAAATCATAACAAACCATACCAGAATTACCTAAATTACTTCGGCTACCGTAAATCACCCCCAACTATCCCTTACCACAACAAACCAAACCATATCATCTTAAAATTACAAGAAAAAGAGTACAAATCATAACAAACTATGCCAGACTCACCTAAATTACTTCGGCTACTTTAAATCATCACCAACTAACCCTTACCACAACAAACTAAACCCAATCACTTTTTATTTACAAAAAAATGCTACTAACCATAGCAAACTATGCCAAACTCCCCTAAATTACTTCGGCTACCATAAATCATCACCAACTAACCCTTATCACAACAAACTAAACCCAATCATTTTTAAATTACAAAAAAATGCTACTAACCATTGCAAACTATGCCAAGCTCACCTAAATTACTTCGGCTATCAAAAATCACCCCCAACTACACTTTACAGCAACCAACTAAGCCCAATCACTTTAAAATTACAAAAAAATGCTAAAAATCATAACAAACTATACCAGAATCACCTAAATTACTTTGGCAACCGTAAATCACCCCCAACTATCCCTTACCACAACAAACCAAACCATACCAACTTAAAATTACAAAAAAAAGTGTACAAATCATAACAAACTATGAAAGACTCACCTAAATTACTTCGGCTACTCTAAATCATCACCAACTTACCCTTGCCACAACAAACTAAACCCAATCACTTTTAAATTACAAAAAAATGCTACTAACCATAGCAAACTATGCCAAACTCACCTAAATTACTTCGGCTATCAAAAATCACCCCCAACAACACTTTACAGCAACAAACTAAGCCCAATCACTTTAAAATTACAAAAAAATGCTAAAAATCATAACAAACTATACCAGAATCACCTAAATTACTTCGGCTACCGTATATCACCCCCAACTATCCCTTACCACAACAAACCAAACCATATCATCTTAAAATTACAAAAGAAGGTGTACAATCATAACAAACTATGCCAGACTCACCTAAATTACTTCGGCTACTCTAAATCAACACCAACTAACCCTTACCACAACAAACTAAACTCAATCACGTTTAAATTACAAAAAAATGCTACTAACCATAGCAAACTATGCCAAACTCACCTAAATTACTTCGGCTATCAAAAATCACCCCCAACTACACATTATAGCAACAAAATAAGCCCAATCACTTTAAAATTACAAAAAAATCTAAAAATCATAACAAACTATACCAGAATCACCTAAATTACTTCGGCTACCGTAAATCACCCCCAACAATCCCTTACCACAACAAACCAAACCATATCATCTTAAAATTACAAAAAAAGGTGTACAAATCATAACAAACTATGCCAGACTCACCTAAATTACTTCGGCTACTCTAAATCATCACCAACTAACCCTTACCACAACAAACTAAACCCAATCACTTTTAAATTACAAAAAAAAACTACTAACCTTAGCAATCTATGCCAAACTCACCTAAATTACTTCAGCTATCTAAAATCACCCCCAACTACACTTTACAGCAACAAACTAATCCCAATCACTTTAAAATTACAAAAAAATGCTAAAAATCATAACAAACGATACCAGAATCACCTAAATTACTTCGGCTACCGTAAATCACCCCCAACTATCCCTTACCACAACAAACCAAACCATATCATCTTAAAATTACAAAAAAAGGTGTACAATCATAACAAACTATGCCAGACTCACCTAAATTACTTCGGCTACTCTAAATCAACACCAACTAACCCTTACCACAACAAACTAAACTCAATCACGTTTAAATTACAAAAAAATGCTACTAACCATAGCAAACTATGCCAAACTCACCTAAATTACTTCGGCTATCAAAAATCACCCCCAACTACACATTATAGCAACAAAATAAGCCCAATCACTTTAAAATTACAAAAAAATTCTAAAAATCATAACAAACTATACCAGAATCACCTAAATTACTTCGGCTACCGTAAATCACCCCCAACAGTCCCTTACCACAACAAACCAAACCATATCATTTTAAAATTACAAAAAAAGGTGTACAAATCATAACAAACTATGCCAGACTCACCTAAATTACTTCGGCTACTCTAAATCATCACCAACTAACCCTTACCACAACAAACTAAACCCAATCACTTTTAAATTACAAAAAAAAGCTACTAACCTTAGCAATCTATGCCAAACTCACCTAAATTACTTCGGCTACCATAAATCATCACCAAGTAACCCTTACCACAAGAAACTAAACCCAATCACTTTTAAATTGCAAAAAAATCCTACTAACCATAGCAAACTATGCCAAACTCACCTAAATTACTTCGGCTATCAAAAATCACCTCCAACTACACTTCACAGCAACAAACTAAGCCCAATCACTTTAAAATTACAAAAAAATGCTAAAAATCATAACAAACTATACTAGAATCACCTAAATTACTTCGGCTATCAAAAATCACCCCCAACTACACTTTACAGCAACAAACTAAGCCCAATCACTGTAAAATTACAAAAAAATGCTAAAAATCATAACAAACTATACCAGAATCACCTAAATTACTTCGGCTACCGTAAATCACGCCGAACTATCCCTTACCACAACAAGCCAAACCATATCATATTAAAATTACAAAAAAAGATGTACAAATCATAACAAACTATGCCAGACTCACCTAAATTATTTCGGCTACTCTAAATCATCACCAACTAACCCTTACCACGACAAACTAAACCCAATCACTTTTAAATTACAAAAAAATGCTACTAATAATAGCAAACTACACCAAACTCACCTAAATTACTTCGGCTATCACAAATCACCCCCAACTACATTTTACAGCAACAAACTAAGCCCAATCATTTTAAAATTACAAAAAAATGCTAAAAATCATAACAACCTATACCAGAATCACCTAAATTACTTCGGCTACCGTAAATCACCCCCAACTATCCCTTACCACAACAAACCAAACCATATCATCTTAAAATTACAAAAAAAGGTTTACAAATCATAACAAACTATGCCAGACTCACCTAAATAACTTCGGCAACTCTAAATCATCACCAACTAACCCTTACCACAACAAACTAAACCCAATCACTTTTAAATTACAAAAAAATGCTACTAACCATAGCAAACTATGCCAAACTCACCTAAATTACTTCGGCTATCAAAAGTCACCCCCAACTACACTTTACAGCAACAAACTAACCCCAATCAATTTAAAATTACAAAAAAATGCTAAATATCATAACAAACTATACCAGAATCACCTAAATTACTTCGGCTACCGTAAATCACCCCCAACTATCCCTTACCACAACAAACCAAACCATATCATCTTAAAATTACAAAAAAAAGTGTACAAATCGTAACAAACTATGCCAGACTCACCTAAATTACTTCGGCTACTCTAAATCATCACCAAGTAACCCTTAACACAACAAAATAAACCCAATCACTTTTAAATTACAAAAAAATGCTACTAACCATAGCAAACTATGCCAAACTCACCTAAATTACTTCGGCTATCAAAAATCACACCCAACTACACTTTACAGCAACAAACTAATCCCAATCACTTTAAAATTACAAAAAAATGCTAAAAATCATAACAAACGATACCAGAATCACCTAAATTACTTCGGCTACCGTAAATCACCCCCAACTATCCCTTACCACAACAAACCAAACCATATCATCTTAAAATTACAAAAAAGGTGTACAAATCATAACAAACTACGCCAGACTTACCTAAATTACTTCGGCTACTCTAAATCATCACCAACTAACCCTTACCACAACAAACTAAACCCAATCACTTTTAAATAACAAAAAAATGCTACTAACCATAGCAAACTATGCCAAACTCACCTAAATTACTTCGGCTATCAAAAATCACCCCCAACTACACTTTACAGCAACAAACTAATCCCAATCACATTAAAATTACAAAAAAATGCTAAAAATCATAACAAACTATACCAGAATCACCTAAATTACTTCGGCTACCGTAAATCACCCCCAACTATCCCTTACCACAACAAACCAAACCATATCATCTTAAAATTACAAAAAAAGGTGTACAAATCATAACAAATTATGCCAGACTCACCTAATTACTTCGGCTACTCTAAATCATCACCAACTAACCCTTACCACAACAAACTAAACCCAATCACATTTAAATTACAAAAAAATGCTACTAACCATAGCAAACTATGCCAAACTCACCTAAATTACATCGGCTATCAAAAATCACCCCCAACTACACTTTACAGCAACAAACTAAGCCCAATCACTTTAAAATTACAAAAAAATACTAAAAATCATATCAAACTATACCAGAATCACCCAAATTACTTCGGCTACCATAAATCAAACCCAACTATCCCTTACCACAACAAACCAAACCATATCATCTTAAAATTACAATAAAAGGTGTACAAACCATAACAAACTATGCCAGATTAACCTAAATTACTTCGGCTACTCTAAATCATCACCAACTAACCCTTAACACAACAAACTAAACTCAATCACTTTTAAATTACAAAAAAATGCTACTAACCATAGCAAACTATGCCAAACTCACCTAAATTACGTCGGCTATCAAAAATCAACCCAACTACACTTTACAGCAACAAACTAAGCCCAATCACTTTAAAATTACACAAAAATGCTAAAAATCATAACAAACTATACCAGAATTACCTAAATTACTTCGGCTACCGTAAATCACCCCCAACTTTCCCTTACCACATCAAACCAAACCATATCATCTTAAAATTACAAAAAAAGGTGTACAAATCATAACAAACTATGCCAGACTCACCTAAATTACTTCGGCTACTCTAAATCATCACCAACTAACCCTTACCACAACAAACTAAACCCAATCACTTTTAAATAACAAAAAAATGCTACTAACCATAGCAAACTATGCCAAACTCACCTAAATTACTTCAGCTATCTAAAATCACCCCCAACTACACTTTACAGCAACAAACTAATCCCAATCACTTTAAAATTACAAAAAAATGCTAAAAATCATAACAAACGATACCAGAATCACCTAAATTACTTCGGCTACCGTAAATCACCCCCAACTATCCCTTACCACAACAAACCAAACCATATCATCTTAAAATTACAAAAAAGGTGTACAAATCATAACAAACTATGCCAGACTTACCTAAATTACTTCGGCTACTCTAAATCATCACCAACTAACCCTTACCACAACAAACTAAACCCAATCACTTTTAAATTACAAAAAAATGCTTCTAACCATAGAAAACTATGCCAAACTCACCTAATTTACTTCGGCTATCAAAAATCACCCCCAACTACACTTTACAGCAACAAACTAAGCCCAATCACTTTAAAATTACAAAAAATGCTAAAAATCATAGCAAACTATACCAGAATCACCTAAATTACTTCGGCTACCGTAAATCACCCCCAGCTAACCCTTACCACAACAAACCAAACCATATCATCTTAAAATTACAAAAAAAAGGTGTACAAATCATAACAAACTATGCCAGACTTACCTAAATTACTTCGGTTACTCTAAATCAACACCAACTAACCCTTACCACAACAAACTAAACCCAATCACTTTTAAATTACAAAAAAATGCTACTAACCATAGCAAACTATGCCAAACTCACCTAAATTACTTCGGCTACCATAAATCATCACCAACTAATCCCTACCACAACAAACTAAACCCAATCACTTTTAAATTACAAAAAAATGCTACTAACCATAGCAAACTATGCCAAACTCACCTAAATTACTTCGGCTATCAAAAATGACCCCCAACTACACTTTACAGCAACAAACTAAGCCCAATCACTTTAAAACTACAAAAAAATGATAAAAATCATAACAAACTATACCAGAATCACCTAAATTACTTCGGCTACCGTAAATCACCCCCAACTATCCCTTACCACAACAAACCAAACCATATCATCTTAATATGACAAAAAAAGGTGTACAAATCATAACAAACAATTCCAGACTCACCTAAATTACTTCGGCTACTCTAAATAATCACCAACTAACCCTTACCACAACAAACTAAACCCAATCACTTTTAAATTACAAAAAAATGCTACTAACCATAGCAAACTATGCCAAACTCACCTAAATTACATCGGCTATCAAAAATCACCTCCAACTACACTTTATAGCAACAAACTAAGCCCAATCACTTTAAAATTAAAAAAAAATTATAAAAATCATAACAAACTATACCAGAATTACCTAAATTACTTCGGCTACCGTAAATCACCCCCAACTATCCCTTACCACAACAAACCAAACCATATCATCTTAAAATTACAAGAAAAAGAGTACAAATCATAACAAACTATGCCAGACTCACCTAAATTACTTCGGCTACTTTAAATCATCACCAACTAACCCTTACCACAACAAACTAAACCCAATCACTTTTTATTTACAAAAAAATGCTACTAACCATAGCAAACTATGCCAAACTCCCCTAAATTACTTCGGCTACCATAAATCATCACCAACTAACCCTTATCACAACAAACTAAACCCAATCATTTTTAAATTACAAAAAAATGCTACTAACCATTGCAAACTATGCCAAACTCACCTAAATTACTTCGGCTATCAAAAATCACCCCCAACTACACTTTACAGCAACCAACTAAGCCCAATCACTTTAAAATTACAAAAAAATGCTAAAAATCATAACAAACTATACCAGAATCACCTAAATTACTTTGGCAACCGTAAATCACCCCCAACTATCCCTTACCACAACAAACCAAACCATACCAACTTAAAATTACAAAAAAAAGTGTACAAATCATAACAAACTATGAAAGACTCACCTAAATTACTTCGGCTACTCTAAATCATCACCAACTTACCCTTGCCACAACAAACTAAACCCAATCACTTTTAAATTACAAAAAAATGCTACTAACCATAGCAAACTATGCCAAACTCACCTAAATTACTTCGGCTATCAAAAATCACCCCCAACTACACTTTACAGCAACAAACTAAGCCCAATCACTTTAAAATTACAAAAAAATGCTAAAAATCATAACAAACTATACCAGAATCACCTAAATTACTTCGACTACCGTATATCACCCCCAACTATCCCTTACCACAACAAACCAAACCATATCATCTTAAAATTACAAAAAAAGGTGTACAATCATAACAAACTATGCCAGACTCACCTAAATTACTTCGGCTACTCTAAATCAACACCAACTAACCCTTACCACAACAAACTAAACTCAATCACGTTTAAATTACAAAAAAATGCTACTAACCATAGCAAACTATGCCAAACTCACCTAAATTACTTCGGCTATCAAAAATCACCCCCAACTACACATTATAGCAACAAAATAAGCCCAATCACTTTAAAATTACAAAAAAATTCTAAAAATCATAACAAACTATACCAGAATCACCTAAATTACTTCGGCTACCGTAAATCACCCCCAACAATCCCTTACCACAACAAACCAAACCATATCATCTTAAAGTTACAAAAAAAGGTGTACAAATCATAACAAACTATGCCAGACTCACCTAAATTACTTCGGCTACTCTAAATCATCACCAACTAACCCTTACCACAACAAACTAAACCCAATCACTTTTAAATTACAAAAAAAAGCTACTAACCTTAGCAATCTATGCCAAACTCACCTAAATTACTTCGGCTACCATAAATCATCACCAAGTAACCCTTACCACAACAAACTAAACCCAATCACTTTTAAATTACAAAAAAATCCTACTAACCATAGCAAACTATGCCAAACTCACCTAAATTACTTCGGCTATCAAAAATCACCTCCAACTACACTTTACAGCAACAAACTAAGCCCAATCACTTTAAAATTACAAAAAAATGCTAAAAATCATAAGAAACTATACTAGAATCACCTAAATTACTTCGGCTATCGTAAATCACCCCCAACTATCCCTTACCACAACAAACCAAACCATATCATCTTAAAATTACAAAAAAAGGTGTACAAATCATAACAAACTATGCCAGACTCACCTAAATTACTTCGGCTACTCTAAATCATCATCAACTAACCCTTACCACAACAAACTAAAATCAATCACGTTTAAATTACAAAAAAATGCTACTAACCATAGCAAACTATGCCAAACTCACCTAAATTACTTCGGCTATCAAAAATCACCCCCAACTACACATTACAGCAACAAACTAAGCCCAATCACTTTAAAATTACAAAAAAATGCTAAAAATCATAACAAACTATACCAGAATCACCTAAATTACTTCGGCTACCATAAATCACCCCCAACTATCCCTTACCACAACAAACCAAACCATATCATCTTAAAATTACAAAAAAGGTGTACAAATCATAACAAACTATGCCAGACTCACCTAAATTACTTCGGCTACTCTAAATCATCACCAACTAACCCTTACCACAACAAACTAAACCCAATCACTTTTAAATTACAAAAAAAAGCTACTAACCTTAGCAATCTATGCCAAACTCACCTAAATTACTTCGGCTACCATAAATCATCACCAACTAACCCTTATCACAACAAACTAAACCCAATCATTTTTAAATTACAAAAAAATGCTACTAACCATTGCAAACTATGCCAAACTCACCTAAATTACTTCGGCTATCAAAAATCACCCCCAACTACACTTTACAGCAACCAACTAAGCCCAATCACTTTAAAATTACAAAAAAATGCTAAAAATCATAACAAACTATACCAGAATCACCTAAATTACTTTGGCTACCGTAAATCACCCCCAACTATCCCTTACCACAACAAACCAAACCATATCATCTTAAAATTACAAAAAAGGTGTACAAATCATAACAAACTATGCCAGACTTACCTAAATTACTTCGGCTACTCTAAATCATCACCAACTAACCCTTACCACAACAAACTAAACCCAATCACTTTTAAATTACAAAAAAATGCTACTAACCATAGCAAACTATGCCAAACTCACCTAAATTACTTCAGCTATCTAAAATCACCCCCAACTACACTTTACAGCAACAAACTAATCCCAATCACTTTAAAATTACAAAAAAATGCTAAAAATAATAACAAACGATACCAGAATCACCTAAATTACTTCGGCTACCGTAAATCACCCCTAACTATCCCTTACCACAACAAACCAAACCATATCATCTTAAAATTACAAAAAAGGTGTACAAATCATAACAAACTACGCCAGACTTACCTAAATTACTTCGGCTACTCTAAATCATCACCAACTAACCCTTACCACAACAAACTAAACCCAATCACTTTTAAATAACAAAAAAATGCTACTAACCATAGCAAACTATGCCAAACTCACCTAAATTACTTCGGCTATCAAAAATCACCCCCAACTACACTTTACAGCAACAAACTAATCCCAATCACTTTAAAATTACAAAAAAATGCTAAAAATCATAACAAACTATACCAGAATCACCTAAATTACTTCGGCTACCGTAAATCACCCCCAACTATCCCTTACCACAACAAACCAAACCATATCATCTTAAAATTACAAAAAAAGATGTACAAATCATAACAAATTATGCCAGACTCACCTAATTACTTCGGCTACTCTAAATCATCACCAACTGACCCTTACCACAACAAACTAAACCCAATCACTTTTAAATAACAAAAAAATGCTACTAACCATAGCAAACTATGCCAAACTCACCTAAATTACTTCGGCTATCAAAAATCAACCCCAACTACACTTTACAGCAACAAACTAATCCCAATCACTTTAAAATTACAAAAAAATGCTAAAAATCATAACAAACTATACCAGAATCACCTAAATTACTTCGGCTACCGTAAATCACCCCCAGCTAACCCTTACCACAACAAACCAAACCATATCATCTTAAAATTACAAAAAAAAGGTGTACAAATCATAACAAACTATGCCAGACTCACCTAAATTACTTCGGTTACTCTAAATCAACACCAACTAACCCTTACTACAACAAACTAAACCCAATCACTTTTAAATTACAAAAAAATGCTACTAACCATAGCAAACTATGCCAAACTCACCTAAATTACTTCGGCTACCATAAATCATCACCAACTAATCCCTACCACAACAAACTAAACCCAATCACTTTTAAATTACAAAAAAATGCTACTAACCATAGCAAACTATGCCAAACTCACCTAAATTACTTCGGCTACCATAAATCATCACCAACTAATCCCTACCACAACAAACTAAACCCAATCACTTTTAAATTACAAAAAAATGCTACTAACCATAGCAAACTATGCCAAACTCACCTAAATTACTTCGGCTATCAAAAATGACCCCCAACTACACTTTACAGCAACAAACTAAGCCCAATCACTTTAAAATTACAAAAAAATGATAAAAATCATAACAAACTATACCAGAATCACCTAAATTACTTCGGCTACCGTAAATCACCCCCAACTATCCCTTACCACAACAAACCAAACCATATCATCTTAAAATGACAAAAAAAGGTGTACAAATCATAACAAACAATTCCAGACTCACCTAAATTACTTCGGCTACTCTAAATCATCACCAACTAACCCTTACCACAACAAACTAAACCCAATCACTTTTAAATTACAAAAAAATGCTACTAACCATAGCAAACTATGCCAAACTCACCTAAATTACATCGGCTATCAAAAATCACCTCCAACTACACTTTATAGCAACAAACTAAGCCCAATCACTTTAAAATTAAAAAAAAATTATAAAAATCATAACAAACTATACCAGAATTACCTAAATTACTTCGGCTACCGTAAATCACCCCCAACTATCCCTTACCACAACAAACCAAACCATATCATCTTAAAATTACAAGAAAAAGAGTACAAATCATAACAAACTATGCCAGACTCACCTAAATTACTTCGGGTACTTTAAATCATCACCAACTAACCCTTACCACAACAAACT
The DNA here is from genome assembly GCA_964023215.1 of Eledona agricola. NCBI lineage: Eukaryota > Metazoa > Arthropoda > Insecta > Coleoptera > Tenebrionidae > Eledona > Eledona agricola. The sequence continues at coordinate 3,179,381 of OZ026863.1, forward strand.
AAACCCAATCACTTTTTATTTACAAAAAAATGCTACTAACCATAGCAAACTATGCCAAACTCCCCTAAATTACTTCGGCTACTCTAAATCATCATCAACTAACCCTTACCACAACAAACTAAAATCAATCACGTTTAAATTACAAAAAAATGCTACTAACCATAGCAAACTATGCCAAACTCACCTAAATTACTTCGGCTATCAAAAATCACCCCCAACTACACATTACAGCAACAAACTAAGCCCAATCACTTTAAAATTACAAAAAAATGCTAAAAATAATAACAAACTATTCCAGAATCACCTAAATTACTTCGGCTACTGTAAATCACCCCCAACTATCTCTTACCACAACAAACCAAACCATGTCATCTTAAAATTACAAAAAAAGGTGTACAAATCATAACAAACTATGCCAGACTCACCCAAAATTACTTCGGCTACTCTAAATCATCACCAACTAAACCTTACCACAAGAAACTAAACTCAATCAAGTTTAAATTACAAAAAAATGCTACTAACCATAGCAAACTATGCCAAACTCACCTAAATTACTTCGGCTATCAAAAATCACCCCCAACTACACTTTACAGCAACAAACTAAGCCCAATAATTTTCAAATTACAAAAAAATGCTAAAAATCATATCAAACTATACCAGAATCACCTAAATTACTTCGGCTACCATAAATCACCCCCAACTATCCCTTACCACAACAAACCAAACCATATCATCTTAAAATTACAAAAAAAGGTGTACAAATCATAACAAACTATGCCAGACTCACCTAAATTACTTCGGCTACTCTAAATCATCACCAACTAACCCTTACCACAACAAACTAAACCCAATCATTTTTAAATTACAAAAAAATGCTACTAACCATAGCAAACTATGCCAAACTCACCTAAATTACTTCGGCTATCAAAAATCACCCCCAACTACAACCGCAACAAACTAAGCCCAATCACTTTAAAAGTACAAAAAAATGCTAAAAATCATAACAAACTATACCAGAATCACCTAAATTACTTCGGCTACCGTAAATCACCCCCAACTATCCCTTACCACAACAAACCAAACCATATCATCTTAAAATTACAAAAAAGGTGTACAAATCATAACAAACTATGCCAGACTTACCTAAATTACTTCGGCTACTCTAAATCATCACCAACTAACCCTTACCACAACAAACTAAACCCAATCACTTTTAAATTACAAAAAAATGCTACTAACCATAGCAAACTATGCCAAACTCACCTAAATTACTTCAGCTATCTAAAATCACCCCCAACTACACTTTACAGCAACAAACTAATCCCAATCACTTTAAAATTACAAATAAATGCTAAAAATCATAACAAACGATACCAGAATCACCTAAATTACTTCGGCTACCGTAAATCACCCCCAACTATCCCTTACCACAACAAACCAAACCATATCATCTTAAAATTACAAAAAAGGTGTACAAATCATAACAAACTACGCCAGACTTACCTAAATTACTTCGGCTACTCTAAATCATCACCAACTAACCCTTACCACAACAAACTAAACCCAATCACTTTTAAATAACAAAAAAATGCTACTAACCATAGCAAACTATGCCAAACTCACCTAAATTACTTCGGCTATCAAAAATCACCCCCAACTACACTTTACAGCAACAAACTAATCCCAATCACTTTAAAATTACAAAAAAATGCTAAAAATCATAACAAACTATACCAGAATCACCTAAATTACTTCGGCTACCGTAAATCACCCCCAACTATCCCTTACCACAACAAACCAAACCATATCATCTTAAAATTACAAAAAAAGGTGTACAAATCATAACAAATTATGCCAGACTCACCTAATTACTTCGGCTACTCTAAATCATCACCAACTAACCCTTACCACAACAAACTAAACCCAATCACATTTAAATTACAAAAAAATGCTACTAACCATAGCAAACTATGCCAAACTCACCTAAATTACATCGGCTATCAAAAATCACCCCCAACTACACTTTACAGCAACAAACTAAGCCCAATCACTTTAAAATTACAAAAAAATACTAAAAATCATATCAAACTATACCAGAATCACCTAAATTACTTCGGCTACCATAAATCAAACCCAACTATCCCTTACCACAACAAACCAAACCATATCATCTTAAAATTACAATAAAAGGTGTACAAACCATAACAAACTATGCCAGACTAACCTAAATTACTTCGGCTACTCTAAATCATCACCAACTAACCCTTAACACAACAAACTAAACTCAATCACTTTTAAATTACAAAAAAATGCTACTAACCATAGCAAACTATGCCAAACTCACCTAAATTACGTCGGCTATCAAAAATCAACCCAACTACACTTTACAGCAACAAACTAAGCCCAATCACTTTAAAATTACACAAAAATGCTAAAAATCATAACAAACTATACCAGAATTACCTAAATTACTTCGGCTACCGTAAATCACCCCCAACTTTCCCTTACCACAACAAACCAAACCATATCATCTTAAAATTACAAAAAAAGGTGTACAAATCATAACAAACTATGCCAGACTCACCTAAATTACTTCGGCTACTCTAAATCATCACCAACTAACCCTTACCACAACAAACTAAACCCAATCACTTTTAAATAACAAAAAAATGCTACTAACCATAGCAAACTATGCCAAACTCACCTAAATTACTTCAGCTATCTAAAATCACCCCCAACTACACTTTACAGCAACAAACTAATCCCAATCACTTTAAAATTACAAAAAAATGCTAAAAATCATAACAAACGATACCAGAATCACCTAAATTACTTCGGCTACCGTAAATCACCCCCAACTATCCCTTACCACAACAAACCAAACCATATCATCTTAAAATTACAAAAAAGGTGTACAAATCATAACAAACTATGCCAGACTTACCTAAATTACTTCGGCTACTCTAAATCATCACCAACTAACCCTTACCACAACAAACTAAATCCAAACACTTTTAAATTACAAAAAAATGCTTCTAACCATAGAAAACTATGCCAAACTCACCTAATTTACTTCGGCTATTAAAATCACCCCCAACTACACTTTACAGCAACAAACTAAGCCCAATCACTTTAAAATTACAAAAAATGCTAAAAATCATAACAAACTATACCAGAATCACCTAAATTACTTCGGCTACCGTAAATCACCCCCAGCTAACCCTTACCACAACAAACCAAACCATATCATCTTAAAATTACAAAAAAAAGGTGTACAAATCATAACAAACTATGCCAGACTCACCTAAATTACTTCGGTTACTCTAAATCAACACCAACTAACCCTTACCACAACAAACTAAACCCAATCACTTTTAAATTACAAAAAAATGCTACTAACCATAGCAAACTATGCCAAACTCACCTAAATTACTTCGGCTACCATAAATCATCACCAACTAATCCCTACCACAACAAACTAAACCCAATCACTTTTAAATTACAAAAAAATGCTACTAACCATAGCAAACTATGCCAAACTCACCTAAATTACTTCGGCTATCAAAAATGTCCCCCAACTACACTTTACAGCAACAAACTAAGCCCAATCACTTTAAAATTACAAAAAAATGATAAAAATCATAACAAACTATACCAGAATCACCTAAATTACTTCGGCTACCGTAAATCACCCCCAACTATCCCTTACCACAACAAACCAAACCATATCATCTTAAAATGACAAAAAAAGGTGTACAAATCATAACAAACAATTCCAGACTCACCTAAATTACTTCGGCTACTCTAAATCATCACCAACTAACCCTTACCACAACAAACTAAACCCAATCACTTTTAAATTACAAAAAAATGCTACTAACCATAGCAAACTATGCCAAACTCACCTAAATTACATCGGCTATCAAAAATCACCTCCAACTACACTTTATAGCAACAAACTAAGCCCAATCACTTTAAAATTAAAAAAAAATTATAAAAATCATAACAAACTATACCAGAATTACCTAAATTACTTCGGCTACCGTAAATCACCCCCAACTATCCCTTACCACAACAAACCAAACCATATCATCTTAAAATTACAAGAAAAAGAGTACAAATCATAACAAATTATGCCAGACTCATCTAAATTACTTCGGCTACTTTAAATCATCACCAACTAACCCTTACCACAACAAACTAAACCCAATCACTTTTTATTTACAAAAAAATGCTACTAACCATAGCAAACTATGCCAAACTCCCCTAAATTACTTCGGCTACCATAAATCATCACCAACTAACCCTTATCACAACAAACTAAACCCAATCATTTTTAAATTACAAAAAAATGCTACTAACCATTGCAAACTATGCCAAACTCACCTAAATTACTTCGGCTATCAAAAATCACCCCCAACTACACTTTACAGCAACCAACTAAGCCCAATCACTTTACAATTACAAAAAAATGCTAAAAATCATAACAAACTATACCAGAATCACCTAAATTACTTTGGCAACCGTAAATCACCCCCAACTATCCCTTACCACAACAAACCAAACCATACCAACTTAAAATTACAAAAAAAAGTGTACAAATCATAACAAACTATGAAAGACTCACCTAAATTACTTCGGCTACTCTAAATCATCACCAACTTACCCTTGCCACAACAAACTAAACCCAATCACTTTTAAATTACAAAAAAATGCTACTAACCATAGCAAACTATGCCAAACTCACCTAAATTACTTCGGCTATCAAAAATCACCCCCAACTACACTTTACAGCAACAAACTAAGCCCAATCACTTTAAAATTACAAAAAAATGCTAAAAATCATAACAAACTATACCAGAATCACCTAAATTACTTCGGCTACCGTATATCACCCCCAACTATCCCTTACCACAACAAACCAAACCATATCATCTTAAAATTACAAAAAAAGGTGTACAATCATAACAAACTATGCCAGACTCACCTAAATTACTTCGGCTACTCTAAATCAACACCAACTAACCCTTACCACAACAAACTAAACTCAATCACGTTTAAATTACAAAAAAATGCTACTAACCATAGCAAACTATGCCAAACTCACCTAAATTACTTCGGCTATCAAAAATCACCCCCAACTACACATTATAGCAACAAAATAAGCCCAATCACTTTAAAATTACAAAAAAATTCTAAAAATCATAACAAACTATACCAGAATCACCTAAATTACTTCGGCTACCGTAAATCACCCCCAACAATCCCTTACCACAACAAACCAAACCATATCATCTTAAAATTACAAAAAAAGGTGTACAAATCATAACAAACTATGCCAGACTCACCTAAATTACTTCGGCTACTCTAAATCATCCCCAACTAACCCTTACCACAACAAACTAAACCCAATCACTTTTAAATTACAAAAAAAAGCTACTAACCTTAGCAATCTATGCCAAACTCACCTAAATTACTTCGGCTACCATAAATCATCACCAAGTAACCCTTACCACAACAAACTAAACCCAATCACTTTTAAATTACAAAAAAATCCTACTAACCATAGCAAACTATGCCAAACTCACCTAAATTACTTCGGCTATCAAAAATCACCTCCAACTACACTTTACAGCAACAAACTAAGCCCAATCACTTTAAAATTACAAAAAAATGCTAAAAATCATAACAAACTATACTAGAATCACCTAAATTACTTCGGCTATCGTAAATCACCCCCAACTATCCCTTACCACAACAAACCAAACCATATCATCTTAAAATTACAAAAAAAGGTGTAAAAATCATAACAAACTATGCCAGACTCACCTAAATTACTTCGGCTACTCTAAATCATCATCAACTAACCCTTACCACAACAAACTGAAATCAATCACGTTTAAATTACAAAAAAATGCTACTAACCATAGCAAACTATGCCAAACTCACCTAAATTACTTCGGCTATCAAAAATCACCCCCAACTACACATTACAGCAACAAACTAAGCCCAATCACTTTAAAATAACAAAAAAATGCTAAAAATCATAACAAACTATTCCAGAATCACCTAAATTACTTCGGCTACCGTAAATCTCCCCCAACTATCTCTTACCACAACAAACCAAACCATGTCATCTTAAAATTACAAAAAAAGGTGTACAAATCATAACAAACTATGCCAGACTCACCCAAAATTACTTCGGCTACTCTAAATCATCACCAACTAAACCTTACCACAAGAAACTAAACTCAATCACGTTTAAATTACAAAAAAATGCTACTAACCATAGCAAACTATGCCAAACTCACCTAAATTACTTCGGCTATCAAAAATCACCCCCAACTACACTTTACAGCAACAAACTAAGCCCAATCATTTTAAAATTTAAAAAAAATGCTAAAAATCTTAACAAACTATACCAGAATTACCTAAATTACTTCGGCTACCGTAAATCACCCCCAACTATCCCTTACCACAACAAACCAATCCATATCATCTTAAAATTACAAGAAAAGGTGTACAAATCATAACAAACTATGCCAGACTCACCTAAATTACTTCGGCTACTCTAAATCATCACCAACTAACCCTTACCACAACAAACTAAACCCAATCACTTTTAAATTACAAAAAAATGCTACTAACTATTGCAAACTATGCCAAACTTACCTAAATTACTTCGGCTATCAAAAATCACCCACAACTACACTTTACAGCAACAAACTAAGCCCAATCACTTTAAAATTACAAAAAAATGCTTAAAATCATTACAAACTATACCAGAATCACCTAAATTACTTCGGCTACCGTAAATCACCCCCAATTATCCCTTACCACAACAAACCAAACCATATCATCTTAAAATTACAAAAAATGGTGTACAAATCATTACAAACTATGCCAGACTCCCCTAAATTACTTCGGCTACTCTAAATCATCACCAACTATCCCTTACCACAACAAACTAAACCCAATCACTTTTAAATTACAAAAAAATGCTACTAACCATAGCAAACTATTCCAAACTCAACTAAATTACTTCGGCTACCATAGATCATCACCAACTAACCCTTACCACAACAAACTAAACCCAATCACTTTTAAATTACAAAAAAATGCTACTAACCATTGCAAACTATGCCAAACTCACCTAAATTACTTCGGCTATCAAAAATTACCCCCAACTACACTTTACAGCAACAAACTAAGCCCAATCACTTTAAAATTACAAAAAAATGCTAAAAATCTTAACTACACCAGAATCACCTAAATTACTTCGGCTACCGTAAATCACCCCCAACTATCCCTTACCACAACAAACCAAACCAGATCATCTTAAAATTACAAAAAAAGGTGTAAAAATCATAACAAACTATGCCAGACTCACCTAAATTACTTCGGCTACTCTAAATCATCACCAACTAACCCTTACCACAACAAACTAAACCCAATCACTTTTAAATTAAAAAAAATGCTACTAACCATAGCAAACTATGCCAAACTCACCTAAATTACTTCGGCTACCATAAATCATCACCAACTAACCCTTGCCACAACAAACTAAACACAATCACTTTTAAATTACAAAAAAATGCTACTAACCATAGCAAACTATGCCAAACTCACCTAAATTACTTCGGCTATCAAAAATCACCCCCAACTACACTTTACAGCAACAAACTAAGCCCAATCACTTTAAAATTACAAAAAAATGCTAAAAATCATAACAAACTGTACCAGAATCACCTAAATTACTTCGGCTACCGTAAATCACCCCCAACTATCCCTTACCACAACAAACTAAACCATATCATCTTAAAATTACAAAAAAAGGTGTACAAATCATAACAAACTATGCCAGACTCACCTAAATTACTTCGGCTACTCTAAATCATCACCAACTAACCTTTACCACAACAAACTAAACCCAATCACTTTCAAATTACAAAAAAATGCTACTAACCATAGCAAACTATGCCAAACTCACCTAAATTACTTTGGATACCATAAATCATTACCAACTAACCCTTACCACAACAAACTAAACCGAAATCACTTTTAAATTACAAAAAAAATCTACTAACCATAGCAAACTATGCCAAACTCACCTAAATTACTTCGGCTATCAAAAATCACCCCCAACTACACTTTACAGCAACAAACTAAGCCCAATCACTTTAAAATTACAAAAAAATGCTAAAAATCATAGCAAACTAAACCAGAATCACCTAAATTACTTCGGCTACCGTAAATCACCCCCAACTATCCCTTACCACAACAAACCAAACCATATCATTTTAAAATTACAAAAAAAAGTGTACAAATCATAACAAACTATGCCAGACTCACCTAAATTACTTTGGCTACTCTAAATCATCACCAAGTAACCCTTACCACAACAAACTAAACCCAATCACTTTTAATTACAAAAAAATGCTACTAACCATAGCAAACTATGCCAAACTCACCTATATTACTTCGGCTATCAAAAATCAGCCCCAACTACACTTTACAGCAACAAACTAAGCCCAATCACTTTAAAATTACAAAAAAATGCTAAAAATCATAACAAACTATACCAGAATCACCTAAATTACTTCGGCTACCGTAAATCACCCCCAACTATCCCTTACCACAACAAACCAAACCATATCATCTTAAAATTACAAAAAAAAGTGTACAAATCATAACAAACTATGCCAGACTCACCTAAATTACTTCGGCTACTCTAAATCATCACCAAGTAACCCTTACCACAACAAACTAAACCCAATCAATTTTAATTACAAAAAAATGCTACTAACCATAGCAAACTATGTCAAACTCACCTAAATTACTTCGGCTACCATAAATCATCACCAACTAACCCTTACCACAACAAACTAAACCCAATCACTTTTAAATTACAAAAAAATGCTACTAACCATAGCAAACCATGCCAAACTCACCTAAATTACTTCGGCTATCACAAATCACCCAAAACTACACTTTACAGCAACAAACTAAGCCCAATCACTTTAAAATTACAAAAAAATGCTAAAAATCATAACAAACTATACCAGAATCACCTAAATTACTTCGGCTACCGTAAATCACCCCAACTATCCCTTACCACAACAAACCAAACCATATCATCTTAAAATTACAAAAAAAGGTGTACAAATCATAAAAAACTATGCCAGACTCACCTAAATTACTTCGGCTACTCTAAATCATCACCAACTAACCCTTACCACAACAAACTAAACCCAATTACTTTTAAATTACAAAAAAATGTTACTAACCATAGCAAACTATGCCAAATTCACCTAAATTACTTCGGCTACCATAAATCATCACCAACTAACCCTTACCACAACAAACTAAACCCAATCACTTTTAAATTACAAAAACATGCTACTAACCATAGCAAACTATGCCAAGCTCACCTAAATTACTGCGGCTATCAAAAATCACCCCCAACTACACTTTACAGCAACAAACTAAGCCCAATCACTTTAAAATTACAAAAAAATGCTAAAAATTATAACAAACTATACCAGAATCACCTAAATTACTTCGGCTACCGTAAATTACCCCCAACTATTCCTTACCACAACAAATCAAACCATATCATCTTAAAATTACAAAAAAAGGTGTACAAATCATAACAAACTATGCCAGACTCACCTAAATTACTTCGGCTACTCTAAATCATCACCAACTAACCCTTACCACAACAAACTAAACCCAATCACTTTTAAATTAAAAAAAATGCTACTAACCATAGCAAACTATGCCAGACTCACCTAAATTATTTCGGCTACCATAAATCATCACCAACTAACCCTTACTACAACAAACTAAACACAATCACTTTTAAATTACAAAAAAATGCTACTAACCATAGCAAACTATGCCAAACTCACCTAAATTACTTCGGCTACCATAAATCATCACCAACTAACACTTACCACAACAAACTAAACCTAATCACTTTTAAATTACAAAAAAATGCTACTAACCATAGCAAACTATGCCGAACTCACCTAAATTACTTCGGCTATCAAAAATCACCCCCAACTACACTTTACAGCAACAAACTAAGCCCAATCACTTTAAAATTACAAAAAAATGCTAAAAATTATAACAAACTATACCAGAATCACCTAAATTACTTCGGCTACCGTAAATCACCCCCAACTATCCCTTACCACAACAAACCATATCATCTTAAAATTACAAAAAAAGGTGTACAAATCATAACAAACTATGCCAGACTCACCTAAATTACTTCGGCTACTCTAAATCATCACCAACTAACCCTTACCACAACAAACTAAACCCAATCGCTTTTAAATTACAAAAAAATGCTACTAACAATAGCAAACTATGTCAATCTCACCTAAATTACTTCGGCAATCAAAAATCACCCCCAATTACACTTTACAGCAACAAACTAAGCCCAATCACTTTAAAATAAAAAAAAATGCTCAAAATCATAACAAACTATACCAGAATCACCTAAATTACTTCGGCTAGCGTAAATTACCCCCAACTATTCATTACCACAACAAATCAAACCATATCATCTTAAAATTACAAAAAAAGGTGTACAAATCATAACAAACTATGCCAGACTCACCTAAATTACTTCGGCTACTCTAAATCATCACCAAGTAACCCTTGCCACAACAAACTAAACCCAATCAATTTTAATTACAAAAAAATGCTACTAACCATAGCAAACTATGCCAAACTCACCTAAATTACTTCGGCTACCATAAATCATCACCAACTAACCCTTACCACAACAAACTAAACCCAATCACTTTTAAATTACAAAAAAATGCTACTAACCATAGCAAACTATGCCAAACTCACCTAAATTACTTCGGCTATCACAAATCACCCAAAACTACACTTTACAGCAACAAACTAAGCCCAATCACTTTAAAATTACAAAAAAATGCTAAAAATCATAACAAACTATACCAGAATTACCTAAATTACTTCGGCTACCGTAAATCACCCCAACTATCCCTTACCACAACAAACCAAACCATATCATCTTAAAATTACAAAAAAAGGTGTACAAATCATAACAAACTATGCCAGATTCACCTAAATTACTTCGGCTACTCTAAATCATCACCAACTAACCCTTACCACAACAAACTAAACCAAATTACTTTTAAATTACAAAAAAATGCTACTAACCATAGCAAACTATGCCAAACTCACCTAAATTACTTCGGCTACCATAAATCATCACCAACTAACCCTTACCACAACAAACTAAACCCAATCACTTTTAAATTACAAAAAAATGCTACTAACCATAGCAAACTATGCCAAACTCACCTAAATTACTGCGGCTATCAAAAATCACCCCCAACTACACTTTACAGCAACAAACTAAGCCCAATCACTTTAAAATTACAAAAAAATGCTAAAAATCATAACAAACTATACCAGAATCACCTGAATTACTTCGGCTACTGTAAATCACCCCCAACTATCCCTTACCACAACAAACCAAACCATATCATCTTAAAATTACAAAAAAAAGTGTACAAATCATAACAAACTATGCCAGACTCACCTAAATTACTTCGGCTACTCTAAATCATCACCAACGAAACCTTACCACAACAAACTAAACCCAATCACTTTTAAATTACAAAAAAATGCTACTAACCATATCAAACTATGCCAAACTCACCTAAATTACTTCGGCTACCATAAATCATCACCAACTAACCCTTACCACAACAAACTAAACCTAATCAATTTTAAATTCCAAAAAAATGCTACTAACCATAGCAAACTATGCCGAACTCACCTAAATTACTTCGGCTATCAAAAATCACCCCTAACTACACTTTACAGCAACAAACTAAGCCCAATCACTTTAAAATTACAAAAAAATGCTAAAAATCATAACAAACTATACCAGAATCACCTAAATTACTTCGGCTACCGTAAATCACCCCCAACTATCCCTTACCACAACAAACTAAACCATATCATCTTAAAATTACAAAAAAAGGTGTACAAATCATAACAAACTATGCCAGACTCACCTAAATTACTTCGGCTACTCTAAATCATCACCAACTAACCCTTACCACAACAAACAAAACCCAATCACTTTTAAATTACAAAAAAATGCTACTAACCATAGCAAACTATGCCAAACTCACCTAAATTACTTCGGCTATCAAAAATCACCCCCAACTTCACTTTACAGCAACAAACTAAGCTCAATCACTTTAAAATTAAAAAAAAAATGCTCAAAATCATAACAAACTATACCAGAATCACCTAAATTACTTCGGCTAGCGTAAATTACCCCCAACTATTCCTTACCACAACAAATCAAACCATATCATCTTAAAATTACAAAAAAAGGTGTACAAATCATAACAAACTATGCCAGACTCACCTAAATTACTTCGGCTACTCTAAATCATCACCAACTAACCCTTACCACAACAAACTAAACCCAATCACTTTTAAATTACAAAAAAATGCTACTAACCATAGCAAACTATGCCAAACTCACCTAAATTACTTCGGCTATCACAAATCACCCCCAACTACACTTTACAGCAACAAACTAAGCCCAATCACTTTAAAATTACAAAAAAATGCTAAAAATAATAGCAAACTATACCAGAATCACCTAAATTACTTCGGCTACCGTAAATCACCCCCAACTATCCCTTACCACAACAAACCAAACCATATCATCTTAAAATTACAAAAAAAGGAGTACAAATCCTAACAAACTATGCCAGACTTACCTAAATTAATTTGGCTACTCTAAATCATCACCAAGTAACCCTTACCACAACAAACTAAACCCAATCACTTTTAATTACAAAAAAATGCTACTAACCATAGCAAAGTATGCCAAACTCACCTAAATTACTTCGGCTACCATAAATCATCACCAACTAACCCTTACCACAACAAACTAAACCCAATCACTTTTAAATTACAAAAAAATGCTACTAACCATAGCAAACTATGCCAAACTCACCTAAATTACTTCGGCTATCACAAATCACCCCCAACTACACTTTACAGCAACAAACTAAGCCCAATCACTTTAAAATTACAAAAAAATGCTAAAAATAATAGCAAACTATACCAGAATCACCTAAATTACTTCGGTTACCGTAAATCACCCCCAACTATCCCTTACCACAACAAACCAAACCATATCATCTTAAAATTACAAAAAAAGGAGTACAAATCGTAACAAACTATGCCAGACTTACCTAAATTAATTTGGCTACTCTAAATCATCACCAAGTAACCCTTACCACAACAAACTAAACCCAATCACTTTTAATTACAAAAAAATGCTACTAACCATAGCAAAGTATGCCAAACTCACCTAAATTACTTTAGCTACCATAAATCATCACCAACTAACCCTTACCACAACAAACTAAACCCAATCACTTTTAAATTAAAAAAAAATGCTACTAACCATAGCAAAGTATGCCAAACTCACCTAAATTACTTTAGCTACCATAAATCATCACCAACTAACCCTTACCACAACAAACTAAACCCAATCACTTTTAAATTAAAAAAAAATGCTACTAACCATAGCAAACTATGCCAAACTCACCTAAATTACTTCGGCTACCATAAATCATCACCAACTAACCCTTACCACAACAAACTAAACCTAATCACTTTTAAATTACAAAAAAATGCTACTAACCATAGCAAACTATGCCGAACTCACCTAAATTACTTCGGCTATCAAAAATCACCCCCAACTACACTTTACAGCATCAAACTAAGCCCAATCACTTTAAAATTACAAAAAAATGCTAAAAATTATAACAAACTATACCAGAATCACCTAAATTACTTCGGCTACCGTAAATCACCCCCAACTATCCCTTACCACAACAAACCATATCATCTTAAAATTACAAAAAAAGGTGTACAAATCATAACAAACTATGCCAGACTCACCTAAATTACTTCGGCTACTCTAAATCATCACCAACTAACCCTTACCACAACAAACTAAACCCAATCACTTTTAAATTACAAAAAAATGCTACTAACCATAGCAAACTATGCCAAACTCACCTAAATTACTTCGGCTATCAAAAATCACCCCCAATTACACTTTACAGCAACAAACTAAGCCCAATCACTTTAAAATTAAAAAAAAATGCTCAAAATCATAACAAACTATACCAGAATCACCTAAATTACTTGGGCTAGCGTAAATTACCCCCAACTATTCCTTACTACAACAAATCAAACCATATCAACTTAAAATTACAAAAAAAGGTGTACAAATCATAACAAACTATGCCAGACTCACCTAAATTACTTCGGCTACTCTAAATCATCACCAACTAACCCTTACCACAACAAACTAAACCCAATCACTTTTAAATTAAAAAAAATGCTACTAACCATAGCAAACTATGCCAAACTCACCTAAATTACTGCGGCTATCAAAAATCACCCCCAACTACACTTTACAGCAACAAACTAAGCCCAATCACTTTAAAATTACAAAAAAATGCTAAAAATCATAACAAACTATACCAGAATCACCTAAATTACTTCGGCTACTGTAAATCACCCCCAACTATCCCTTACCACAACAAACCAAACCATATCATCTTAAAATTACAAAAAAAGTTGTACAAATCATAACAAACTATGCCAGACTCACCTAAATTACTTCGGCTACTTTAAATCATCACCATTTAACCCTTACCACAACAAACTAAACCCAATCAATTTTATATTACAAAAAAATGCTACTAACCATAGCAAACTATGCCAAACTCACCTAAATTACTTCGGCTACCATAAATCATCACCAACTAACCCTTACCACAACAAACTAAACCCAATCACTTTAAAATTACAAAAAAATGCTACTAACCATAGCAAACTATGCCAAACTCACATAAATTACTTCGGCTATCAAAAATCACCCCCAACTACACTTTACATCAACAAACTAAGCCCAATCACTTTAAAATTACAAAAAAATGCTAAAAATCATAACAAACTATACCAGAATCACCTAAATTACTTCGGCTACCGTAAATCACCCCCAACTATGCCTTACCACAACAAACCAAACCATATCATCTTAAAATTACAAAAAAAGTTGTACAAATCATAACAAACTATGCCAGACTCACCTAAATTACTTCGGCTACTCTAAATCATCACCAACTAACCCTTACCACAACAAACTAAACCCAATCACTTTTAAATTACAAAAAAATGCTACTAACCATAGCAAACTATGCCAAACTCACCTAAATTACTTCGGCTACCATAAATCATCACCAACTAACCCTTACCACAACAAACTAATCCCAATCACTTTAAAATTACAAAAAAATGCTACTAACCATAGCAAACTATGCCAAACTCACATAAATTACTTCGGCTATCAAAAATCACCCCCAACTACACTTTACATCAACAAACTAAGCCCAATCACTTTAAAATTACAAAAAAATGCTAAAAATCATAACAAACTATACCAGAATCACCTAAATTACTTCGGCTACCGTAAATTACCCCCAACTATCCCTTACCACAACAAACCAAACCATATCATCTTAAAATTACAAAAAAGTTGTACAAATCTTAACAAACTATGCCAGACTCACCTAAATTACTTCAGCTACTCTAAATCATCACCAACTAACCCTTACCACAACAAACTAAACCCAATCACTTTTAAATTACAAAAAAATGCTACTAACCATAGCAAACTATGCCAAACTCACCCAAATTACATCGGCTATCAAAAATCACCCCCAACTACACTTTACAGCAACAATCTAAACCCAATCACTTTAAAATTACAAAAACATTCGAAAAATCATAACAAACTATACCAGAATCACCTAAATTACTTCGGCTACCGTAAATCACCCCCAACTATCCCTTACCACAACAAACCAAACCATATCATCTTAAAATTACAAAAAAAGTTGTACAAATCATAACAAACTATGCCAGACTCACCTAAATTACTTCGGCTACTCTAAATCATCACCAACTAACCCTTACCACAACAAACTAAACCCAATCACTTTTAAATTACAAAAAAATGCTACTAACCATAGCAAACTATGCCAAACTCACCTAAATTACTTCGGCTACCATAAATCATCACCAACTAACCCTTACCACAACAAACTAATCCCAATCACTTTAAAATTACAAAAAAATGCTACTAACCATAGCAAACTATGCCAAACTCACATAAATTACTTCGGCTATCAAAAATCACCCCCAACTACACTTTACATCAACAAACTAAGCCCAATCACTTTAAAATTACAAAAAAATGCTAAAAATCATAACAAACTATACCAGAATCACCTAAATTACTTCGGCTACCGTAAATTACCCCCAACTATCCCTTACCACAACAAACCAAACCATATCATCTTAAAATTACAAAAAAGTTGTACAAATCTTAACAAACTATGCCAGACTCACCTAAATTACTTCAGCTACTCTAAATCATCACCAACTAACCCTTACCACAACAAACTAAACCCAATCACTTTTAAATTACAAAAAAATGCTACTAACCATAGCAAACTATGCCAAACTCACCCAAATTACTTCGGCTATCAAAAATCACCCCCAACTACACTTTACAGCAACAATCTAAACCCAATCACTTTAAAATTACAAAAACATTCGAAAAATCATAACAAACTATACCAGAATCACCTAAATTACTTCGGCTACCGTAAATCACCCCCAACTATCCCTTACCACAACAAACCAAACCATATCATCTTAAAATTACAAAAAAAGTTGTACAAATCATAACAAACTATGCCAGACTCACCTAAATTACTTCGGCTACTCTAAATCATCACCAACTAACCCTTACCACAACAAACTAAACCCAATCACTTTTAAATTACAAAAAAATGCTACTAACCAAAGCAAACTATGCCAAACTCTCCTAAATTACTTCGGCTACCATAAATCATCACCAACTAACCCTTACCACAACAAACTAAACCCAATCACTTTTAAATTACAAAAAAATGCTACTAACCATAGCAAACTATGCCAAACTCACCTAAATTACTTCGGCTATCAAAAATCACCCCCAACTGCACTTTACAGCAACAAACTAAACCCATCCACTTTAAAATTACAAAAAAATGCTAAAAATTATAACAAACTATACCAGAATCACCTAAATTACTTCGGCTACCGTAAATCACCCCCAACTATCCCTTACCACAACAAACCAAACCATATCATCTTAAAATTACAAAAAAAGGTGTACAAATCATAACAAACTATGCCAGACTCGCCTAAATTACTTCGGCTACTATAAATCATCACCAACTAACCCTTACCACAACAAACTAAACCCAATCATTTTTAAATTACAAAAAAATGCTACTAAACATAGCAAACTATGCCAAACTCACCTAAATTACTTCGGCTATCAAAAATCACCCCTAACTACACTATACAGTAACAAACTAAGCCCAATCACTTTAAAATTACAAAAAAATGTTAAAAATCATAACAAACTATACCAGAAACACCTAAATTACTTCGGCTACCGTAAATCACCCCCAACTATCCCTTACCACAACAAACCAAACCATATCATCTTAAAATTACAATAAAAGGTGTACAAATCCTAACAAACTATGCCAGACTCACCAAAATTACTTCGGCTACTCTAAATCAACACCAACTAACCCTTACCACAACAAACTAAACCCAATCACTTTTAAATTACAAAAAAATGCTACTAACCATAGCAAACTATGCCAAACTCACCTAAATTACTTCGGCTATCAAAAATCACCCCCAACTACACTTTACAGCAACAAACTAAGCCCAATCACTTTGAAATTACAAAAAAATGCTAAATATCATAACAAACTATACCAGAATCACCTAAATTACTTCGGCTAGAGTAAATCACCCCCAACTATCCCTTACCACAACAAACCAAACCATATCACCTTAAAATTACAAAAAAAGGTGTACAAATCATAACAAACTATGCCTGGCTCACTTAAATTACTTTGGCTACTCTAAATCGTCACCAACTAACCCTTACCACAACAAACTAAACCCAATCACTTTTAAATTACAAAAAAATGCTATTAACAATAGCAAACTATGCCAAACTCACCTAAATTACTTCGGCTATCAAAAATCACCCCCAACTACACTTTACAGCAACAAACAAAGCCCAATCACTTTAAAATTACAAAAAATGCTAGACATCATAACAAACTATACCAGACTCACCTAAATTACTTCGGCTACTCTAAATCATCACCAACTAACCCTTACCACAACAAACTAAACCCAATCACTTTTAAATTACAAAAAAATGCTACTAACCATAGCAAACTATGCCAAACTCACCTAAATTACTTCGGCTACTCTAAATCATTACCAACTAACCCTTACCACAACAAACTAAACCCAATCACTTTTAAATTACAAAAAAATGCTACTAACCATAGCAAACTATACCAAACTCTCCTAAATTACTTCTGCTACCATAAATCATCACCAACTAACCCTTACCACAACAAACTAAACCCAATCATTTTTAAATTACAAAAAAATGCTACTAGCCATAGCAAACTATGCCAAACTCACCTAAATTACTTCGGCTATCAAAAATCACCCCTAACTACACTATACAGTAACAAACTAAGCCCAATCACTTTAAAATTACAAAAAAATGTTAAAAATCATAACAAACTATACCAGAAACACCTAAATTACTTCGGCTACCGTAAATCACCCCCAACTATCCCTTACCACAACAAACCAAACCATATCATCTTAAAATTACAATAAAAGGTGTACAAATCCTAACAAACTATGCCAGACTCACCAAAATTACTTCGGCTACTCTAAATCATCACCAACTAACCCTTACCACAACAAACTAAACCCAATCACTTTTAAATTCCAAAAAAATGCTACTAACCATAGCAAACTATACCAAACTCTCCTAAATTACTTCTGCTACCATAAATCATCACCAACTAACCCTTACCACAACAAACTAAACCCAATCATTTTTAAATTACAAAAAAATGCTACTAGCCATAGCAAACTATGCCAAACTCACCTAAATTACTTCGGCTACCATAAATCATCACCAACTAACCCTTACCACAACAAACTAAACCCAATAACTTTTAAATTACAAAAAAATGCTACTAACCATAGCAAACTATGCCAAACTCACCTAAATTACTTCGGCTATCAAAAATCACCCCCAACTACACTTTACGGTAACAAACTAAGCCCAATCACTTTAAAATTACAAAAAATGCTAAAAATCATAACAAACTATACCAGAATCACCTAAATTACTTCGGCTACCGTAAATCACCCCCAACTATCCCTTACCACAACAAACCAAACCATATCATCTTAAAATTACAAAAAAAGGTGTACAAATCATAACAAACTATGCCAGACTCACCTAAATTACTTCGGCTACTTTAAATCATCACCATTTAACCCTTACCACAACAAACTAAACCCAATCACTTTAAAATTACAAAAAATGCTAAAAATCATAACAAACTATACCAGAATCACCTAAATTACTTCGGCTACCGTAAATCACCCCCAACTATCCCTTACCACAACAAACCAAACCATATCATCTTAAAATTACAAAAAAAGGTGTACAAATCATAACAAACTATGCCAAACTCACCTAAATTACTTCGTCTACCATAAATCATCACCAACTAACCCTTACCACAACAAACTAAACCCAATCACTTTAAAATTACAAAAAAATGCTACTAACCATAGCAAACTATGCCAAACTCACATAAATTACTTCGGCTATCAAAAATCACCCCCAACTACACTTTACATCAACAAACTAAGCCCAATCACTTTAAAATTACAAAAAAATGCTAAAAATCATAACAAACTATACCAGAATCACCTAAATTACTTCGGCTACCGTAAATCACCCCCAACTATCCCTTACCACAACAAACCAAACCATATCATCTTAAAATTACAAAAAAAGTTGTACAAATCATAACAAACTATGCCAGACTCACCTAAATTACTTCGGCTACTCTAAATCATCACCAACTAACCCTTACCACAACAAACTAAACCCAATCACTTTTAAATTACAAAAAAATGCTACTAACCATAGCAAACTATGCCAAACTCACCTAAATTACTTCGGCTACCATAAATCATCACCAACTAACCCTTACCACAACAAACTAATCCCAATCACTTTAAAATTACAAAAAAATGCTACTAACCATAGCAAACTATGCCAAACTCACATAAATTACTTCGGCTATCAAAAATCACCCCCAACTACACTTTACATCAACAAACTAAGCCCAATCACTTTAAAATTACAAAAAAATGCTAAAAATCATAACAAACTATACCAGAATCACCTAAATTACTTCGGCTACCGTAAATTACCCCCAACTATCCCTTACCACAACAAACCAAACCATATCATCTTAAAATTACAAAAAAGTTGTACAAATCTTAACAAACTATGCCAGACTCACCTAAATTACTTCAGCTACTCTAAATCATCACCAACTAACCCTTACCACAACAAACTAAACCCAATCACTTTTAAATTACAAAAAAATGCTACTAACCATAGCAAACTATGCCAAACTCACCCAAATTACTTCGGCTATCAAAAATCACCCCCAACTACACTTTACAGCAACAATCTAAACCCAATCACTTTAAAATTACAAAAACATTCGAAAAATCATAACAAACTATACCAGAATCACCTAAATTACTTCGGCTACCGTAAATCACCCCCAACTATCCCTTACCACAACAAACCAAACCATATCATCTTAAAATTACAAAAAAAGTTGTACAAATCATAACAAACTATGCCAGACTCACCTAAATTACTTCGGCTACTCTAAATCATCACCAACTAACCCTTACCACAACAAACTAAACCCAATCACTTTTAAATTACAAAAAAATGCTACTAACCATAGCAAACTATGCCAAAATCACTTTAAAATTACAAAAAAATTCTAAAAATCATAACAAACTATACCAGAATTACCTAAATTACTTCGGCTACCGTAAATCACCCCCAACTATCCCTTACCACAACAAACCAAACCATATCATCTTAAAATTACAAAAAAAGTTGTACAAATCATAACAAACTATGCCAGACTCACCTAAATTACTTCGGCTACTCTAAATCATTACCAACTAACCCTTACCACAACAAACTAAACCCAATCACTTTTAAATTACAAAAAAATGCTACTAACCAAAGCAAATTATGCCAAACTCTCCTAAATTACTTTGGCTACCATAAATCATCACCAACTAACCCTTACCACAACAAACTAAACCCAATCACTTTTAACTTACAAAAAAATGCTACTAACCATAGCAAACTATGCCAAACTCACCTAAATTACTTCGGCTATCAAAAATCACCCCCAACTGCACTTTACAGCAACAAACTAAACCCAACTACTTTAAAATTACAAAAAAATGCTAAAAATCATAACAAACTATACCAGAATCACCTAAATTACTTCGGCTACCGTAAATCACCCCCAACTATCCCTTACCGCAATAAACCAAACCATATCATCTTAAAATTACAAAAAAAGGTGTACAAATCATAACAAACTATCCCAGACTCACCTAAATTACTTCGGCTACTCTAAATTATCACCAACTATCCCTTACCACTACAAACTAAACCCAATCACTTTTGAATTACAAAAAAATGCTACTAACCATAGCAAACTATGCCAAACTCACCTGAATTACTTCGGCTATCAAAAATCACCCCCAACTACACTTTACAGCAACAAACTAAGCCCAATCACTTTAAAATTACAAAAAAATGCTAAAAATCATAACAAACTATACCAGAATCACCTAAATTACTTCGGCTAACGTAAATCACCCCCAACTATCCCTTACCACAACAAACCAAACCATATCATCTTAAAATTACAAAAAAGGTGTATAAATCATAACAAACTATGCCAGACTCACCTAAATTACTTCGGCTACTCTAAATCATCACCAACTAACCCTTACCACAACAAACTAAACCCAATCACTTTTAAATTACAAAAAAATGCTACTAACCATAGCAAACTATGCCAAACTCACCTAAATTACTTCGGATATCAAAAATCACTCCCAACTACACTTTACAGCAACAAACTAAGCCCAATCAATTTAAAATTACAAAAAAATTCTAAAAATCATAACAAACTATACCAGAATCACCTAAATTACTTCGGCTACCGTAAATCACCCCCAACTATCCCTTACCACATCAAACCAAACCATATCATCTCAAAATTACAAAAAAAGTTGTACAAATCATAACAAACTATGCCAGACTCACATAAATTACTTCGGCTACTCTAAATCATCACCAACTCAACCTTATCACAACAAACTAAATCCAATCACTTTTAAATTACAAAAAAAGCTACTAACCATAGCAAACTATGCCAAACTCACCTGAATTACTTCGGCTATCAAAAATCACCCCCAACTACACTTTACAGCAACAAACTAAGCCCAATCACTTTAAAATTACAAAAAAATGCTAAAAATCATAACAAACTATACCAGAATCACCTAAATTACTTCGGCTAACGTAAATCACCCCCAACTATCCCTTACCACAACAAACCAAACCATATCATCTTAAAATTACAAAAAAGGTGTATAAATCATAACAAACTATGCCAGACTCACCTAAATTACTTCGGCTACTCTAAATCATCACCAACTAACCCTTACCACAACAAACTAAACCCAATCACTTTTAAATTACAAAAAAATGCTACTAACCATAGCAAACTATGCCAAACTCACCTAAATTACTTCGGATATCAAAAATCACTCCCAACTACACTTTACAGCAACAAACTAAGCCCAATCAATTTAAAATTACAAAAAAATTCTAAAAATCATAACAAACTATACCAGAATCACCTAAATTACTTCGGCTACCGTAAATCACCCCCAAATATCTCTTACCACAACAAACCAAACCATGTCATCTTAAAATTACAAAAAAAGGTGTACAAATCATAACAAACAATGCCAGACTCACCTAAATTACTTCGGCTACTCTAAATCATCACCAACTAACCCTTACCACAACATACTAAACCCAATCACTTTTAAATTACAAAAAAAGCTACTAACCATAGCAAACTATGCCAAACTCACCTGAATTACTTCGGCTATCAAAAATCACCCCCAACTACACTTTACAGCAACAAACTAAGCCCAATCACTTTAAAATTACAAAAAAATGCTAAAAATCATAACAAACTATACCAGAATCACCTAAATTACTTCGGCTAACGTAAATCACCCCCAACTATCCCTTACCACAACAAACCAAACCATATCATCTTAAAATTACAAAAAAAGGTGTACAAATCATAACAAACTATGCCAGACTCACCTAAATTACTTCGGCTACTCTAAATCATCACCAACTAACCCTTACCACAACAAACTAAACCCAATCACTTTTAAATTACAAAAAAATGCTACTAACCATAGCAAACTATGCCAAACTCACCTAAATTACTTCGGCTACTCTAAATCATCACCAACTAACCCTTACCACAACAAACTAAACCCAATTACTTTTAAATTACAAAAAATGCTACTAACCACAGCAAACTATGCCAAACTCACCTGAATTACTTCGGCTACTCTAAATCATCACCAACTAACCCTTACCACAACAAACTAAACCCAATCACTTTTAAATTACAAAAAATACTACTAACCATAGCAAACTATGCCAAACTCACCTGAATTACTTCGGCTACCATAAATCATCACCAACTAACCCTTACCACAACAAACTAAACCCAATCGCTTTTAAATTACAAAAAAATGCTACTAACCATAGCAAACTATGCCAAACTCACCTAAATTACTTCGGCTACTCTAAATCATCACCAACTAAACCTTACCACAACAAACTAAACCCAATCACTTTTAAATTACAAAAAAAGCTACTAACCATAGCAAACTATGCCAAACTCACCTAAATTACTTCGGCTATCAAAAATCACCCCCAACTACACTTTACAGCAACAAACTAAGCCCAATCACTTTAAAATTACAAAAAAATGCTAAAAATCATAACAAACTATACCAGAATCACCTAAATTACTTTGGCAACCGTAAATCACCCCCAACTCTCCCTTACCACAACAAACTAAACCATATCATCTTAAAATTACAAAAAAAGGTGTATAAATCATAACAAACTATGCCAGACTCACCTAAATTACTTCGGCTACTCTAAATCATCACCAACTAACCCTTACCACAACAAACTAAACCCAATTACTTTTAAATTACAAAAAAATGCTACTGACCATAGCAAAATATGCCAAACTCACCTAAATTACTTCGGCTATCAAAAATCACCCCCAACTACACTTTACAGCAGCAAACTAAGCCCAATCACTTTAAAATTACAAAAAAATGCTTAAAATCATAACAAACTATACCAGAATCACCTAAATAACTTCGGCTACCGTAAATCACCCCCAACTATCCCTTACCACAACAAACCAAACCATATCATCTTAAAATTACAAAAAAGATTTACAAATCATAACAAACTCTGCTAGACTCACCTAAATTACTTCGGCTACTATAAATCATCACCAACTAACCCTTACCACAACAAACTAAACCCAATTACTTTTAAATTACAAAAAAATGTTACTAACCATAGCAAATTATGCCAAACTCACCTAAATTACTTCTGCTATCAAAAATCACCCCCAACTACACTTTGCAGCAACAAACTAAGCCCATTCACTTTAAAATTACAAAAAAATGCTAAAAATCATAACAAACTATACCAGAATCACCTAAATTACTTTGGCTACCGTAAATCACCCCCAACTCTCCCTTACCACAACAAACTAAACCATATCATCTTAAAATTACAAAAAAAGGTGTATAAATCATAACAAACTATGCCAGACTCACCTAAATTACTTCGGCTACTCTAAATCATCACCAACTAACCCTTACCACAACAAACTAAACCCAATTACTTTTAAATTACAAAAAAATGCTACTGACCATAGCAAAATATGCCAAACTCACCTAAATTACTTCGGCTATCAAAAATCACCCCCAACTACACTTTACAGCAGCAAACTAAGCCCAATCACTTTAAAATTACAAAAAAATGCTAAAAATCATAACAAACTATACCAGAATCACCTAAATAACTTCGGCTACCGTAAATCACCCCCAGCTATCTCTTACCACAACAAACCAAACAATTTCATTTTAAAATTTCAAAAAAAGGTGTACAAATTATAACATACTATGCCAGACTCACCTAAATTACTTCGGCTAATTAAATCATAACCAACTAACGCTTACTACAACAAAATAAACCCAATCACTTTTAATTTGCAAGAAAATGCTACTAACCATAGCAAACTAGGCTAAACTCACCTAAACTACTTCGGCTACCATAAATCATCACCAACTGACCCTTACCACAACAAACTAAACCCAATCACTTTTAAATTACAAAAAAATGCTACTAACTATAGCAAACTATGCCAAACTCACCAAAATTACTTCGGCTATCAAAAATCACCCCCAACTACACTTTACAGCAACAAACTAAGCCCAATCACTTTAAAATTACAAAAAAATGCTAAAAATCATAACAAACTATACCAGAATCAACTAAATTACTTCGGCTACCGTAAATCACCCCCAACTATCCCTTACCACAACAAACAAAACCATATCATCTTAAAATTACAAAAAAAGGTGTACAAATCATAACAAACAATGCCAGACTCACCTAAATTACTTCGGCTACTCTAAATCATCACCAACTAACCCTTACCACAACAAACTAAACCCAATCAGTTTTAAATTACAAAAAAATGCTACTAACCAACCATAGCAAACTATGCCAAACTCACCTAAATTACTTCGGCTATCAAAAATCACCCCCAACTACACTTTACAGCAACAAACTAAACCCAATCACTTTAAAATTACAAAAAAATGCTAAAAATCATAACAAACTATACCAGAATCACCTAAATTACTTCGGCTACCGTAAATCACCCCCAACTATCTCTTACCACAACAAACCAAACCATATCATCTTAGAATTACAAAAAAAGTTGTACAAATCATAACAAACTATGCCAGACTCACCTAAATTACTTCGGCTACTCTAAATCATCACCAACTAACCCTTACCACAACAAACTAATCCCAATCACTTTTAAATTACAAAAAAATGCTACTAACCATAGCAAACTATGCCAAACTCACCTAAATTACTTCGGCTACCATAAATCATCACCAACTAACCCTTACCACCACAAACTAAACCCAATCACTTTTAAATTACAAAAAAAAATGCTACTAACCATAGCAAACTATGCCAAACTCACCTAAATTACTTCGGATATCAAAAATCACCCCCAACTACACATTACAGCAACAAACTAAGCCCCGCTCACTTTAAAATTACACAAAAATGCTAAAAATTATAACAAACTATACCAGAATCACCTAAATTACTTCGGCTACCGTAAATCACCTCTAACTATCCCTTACCACAACTAACCAAACCATATCATCTTAAAATTACAAAAAAAGGTGTACAAATCATAACAAACTATGCCAGACTCACCTAAATTACTTCGGCTACTCTAAATCATCACCAACTAACCCTTACGACAACAAACTAAACCCAATCACTTTTAAATTACAAAAAAAATGCTACAAACCATAGCAAACTATGCCAAACTCACCTAAATTACTTCGGCTATCAAAAATCACCCCCAACTACACTTTACAGCAACAAACTAAGCCCAATCACTTTAAAATTACAATAAAATGTTAAAAATCATAACAAACTATACCAGAATCACCTAAATTACTTCGGCTACCGTAAATCACCCCCAACTATCCCTTACCACAACAAACCAAACCATATCATCTTAAAATTACAAAAAAAGGTGTACAAATCATAACAAACTATGCCAGACTCACCTAAATTACTTCGGCTACTCTAAATCATCACCAACTAACCCTTGCCGCAACAAACTAAACCCAATCACTTTTAAATTACAAAAAAATGCTACCAACCATAGCAAACTATGCCAAACTCACCTAAATTACTTCGGCTACCATAAATCATTACCAACTAACCCTTACCACAACAAACTAAACCCAATCACTTTTAAATTACAAAAAAATGCTACTAACCATAGCAAACCATGCCAAACTCACCTAAATTACTTCGGCTATCAAAAATCACTCCCAACTACACTTTACAGCAACAAACTAAGCCCAATCACTTTAAAATTACAAAAAAATGCTAAAAATCATAACAAACTATACCAGAATCACCTAAATTACTTCGGCTACCGTAAATCACCCCCAACTATCCCTTACCACAACAAACCAAACCATATCATCTTAAAATTACAAAAAAAGGTGTACAAATCATAACAAACTATGCCAGACTCACCTAAATTACTTCGGCTACTCTAAATCATCACCAACTAACCCTTGCCGCAACAAACTAAACCCAATCACTTTTAAATTACAAAAAAATGCTACCAACCATAGCAAACTATGCCAAACTCACCTAAATTACTTCGGCTACCATAAATCATTACCAACTAACCCTTACCACAACAAACTAAACCCAATCACTTTTAAATTACAAAAAAATGCTACTAACCATAGCAAACTATGCCAAACTCACCTAAATTACTTCGGCTATCAAAAATCACTCCCAACTACACTTTACAGCAACAAACTAAGCCCAAT
Source organism: Eledona agricola (assembly GCA_964023215.1). Lineage (NCBI taxonomy): Eukaryota > Metazoa > Arthropoda > Insecta > Coleoptera > Tenebrionidae > Eledona > Eledona agricola. The sequence continues at coordinate 3,207,308 of OZ026863.1, forward strand.
CACTTTAAAATTACAAAAAAATGCTAAAAATCATAACAAACTATACCAGAATCACCTAAATTACTTCGGCTACCGTAAATCACCCCCAACTATCCCTTACCACAACAAACCAAACCATATCATCTTAAAATTACAAAAAATGGTGTACAAATCATAACAAACTATGCCAGACTCACCTAAATTACTTCGGCTACTCTAAGTCATCACCAACTAACCCTTACCACAACAAACTAAACCCAATCACTTTTAAATTACAAAAAAATGCTACTAACCATAGCAAACTAGGCTAAACTCACCTAAACTACTTCGGCTACCATAAATCATCACCAACTGACCCTTACCACCACAAACTAAACCCAATCACTTTTAAATTACAAAAAAATGCTACTAACCGTAGCAAACTATGCCAAACTCACCTAAATTACTTCGGCTATCATAAATCACCCCCAACTACACTTTACAGCAACAAACTAAGCCCAATTACTTTAAAATTACAAAAAAATGCTAAAAATCATAACAAACTATACCAGAATCACCTAAATTACTTCGGCTACCGTAAATCACCCCCAACTATCCCTTACCACAACAACCCAAACCATATCATCTTAAAATTACAAAAAAAGTGTACAAATCATAACAAACTATGCCAGACTCACCTAAATTACTTCGGCTACTCAAAATCATCACCAACTAACCCTTACCACAACAAACTACACCCAATTACTTTTAAATTACAAAAAAATGCTAATAACCATATCAAACTATGCCAAACTCACCTAAATTACTTCGGCTACCATAAATCATCACCAACTAACCTTTACCACAACAAACTAAACCCAATCACTTTTAAATTACAAAAAAATGCTACTAATTAACCATAGCAAACTATGCCAAACTCACCTAAATTACTTCGGCTATCAAAAATCACCCCCAACTACACTTTACAGCAACAAACTAAACCCAATCACTTTAAAATTACAAAAAAATGCTAAAAATCATAACAAACTATACCAGAATCACCTAAATTACTTCGGCTACCGTAAATCACCCCCAACTATCCCTTACCACAACAAACCAAACCATATCATCTTAGAATTACAAAAAAAGTTGTACAAATCATAACAAACTATGCCAGACTCACCTAAATTACTTCGGCTACTCTAAATCATCACCAACTAACCCTTACCACAACAAACTAATCCCAATCACTTTTAAATTACAAAAAAATGCTACTAACCATAGCAAACTATGCCAAACTCACCTAAATTACTTCGGCTACCATAAATCATCACCAACTAACCCTTACCACAACAAACTAAACCCAATCACTTTTAAATTACAAAAAAAAATGCTACTAACCATAGCAAACTATGCCAAACTCACCTAAATTACTTCGGATATCAAAAATCACCCCCAACTACACATTACAGCAACAAACTAAGCCCCGCTCACTTTAAAATTACAAAAAAATGCTAAAAATTATAACAAACTATACCAGAATCACCTAAATTACTTCGGCTACCGTAAATCACCTCTAACTATCCCTTACCACAACTAACCAAACCATATCATCTTAAAATTACAAAAAAAAGTGTACAAATCATAACAAACTATGCCAGACTCACCTAAATTACTTCGGCTACTCTAAATCATCACCAACTAACCCTTACGACAACAAACTAAACCCAATCACTTTTAAATTACAAAAAAAATGCTACAAACCATAGCAAACTATGCCAAACTCACCTAAATTACTTCGGCTATCAAAAATCACCCCCAACTACACTTTACAGCAACAAACTAAGCCCAATCACTTTAAAATTACAATAAAATGTTAAAAATCATAACAAACTATACCAGAATCACCTAAATTACTTCGGCTACCGTAAATCACCCCCAACTATCCCTTACCACAACAAACCAAACCATATCATCTTAAAATTACAAAAAAAGGTGTACAAATCATAACAAACTATGCCAGACTCACCTAAATTACTTCGGCTACTCTAAATCATCACCAACTAACCCTTGCCGCAACAAACTAAACCCAATCACTTTTAAATTACAAAAAAATGCTACCAACCATGGCAAACTATGCCAAACTCACCTAAATTACTTCGGCTACCATAAATCATTACCAACTAACCCTTACCACAACAAACTAAACCCAATCACTTTTAAATTACAAAAAAATGCTACTAACCATAGCAAACTATGCCAAACTCACCTAAATTACTTCGGCTATCAAAAATCACTCCCAACTACACTTTACAGCAACAAACTAAGCCCAATCACTTTAAAATTACAAAAAAATGCTAAAAATCATAACAAACTATACCAGAATCACCTAAATTACTTCGGCTACCGTAAATCACCCCCAACTATCCCTTACCACAACAAACCAAACCATATCATCTTAAAATTACAAAAAATGGTGTACAAATCATAACAAACTATGCCAGACTCACCTAAATTACTTCGGCTACTCTAAGTCATAACCAACTAACCCTTACCACAACAAACTAAACCCAATCACTTTTAAATTACAAAAAAATGCTACTAACCATAGCAAACTAGGCTAAACTCACCTAAACTACTTCGGCTACCATAAATCATCACCAACTGACCCTTACCACCACAAACTAAACCCAATCACTTTTAAATTACAAAAAAATGCTACTAACCATAGCAAACTATGCCAAACTCACCTAAATTACTTCGGCTATCATAAATCACCCCCAACTACACTTTACAGCAACAAACTAAGCCCAATTACTTTAAAATTACAAAAAAATGCTAAAAATCATAACAAACTATACCAGAATCACCTAAATTACTTCGGCTACCGTAAATCACCCCCAACTATCCCTTACCACAACAACCCAAACCATATCATCTTAAAATTACAAAAAAAGGTGTACAAATCATAACAAACTATGCCAGACTCACCTAAATTACTTCGGCTACTCTAAATCATCACCAACTAACCCTTACCACAACAAACTAAACCCAATCACTTTTAAATTACAAAAAAAAATGCTACTAACCATAGCAAACTATGCCAAACTCACCTAAATTACTTCGGATATCAAAAATCACCCCCAACTACACATTACAGCAACAAACTAAGCCCCGCTCACTTTAAAATTACAAAAAAATGCTAAAAATTATAACAAACTATACCAGAATCACCTAAATTACTTCGGCTACCGTAAATCACCTCTAACTATCCCTTACCACAACTAACCAAACCATATCATCTTAAAATTACAAAAAAAGGTGTACAAATCATAACAAACTATGCCAGACTCACCTAAATTACTTCGGCTACTCTAAATCATCACCAACTAACCCTTACGACAACAAACTAAACCCAATCACTTTTAAATTACAAAAAAAATGCTACAAACCATAGCAAACTATGCCAAACTCACCTAAATTACTTCGGCTATCAAAAATCACCCCCAACTACACTTTACAGCAACAAACTAAGCCCAATCACTTTAAAATTACAATAAAATGTTAAAAATCATAACAAACTATACCAGAATCACCTAAATTACTTCGGCTACCGTAAATCACCCCCAACTATCCCTTACCACAACAAACCAAACCATATCATCTTAAAATTACAAAAAAAGGTGTACAAATCATAACAAACTATGCCAGACTCACCTAAATTACTTCGGCTACTCTAAATCATCACCAACTAACCCTTGCCGCAACAAACTAAACCCAATCACTTTTAAATTACAAAAAAATGCTACCAACCATAGCAAACTATGCCAAACTCACCTAAATTACTTCGGCTACCATAAATCATTACCAACTAACCCTTACCACAACAAACTAAACCCAATCACTTTTAAATTACAAAAAAATGCTACTAACCATAGCAAACTATGCCAAACTCACCTAAATTACTTCGGCTATCAAAAATCACTCCCAACTACACTTTACAGCAACAAACTAAGCCCAATCACTTTAAAATTACAAAAAAATGCTAAAAATCATAACAAACTATACCAGAATCACCTAAATTACTTCGGCTACCGTAAATCACCCCCAACTATCCCTTACCACAACAAACCAAACCATATCATCTTAAAATTACAAAAAATGGTGTACAAATCATAACAAACTATGCCAGACTCACCTAAATTACTTCGGCTACTCTAAGTCATCACCAACTAACCCTTACCACAACAAACTAAACCCAATCACTTTTAAATTACAAAAAAATGCTACTAACCATAGCAAACTAGGCTAAACTCACCTAAACTACTTCGGCTACCATAAATCATCACCAACTGACCCTTACCACCACAAACTAAACCCAATCACTTTTAAATTACAAAAAAATGCTACTAACCATAGCAAACTATGCCAAACTCACCTAAATTACTTCGGCTATCATAAATCACCCCCAACTACACTTTACAGCAACAAACTAAGCCCAATTACTTTAAAATTACAAAAAAATGCTAAAAATCATAACAAACTATACCAGAATCACCTAAATTACTTCGGCTACCGTAAATCACCCCCAACTATCCCTTACCACAACAACCCAAACCATATCATCTTAAAATTACAAAAAAAGTGTACAAATCATAACAAACTATGCCAGACTCACCTAAATTACTTCGGCTACTCAAAATCATCACCAACTAACCCTTACCACAACAAACTACACCCAATTACTTTTAAATTACAAAAAAATGCTAATAACCATATCAAACTATGCCAAACTCACCTAAATTACTTCGGCTACCATAAATCATCACCAACTTACCTTTACCACAACAAACTAAACCCAATCACTTTTAAATTACAAAAAAATGCTACTAACCAACCATAGCAAACTATGCCAAACTCACCTAAATTACTTCGGCTATCAAAAATCACCCCCAACTACACTTTACAGCAACAAACTAAACCCAATCACTTTAAAATTACAAAAAAATGCTAAAAATCATAACAAACTATACCAGAATCACCTAAATTACTTCGGCTACCGTAAATCACCCCCAACTATCCCTTACCACAACAAACCAAACCATATCATCTTAGAATTACAAAAAAAGTTGTACAAATCATAACAAACTATGCCAGACTCACCTAAATTACTTCGGCTACTCTAAATCATCACCAACTAACCCTTACCACAACAAACTAATCCCAATCACTTTTAAATTACAAAAAAATGCTACTAACCATAGCAAACTATGCCAAACTCACCTAAATTACTTCGGCTACCATAAATCATCACCAACTAACCCTTACCACAACAAACTAAACCCAATCACTTTTAAATTACAAAAAAAAATGCTACTAACCATAGCAAACTATGCCAAACTCACCTAAATTACTTCGGATATCAAAAATCACCCCCAACTACACATTACAGCAACAAACTAAGCCCAATTACTTTAAAATTACAAAAAAATGCTAAAAATCATAACAAACTATACCAGAATCACCTAAATTACTTCGGCTACCGTAAATCACCCCCAACTATCCCTTACCACAACAACCCAAACCATATCATCTTAAAATTACAAAAAAAGTTGTACAAATCATAACAAACTATGCCAGACTCACCTAAATTACTTCGGCTACTCTAAATCATCACCAACTAACCCTTACCACAACAAACTAATCCCAATCACTTTTAAATTACAAAAAAATGCTACTAACCATAGCAAACTATGCCAAACTCACCTAAATTACTTCGGCTACCATAAATCATCACCAACTAACCCTTACCACAACAAACTAAACCCAATCACTTTTAAATTACAAAAAAAAATGCTACTAACCATAGCAAACTATGCCAAACTCACCTAAATTACTTCGGATATCAAAAATCACCCCCAACTACACATTACAGCAACAAACTAAGCCCCGCTCACTTTAAAATTACAAAAAAATGCTAAAAATTATAACAAACTATACCAGAATCACCTAAATTACTTCGGCTACCGTAAATCACCTCTAACTATCCCTTACCACAACTAACCAAACCATATCATCTTAAAATTACAAAAAAAGGTGTACAAATCATAACAAACTATGCCAGACTCACCTAAATTACTTCGGCTACTCTAAATCATCACCAACTAACCCTTACCACAACAAACTAAACCCAATCACTTTTAAATTCCAAAAAAATGCTACTAGCCATAGCAAACTATACCAAACTCTCCTAAATTACTTCTGCTACCATAAATCATCACCAACTAACCCTTACCACAACAAACTAAACCCAATCATTTTTAAATTACAAAAAAATGCTACTAGCCATAGCAAACTATGCCAAACTCACCTAAATTACTTCGGCTACCATAAATCATCACCAACTAACCCTTACCACAACAAACTAAACCCAATAACTTTTAAATTACAAAAAAATGCTACTAACCATAGCAAACTATGCCAAACTCACCTAAATTACTTCGGCTATCAAAAATCACCCCCAACTACACTTTACGGTAACAAACTAAGCCCAATCACTTTAAAATTACAAGAAATGCTAAAAATCATAACAAACTATACCAGAATCACCTAAATTACTTCGGCTACCGTAAATCACCCCCAACTATCCCTTACCACAACAAACCAAACCATATCATCTTAAAATTACAAAAAAAGGTGTACAAATCATAACAAACTATGCCAGACTCACCTAAATTACTTCGGCTACTTTAAATCATCACCATTTAACCCTTACCACAACAAACTAAACCCAATCAATTTTATATTACAAAAAAATGCTACTAACCATAGCAAACTATGCCAAACTCACCTAAATTACTTCGTCTACCATAAATCATCACCAACTAACCCTTACCACAACAAACTAAACCCAATCACTTTAAAATTACAAAAAAATGCTACTAACCATAGCAAACTATGCCAAACTCACATAAATTACTTCGGCTATCAAAAATCACCCCCAACTACACTTTACATCAACAAACTAAGCCCAATCACTTTAAAATTACAAAAAAATGCTAAAAATCATAACAAACTATACCAGAATCACCTAAATTACTTCGGCTACCGTAAATCACCCCCAACTATCCCTTACCACAACAAACCAAACCATATCATCTTAAAATTACAAAAAAAGTTGTACAAATCATAACAAACTATGCCAGACTCACCTAAATTACTTCGGCTACTCTAAATCATCACCAACTAACCCTTACCACAACAAACTAAACCCAATCACTTTTAAATTACAAAAAAATGCTACTAACCATAGCAAACTATGCCAAACTCACCTAAATTACTTCGGCTACCATAAATCATCACCAACTAACCCTTACCACAACAAACTAATCCCAATCACTTTAAAATTACAAAAAAATGCTACTAACCATAGCAAACTATGCCAAACTCACATAAATTACTTCGGCTATCAAAAATCACCCCCAACTACACTTTACATCAACAAACTAAGCCCAATCACTTTAAAATTACAAAAAAATGCTAAAAATCATAACAAACTATACCAGAATCACCTAAATTACTTCGGCTACCGTAAATTACCCCCAACTATCCCTTACCACAACAAACCAAACCATATCATCTTAAAATTACAAAAAAGTTGTACAAATCTTAACAAACTTTTCCAGACTCACCTAAATTACTTCAGCTACTCTAAATCATCACCAACTAACCCTTACCACAACAAACTAAACCCAATCACTTTTAAATTACAAAAAAATGCTACTAACCATAGCAAACTATGCCAAACTCACCCAAATTACTTCGGCTATCAAAAATCACCCCCAACTACACTTTACAGCAACAATCTAAACCCAATCACTTTAAAATTACAAAAACATTCGAAAAATCATAACAAACTATACCAGAATCACCTAAATTACTTCGGCTACCGTAAATCACCCCCAACTATCCCTTACCACAACAAACCAAACCATATCATCTTAAAATTACAAAAAAAGTTGTACAAATCATAACAAACTATGCCAGACTCACCTAAATTACTTCGGCTACTCTAAATCATCACCAACTAACCCTTACCACAACAAACTAAACCCAATCACTTTTAAATTACAAAAAAATGCTACTAACCATAGCAAACTATGCCAAAATCACTTTAAAATTACAAAAAAATTCTAAAAATCATAACAAACTATACCAGAATTACCTAAATTACTTCGGCTACCGTAAATCACCCCCAACTATCCCTTACCACAACAAACCAAACCATATCATCTTAAAATTACAAAAAAAGTTGTACAAATCATAACAAACTATGCCAGACTCACCTAAATTACTTCGGCTACTCTAAATCATTACCAACTAACCCTTACCACAACAAACTAAACCCAATCACTTTTAAATTACAAAAAAATGCTACTAACCAAAGCAAATTATGCCAAACTCTCCTAAATTACTTTGGCTACCATAAATCATCACCAACTAACCCTTACCACAACAAACTAAACCCAATCACTTTTAACTTACAAAAAAATGCTACTAACCATAGCAAACTATGCCAAACTCACCTAAATTACTTCGGCTATCAAAAATCACCCCCAACTGCACTTTACAGCAACAAACTAAACCCAACTACTTTAAAATTACAAAAAAATGCTAAAAATCATAACAAACTATACCAGAATCACCTAAATTACTTCGGCTACCGTAAATCACCCCCAACTATCCCTTACCGCAATAAACCAAACCATATCATCTTAAAATTACAAAAAAAGGTGTACAAATCATAACAAACTATCCCAGACTCACCTAAATTACTTCGGCTACTCTAAATTATCACCAACTATCCCTTACCACTACAAACTAAACCCAATCACTTTTAAATTACAAAAAAATGCTACTAACCATAGCAAACTATGCCAAACTCACCTGAATTACTTCGGCTATCAAAAATCACCCCCAACTACACTTTACAGCAACAAACTAAGCCCAATCACTTTAAAATTACAAAAAAATGCTAAAAATCATAACAAACTATACCAGAATCACCTAAATTACTTCGGCTAACGTAAATCACCCCCAACTATCCCTTACCACAACAAACCAAACCATATCATCTTAAAATTACAAAAAAGGTGTATAAATCATAACAAACTATGCCAGACTCACCTAAATTACTTCGGCTACTCTAAATCATCACCAACTAACCCTTACCACAACAAACTAAACCCAATCACTTTTAAATTACAAAAAAATGCTACTAACCATAGCAAACTATGCCAAACTCACCTAAATTACTTCGGATATCAAAAATCACTCCCAACTACACTTTACAGCAACAAACTAAGCCCAATCAATTTAAAATTACAAAAAAATTCTAAAAATCATAACAAACTATACCAGAATCACCTAAATTACTTCGGCTACCGTAAATCACCCCCAACTATCCCTTACCACATCAAACCAAACCATATCATCTCAAAATTACAAAAAAAGTTGTACAAATCATAACAAACTATGCCAGACTCACATAAATTACTTCGGCTACTCTAAATCATCACCAACTCAACCTTATCACAACAAACTAAATCCAATCACTTTTAAATTACAAAAAAAGCTACTAACCATAGCAAACTATGCCAAACTCACCTGAATTACTTCGGCTATCAAAAATCACCCCCAACTACACTTTACAGCAACAAACTAAGCCCAATCACTTTAAAATTACAAAAAATGCTAAAAATCATAACAAACTATACCAGAATCACCTAAATTACTTCGGCTAACGTAAATCACCCCCAACTATCCCTTACCACAACAAACCAAACCATATCATCTTAAAATTACAAAAAAGGTGTATAAATCATAACAAACTATGCCAGACTCACCTAAATTACTTCGGCTACTCTAAATCATCACCAACTAACCCTTACCACAACAAACTAAACCCAATCACTTTTAAATTACAAAAAAATGCTACTAACCATAGCAAACTATGCCAAACTCACCTAAATTACTTCGGATATCAAAAATCACTCCCAACTACACTTTACAGCAACAAACTAAGCCCAATCAATTTAAAATTACAAAAAAATTCTAAAAATCATAACAAACTATACCAGAATCACCTAAATTACTTCGGCTACCGTAAATCACCCCCAAATATCTCTTACCACAACAAACCAAACCATGTCATCTTAAAATTACAAAAAAAGGTGTACAAATCATAACAAACAATGCCAGACTCACCTAAATTACTTCGGTTACTCTAAATCATCACCAACTAACCCTTACCACAACATACTAAACCCAATCACTTTTAAATTACAAAAAAAGCTACTAACCATAGCAAACTATGCCAAACTCACCTGAATTACTTCGGCTATCAAAAATCACCCCCAACTACACTTTACAGCAACAAACTAAGCCCAATCACTTTAAAATTACAAAAAAATGCTAAAAATCATAACAAACTATACCAGAATCACCTAAATTACTTCGGCTAACGTAAATCACCCCCAACTATCCCTTACCACAACAAACCAAACCATATCATCTTAAAATTACAAAAAAAGGTGTACAAATCATAACAAACTATGCCAGACTCACCTAAATTACTTCGGCTACTCTAAATCATCACCAACTAACCCTTACCACAACAAACTAAACCCAATCACTTTTAAATTACAAAAAAATGCTACTAACCATAGCAAACTATGCCAAACTCACCTAAATTACTTCGGCTACTCTAAATCATCACCAACTAACCCTTACCACAACAAACTAAACCCAATTACTTTTAAATTACAAAAAATGCTACTAACCACAGCAAACTATGCCAAACTCACTGAATTACTTCGGCTACTCTAAATCATCACCAACTAACCCTTACCACAACAAACTAAACCCAATCACTTTTAAATTACAAAAAATACTACTAACCATAGCAAACTATGCCAAACTCACCTGAATTACTTCGGCTACCATAAATCATCACCAACTAACCCTTACCACAACAAACTAAACCCAATCGCTTTTAAATTACAAAAAAATGCTACTAACCATAGCAAACTATGCCAAACTCACCTAAATTACTTCGGCTACTCTAAATCATCACCAACTAAACCTTACCACAACAACTAAACCCAATCACTTTTAAATTAACAAAAAAAGCTACTAACCATAGCAAACTATGCCAAACTCACCTAAATTACTTCGGCTATCAAAAATCACCCCCAACTACACTTTACAGCAACAAACTAAGCCCAATCACTTTAAAATTACAAAAAAATGCTAAAAATCATAACAAACTATACCAGAATCACCTAAATTACTTTGGCAACCGTAAATCACCCCCAACTCTCCCTTACCACAACAAACTAAACCATATCATCTTAAAATTACAAAAAAAGGTGTATAAATCATAACAAACTATGCCAGACTCACCTAAATTACTTCGGCTACTCTAAATCATCACCAACTAACCCTTACCACAACATACTAAACCCAATTACTTTTAAATTACAAAAAAATGCTACTGACCATAGCAAAATATGCCAAACTCACCTAAATTACTTCGGCTATCAAAAATCACCCCCAACTACACTTTACAGCAGCAAACTAAGCCCAATCACTTTAAAATTACAAAAAAATGCTTAAAATCATAACAAACTATACCAGAATCACCTAAATAACTTCGGCTACCGTAAATCACCCCCAACTATCCCTTACCACAACAAACCAAACCATATCATCTTAAAATTACAAAAAAGATTTACAAATCATAACAAACTCTGCTAGACTCACCTAAATTACTTCGGCTACTATAAATCATCACCAACTAACCCTTACCACAACAAACTAAACCCAATTACTTTTAAATTACAAAAAAATGTTACTAACCATAGCAAATTATGCCAAACTCACCTAAATTACTTCTGCTATCAAAAATCACCCCCAACTACACTTTGCAGCAACAAACTAAGCCCATTCACTTTAAAATTACAAAAAAATGCTAAAAATCATAACAAACTATACCAGAATCACCTAAATTACTTTGGCTACCGTAAATCACCCCCAACTCTCCCTTACCACAACAAACTAAACCATATCATCTTAAAATTACAAAAAAAGGTGTATAAATCATAACAAACTATGCCAGACTCACCTAAATTACTTCGGCTACTCTAAATCATCACCAACTAACCCTTACCACAACAAACTAAACCCAATTACTTTTAAATTACAAAAAAATGCTACTGACCATAGCAAAATATGCCAAACTCACCTAAATTACTTCGGCTATCAAAAATCACCCCCAACTACACTTTACAGCAGCAAACTAAGCCCAATCACTTTAAAATTACAAAAAAATGCTAAAAATCATAACAAACTATACCAGAATCACCTAAATAACTTCGGCTACCGTAAATCACCCCCAACTATCTCTTACCACAACAAACCAAACAATTTCATTTTAAAATTTCAAAAAAAGGTGTACAAATTATAACATACTATGCCAGACTCACCTAAATTACTTCGGCTAATTAAATCATAACCAACTAACGCTTACTACAACAAAATAAACCCAATCACTTTTAATTTGCAAGAAAATGCTACTAACCATAGCAAACTAGGCTAAACTCACCTAAACTACTTCGGCTACCATAAATCATCACCAACTGACCCTTACCACAACAAACTAAACCCAATCACTTTTAAATTACAAAAAAATGCTACTAACTATAGCAAACTATGCCAAACTCACCAAAATTACTTCGGCTATCAAAAATCACCCCCAACTACACTTTACAGCAACAAACTAAGCCCAATCACTTTAAAATTACAAAAAAATGCTAAAAATCATAACAAACTATACCAGAATCAACTAAATTACTTCGGCTACCGTAAATCACCCCCAACTATCCCTTACCACAACAAACAAAACCATATCATCTTAAAATTACAAAAAAAGGTGTACAAATCATAACAAACAATGCCAGACTCACCTAAATTACTTCGGCTACTCTAAATCATCACCAACTAACCCTTACCACAACAAACTAAACCCAATCACTTTTAAATTACAAAAAAATGCTACTAACCAACCATAGCAAACTATGCCAAACTCACCTAAATTACTTCGGCTATCAAAAATCACCCCCAACTACACTTTACAGCAACAAACTAAACCCAATCACTTTAAAATTACAAAAAAATGCTAAAAATCATAACAAACTATACCAGAATCACCTAAATTACTTCGGCTACCGTAAATCACCCCCAACTATCTCTTACCACAACAAACCAAACCATATCATCTTAGAATTACAAAAAAAGTTGTACAAATCATAACAAACTATGCCAGACTCACCTAAATTACTTCGGCTACTCTAAATCATCACCAACTAACCCTTACCACAACAAACTAATCCCAATCACTTTTAAATTACAAAAAAATGCTACTAACCATAGCAAACTATGCCAAACTCACCTAAATTACTTCGGCTACCATAAATCATCACCAACTAACCCTTACCACCACAAACTAAACCCAATCACTTTTAAATTACAAAAAAAAATGCTACTAACCATAGCAAACTATGCCAAACTCACCTAAATTACTTCGGATATCAAAAATCACCCCCAACTACACATTACAGCAACAAACTAAGCCCCGCTCACTTTAAAATTACACAAAAATGCTAAAAATTATAACAAACTATACCAGAATCACCTAAATTACTTCGGCTACCGTAAATCACCTCTAACTATCCCTTACCACAACTAACCAAACCATATCATCTTAAAATTACAAAAAAAGGTGTACAAATCATAACAAACTATGCCAGACTCACCTAAATTACTTCGGCTACTCTAAATCATCACCAACTAACCCTTACGACAACAAACTAAACCCAATCACTTTTAAATTACAAAAAAAATGCTACAAACCATAGCAAACTATGCCAAACTCACCTAAATTACTTCGGCTATCAAAAATCACCCCCAACTACACTTTACAGCAACAAACTAAGCCCAATCACTTTAAAATTACAATAAAATGTTAAAAATCATAACAAACTATACCAGAATCACCTAAATTACTTCGGCTACCGTAAATCACCCCCAACTATCCCTTACCACAACAAACCAAACCATATCATCTTAAAATTACAAAAAAAGGTGTACAAATCATAACAAACTATGCCAGACTCACCTAAATTACTTCGGCTACTCTAAATCATCACCAACTAACCCTTGCCGCAACAAACTAAACCCAATCACTTTTAAATTACAAAAAAATGCTACCAACCATAGCAAACTATGCCAAACTCACCTAAATTACTTCGGCTACCATAAATCATTACCAACTAACCCTTACCACAACAAACTAAACCCAATCACTTTTAAATTACAAAAAAATGCTACTAACCATAGCAAACTATGCCAAACTCACCTAAATTACTTCGGCTATCAAAAATCACTCCCAACTACACTTTACAGCAACAAACTAAGCCCAATCACTTTAAAATTACAAAAAAATGCTAAAAATCATAACAAACTATACCAGAATCACCTAAATTACTTCGGCTACCGTAAATCACCCCCAACTATCCCTTACCACAACAAACCAAACCATATCATCTTAAAATTACAAAAAAAGGTGTACAAATCATAACAAACTATGCCAGACTCACCTAAATTACTTCGGCTACTCTAAATCATCACCAACTAACCCTTGCCGCAACAAACTAAACCCAATCACTTTTAAATTACAAAAAAATGCTACCAACCATAGCAAACTATGCCAAACTCACCTAAATTACTTCGGCTACCATAAATCATTACCAACTAACCCTTACCACAACAAACTAAACCCAATCACTTTTAAATTACAAAAAAATGCTACTAACCATAGCAAACTATGCCAAACTCACCTAAATTACTTCGGCTATCAAAAATCACTCCCAACTACACTTTACAGCAACAAACTAAGCCCAATCACTTTAAAATTACAAAAAAATGCTAAAAATCATAACAAACTATACCAGAATCACCTAAATTACTTCGGCTACCGTAAATCACCCCCAACTATCCCTTACCACAACAAACCAAACCATATCATCTTAAAATTACAAAAAATGGTGTACAAATCATAACAAACTATGCCAGACTCACCTAAATTACTTTGGCTACTCTAAGTCATCACCAACTAACCCTTACCACAACAAACTAAACCCAATCACTTTTAAATTACAAAAAAATGCTACTAACCATAGCAAACTAGGCTAAACTCACCTAAACTACTTCGGCTACCATAAATCATCACCAACTGACCCTTACCACCACAAACTAAACCCAATCACTTTTAAATTACAAAAAAATGCTACTAACCGTAGCAAACTATGCCAAACTCACCTAAATTACTTCGGCTATCATAAATCACCCCCAACTACACTTTACAGCAACAAACTAAGCCCAATTACTTTAAAATTACAAAAAAATGCTAAAAATCATAACAAACTATACCAGAATCACCTAAATTACTTCGGCTACCGTAAATCACCCCCAACTATCCCTTACCACAACAACCCAAACCATATCATCTTAAAATTACAAAAAAAGTGTACAAATCATAACAAACTATGCCAGACTCACCTAAATTACTTCGGCTACTCAAAATCATCACCAACTAACCCTTACCACAACAAACTACACCCAATTACTTTTAAATTACAAAAAAATGCTAATAACCATATCAAACTATGCCAAACTCACCTAAATTACTTCGGCTACCATAAATCATCACCAACTAACCTTTACCACAACAAACTAAACCCAATCACTTTTAAATTACAAAAAAATGCTACTAATTAACCATAGCAAACTATGCCAAACTTACCTAAATTACTTCGGCTATCAAAAATCACCCCCAACTACACTTTACAGCAACAAACTAAACCCAATCACTTTAAAATTACAAAAAAATGCTAAAAATCATAACAAACTATACCAGAATCACCTAAATTACTTCGGCTACCGTAAATCACCCCCAACTATCCCTTACCACAACAAACCAAACCATATCATCTTAGAATTACAAAAAAAGTTGTACAAATCATAACAAACTATGCCAGACTCACCTAAATTACTTCGGCTACTCTAAATCATCACCAACTAACCCTTACCACAACAAATTAATCCCAATCACTTTTAAATTACAAAAAAATGCTACTAACCATAGCAAACTATGCCAAACTCACCTAAATTACTTCGGCTACCATAAATCATCACCAACTAACCCTTACCACAACAAACTAAACCCAATCACTTTTAAATTACAAAAAAAAATGCTACTAACCATAGCAAACTATGCCAAACTCACCTAAATTACTTCGGATATCAAAAATCACCCCCAACTACACATTACAGCAACAAACTAAGCCCCGCTCACTTTAAAATTACAAAAAAATGCTAAAAATTATAACAAACTATACCAGAATCACCTAAATTACTTCGGCTACCGTAAATCACCTCTAACTATCCCTTACCACAACTAACCAAACCATATCATCTTAAAATTACAAAAAAAAGTGTACAAATCATAACAAACTATGCCAGACTCACCTAAATTACTTCGGCTACTCTAAATCATCACCAACTAACCCTTACGACAACAAACTAAACCCAATCACTTTTAAATTACAAAAAAAATGCTACAAACCATAGCAAACTATGCCAAACTCACCTAAATTACTTCGGCTATCAAAAATCACCCCCAACTACACTTTACAGCAACAAACTAAGCCCAATCACTTTAAAATTACAATAAAATGTTAAAAATCATAACAAACTATACCAGAATCACCTAAATTACTTCGGCTACCGTAAATCACCCCCAACTATCCCTTACCACAACAAACCAAACCATATCATCTTAAAATTACAAAAAAAGGTGTACAAATCATAACAAACTATGCCAGACTCACCTAAATTACTTCGGCTACTCTAAATCATCACCAACTAACCCTTGCCGCAACAAACTAAACCCAATCACTTTTAAATTACAAAAAAATGCTACCAACCATGGCAAACTATGCCAAACTCACCTAAATTACTTCGGCTACCATAAATCATTACCAACTAACCCTTACCACAACAAACTAAACCCAATCACTTTTAAATTACAAAAAAATGCTACTAACCATAGCAAACTATGCCAAACTCACCTAAATTACTTCGGCTATCAAAAATCACTCCCAACTACACTTTACAGCAACAAACTAAGCCCAATCACTTTAAAATTACAAAAAAATGCTAAAAATCATAACAAACTATACCAGAATCACCTAAATTACTTCGGCTACCGTAAATCACCCCCAACTATCCCTTACCACAACAAACCAAACCATATCATCTTAAAATTACAAAAAATGGTGTACAAATCATAACAAACTATGCCAGACTCACCTAAATTACTTCGGCTACTCTAAGTCATAACCAACTAACCCTTACCACAACAAACTAAACCCAATCACTTTTAAATTACAAAAAAATGCTACTAACCATAGCAAACTAGGCTAAACTCACCTAAACTACTTCGGCTACCATAAATCATCACCAACTGACCCTTACCACCACAAACTAAACCCAATCACTTTTAAATTACAAAAAAATGCTACTAACCATAGCAAACTATGCCAAACTCACCTAAATTACTTCGGCTATCATAAATCACCCCCAACTACACTTTACAGCAACAAACTAAGCCCAATTACTTTAAAATTACAAAAAAATGCTAAAAATCATAACAAACTATACCAGAATCACCTAAATTACTTCGGCTACCGTAAATCACCCCCAACTATCCCTTACCACAACAACCCAAACCATATCATCTTAAAATTACAAAAAAAGGTGTACAAATCATAACAAACTATGCCAGACTCACCTAAATTACTTCGGCTACTCTAAATCATCACCAACTAACCCTTACCACAACAAACTAAACCCAATCACTTTTAAATTACAAAAAAAAATGCTACTAACCATAGCAAACTATGCCAAACTCACCTAAATTACTTCGGATATCAAAAATCACCCCCAACTACACATTACAGCAACAAACTAAGCCCCGCTCACTTTAAAATTACAAAAAAATGCTAAAAATTATAACAAACTATACCAGAATCACCTAAATTACTTCGGCTACCGTAAATCACCTCTAACTATCCCTTACCACAACTAACCAAACCATATCATCTTAAAATTACAAAAAAAGGTGTACAAATCATAACAAACTATGCCAGACTCACCTAAATTACTTCGGCTACTCTAAATCATCACCAACTAACCCTTACGACAACAAACTAAACCCAATCACTTTTAAATTACAAAAAAAATGCTACAAACCATAGCAAACTATGCCAAACTCACCTAAATTACTTCGGCTATCAAAAATCACCCCCAACTACACTTTACAGCAACAAACTAAGCCCAATCACTTTAAAATTACAATAAAATGTTAAAAATCATAACAAACTATACCAGAATCACCTAAATTACTTCGGCTACCGTAAATCACCCCCAACTATCCCTTACCACAACAAACCAAACCATATCATCTTAAAATTACAAAAAAAGGTGTACAAATCATAACAAACTATGCCAGACTCACCTAAATTACTTCGGCTACTCTAAATCATCACCAACTAACCCTTGCCGCAACAAACTAAACCCAATCACTTTTAAATTACAAAAAAATGCTACCAACCATAGCAAACTATGCCAAACTCACCTAAATTACTTCGGCTACCATAAATCATTACCAACTAACCCTTACCACAACAAACTAAACCCAATCACTTTTAAATTACAAAAAAATGCTACTAACCATAGCAAACTATGCCAAACTCACCTAAATTACTTCGGCTATCAAAAATCACTCCCAACTACACTTTACAGCAACAAACTAAGCCCAATCACTTTAAAATTACAAAAAAATGCTAAAAATCATAACAAACTATACCAGAATCACCTAAATTACTTCGGCTACCGTAAATCACCCCCAACTATCCCTTACCACAACAAACCAAACCATATCATCTTAAAATTACAAAAAATGGTGTACAAATCATAACAAACTATGCCAGACTCACCTAAATTACTTCGGCTACTCTAAGTCATCACCAACTAACCCTTACCACAACAAACTAAACCCAATCACTTTTAAATTACAAAAAAATGCTACTAACCATAGCAAACTAGGCTAAACTCACCTAAACTACTTCGGCTACCATAAATCATCACCAACTGACCCTTACCACCACAAACTAAACCCAATCACTTTTAAATTACAAAAAAATGCTACTAACCATAGCAAACTATGCCAAACTCACCTAAATTACTTCGGCTATCATAAATCACCCCCAACTACACTTTACAGCAACAAACTAAGCCCAATTACTTTAAAATTACAAAAAAATGCTAAAAATCATAACAAACTATACCAGAATCACCTAAATTACTTCGGCTACCGTAAATCACCCCCAACTATCCCTTACCACAACAACCCAAACCATATCATCTTAAAATTACAAAAAAAGGTGTACAAATCATAACAAACTATGCCAGACTCAACTAAATTACTTCGGCTACTCTAAATCATCACCAACTAACCCTTGCCGCAACAAACTAAACCCAATCACTTTTAAATTACAAAAAAATGCTACCAACCATAGCAAACTATGCCAAACTCACCTAAATTACTTCGGCTACCATAAATCATTACCAACTAACCCTTACCACAACAAACTAAACCCAATCACTTTTAAATTACAAAAAAATGCTACTAACCATAGCAAACTATGCCAAACTCACCTAAATTACTTCGGCTATCAAAAATCACTCCCAACTACATTTTACAGCAACAAACTAAGCCCAATCACTTTAAAATTACAAAAAAATGCTAAAAATCATAACAAACTATACCAGAATCACCTAAATTACTTCGGCTACCGTAAATCACCCCCAACTATCCCTTACCACAACAAACCAAACCATATCATCTTAAAATTACAAAAAATGGTGTACAAATCATAACAAACTATGCCAGACTCACCTAAATTACTTCGGCTACTCTAAGTCATCACCAACTAACCCTTACCACAACAAACTAAACCCAATCACTTTTAAATTACAAAAAAATGCTACTAACCATAGCAAACTAGGCTAAACTCACCTAAACTACTTCGGCTACCATAAATCATCACCAACTGACCCTTACCACCACAAACTAAACCCAATCACTTTTAAATTACAAAAAAATGCTACTAACCATAGCAAACTATGCCAAACTCACCTAAATTACTTCGGCTATCATAAATCACCCCCAACTACACTTTACAGCAACAAACTAAGCCCAATTACTTTAAAATTACAAAAAAATGCTAAAAATCATAACAAACTATACCAGAATCACCTAAATTACTTCGGCTACCGTAAATCACCCCCAACTATCCCTTACCACAACAACCCAAACCATATCATCTTAAAATTACAAAAAAAGTGTACAAATCATAACAAACTATGCCAGACTCACCTAAATTACTTCGGCTACTCAAAATCATCACCAACTAACCCTTACCACAACAAACTACACCCAATTACTTTTAAATTACAAAAAAATGCTAATAACCATATCAAACTATGCCAAACTCACCTAAATTACTTCGGCTACCATAAATCATCACCAACTAACCTTTACCACAACAAACTAAACCCAATCACTTTTAAATTACAAAAAAATGCTACTAACCATAGCAAACTATGCCAAACTCACCAAAATTACTTCGGCTATCAAAAATCACCCCCAACTACACTTTACAGCAACAAACTAAGCCCAATCACTTTAAAATTACAAAAAAATGCTAAAAATCATAACAAACTATACCAGAATCAACTAAATGACTTCGGCTAACGTAAATCACCCCCAACTATCCCTTACCACAACAAACAAAACCATATCATCTTAAAATTACAAAAAAAGGTGTACAAATCATAACAAACAATGCCAGACTCACCTAAATTACTTCGGTTACACTAAATCATCACCAACTAACCCTTACCACAACAAACTAAACCCAATCACTTTTAAATTACAAAAAAATGCTACTAACCAACCATAGCAAACTATGCCAAACTCACCTAAATTACTTCGGCTATCAAAAATCACCCCCAACTACACTTTACAGCAACAAACTAAACCCAATCACTTTAAAATTACAAAAAAATGCTAAAAATCATAACAAACTATACCAGAATCACCTAAATTACTTCGGCTACCGTAAATCACCCCCAACTATCCCTTACCACAACAAACCAAACCATATCATCTTAGAATTACAAAAAAAGTTGTACAAATCATAACAAACTATGCCAGACTCACCTAAATTACTTCGGCTACTCTAAATCATCACCAACTAACCCTTACCACAACAAACTAATCCCAATCACTTTTAAATTACAAAAAAATGCTACTAACCATAGCAAACTATGCCAAACTCACCTAAATTACTTCGGCTACCATAAATCATCACCAACTAACCCTTACCACAACAAACTAAACCCAATCACTTTTATATTACAAAAAAAATGCTACTAACCATAGCAAACTATGCCAAACTCACCTAAATTACTTCGGATATCAAAAATCACCCCCAACTGCACTTTACAGCAACAAACTAAGCCCCGCTCACTTTAAAATTACAAAAAAATGCTAAAAATTATAACAAACTATACCAGAATCACCTAAATTACTTCGGCTACCGTAAATCACCTCTAACTATCCCTTACCACAACTAACCAAACCATATCATCTTAAAATTACAAAAAAAGGTGTACAAATCATAACAAACTATGCCAGACTCACCTAAATTACTTCGGCTACTCTAAATCATCACCAACTAACCCTTACGACAACAAACTAAACCCAATCACTTTTAAATTACAAAAAAATGCTACCAACCATAGCAAACTATGCCAAACTCACCTAAATTACTTCGGCTACCATAAATCATTACCAACTAACCCTTACCACAACAAACTAAACCCAATCACTTTTAAATTACAAAAAAATGCTACTAACCATAGCAAACTATTCCAAACTCACCTAAATTACTTCGGCTATCAAAAATCACTCCCAACTACACTTTACAGCAACAAACTAAGCCCAATAACTTTAAAATTACAAAAAAATGCTAAAAATCATAACAAACTATACCAGAATCACCTAAATTACTTCGGCTACCGTAAATCACCCCCAACTATCCCTTACCACAACAAACCAAACCATATCATCTTAAAATTACAAAAAATGGTGTACAAATCATAACAAACTATGCCAGACTCACCTAAATTACTTCGGCTACTCTAAATCATAACCAACTAACCCTTACCACAACAAACTAAACCCAATCACTTTTAAATTACAAAAAAATGCTACTAACCATAGCAAACTAAGCTAAACTCACCTAAACTACTTCGGCTACCATAAATCATCACCAACTGACCCTTACCACAACAAACTAAACCCAATCACTTTTAAATTACAAAAAAATGCTACTAACCATAGCAAACTATGCCAAACTCACCTAAATTACTTCGGCTATCAAAAATCACTCCCAACTACACTTTACAGCAACAAACTAAGCCCAATCACTTTAAAATTACAAAAAAAATGCTAAAAATCATAACAAACTATACCAGAATCACCTAAATTACTTCGGCTACCGTAAATCACCCCCAACTATCCCTTACCACAACAAACCAAACCATATCATCTTAAAATTACAAAAAATGGTGTACAAATCATAACAAACTATGCCAGACTCACCTAAATTACTTCAGCTACTCTAAATCATCACCAACTAACCCTTACCACAACAAACTAAACCCAATCACTTTTAAATTACAAAAAAATGCTACTAACCATAGCAAACTAGGCTAAACTCACCTAAACTACTTCGGCTACCATAAATCATCACCAACTGACCCTTACCACAACAAACTAAACCCAATCACTTTTAAATTACAAAAAAACGCTACTAACCATAGAAAACTATGACAAACTCACCTAAATTACTTCGGCTATCATAAATCACCCCCAACTACACTTTACAGCAACAAACTAAGCCCAATTATTTTAAAATTACAAAAAAATGCTAAAAATCATAACAAACTATACCAGAATCACCTAAATTACTTCGGCTACCGTAAATCACCCCCAACTATCCCTTACCACAACAACCCAAACCATATCATCTTAAAATTACAAAAAAAGTGTACAAATCATAACAAACTATGCCAGACTCACCTAAATTACTTCGGCTACTCAAAATCATCACCAACTAACCCTTACCACAACAAACTACACCCAATCACTTTTAAATTACAAAAAAATGCTAATAACCATATCAAACTATGCCAAACTCACCTAAATTACTTCGGCTACCATAAATCATCACCAACTAACCTTTACCACAACAAACTAAACCCAATCACTTTTAAATTACAAAAAATGCTACTAACCATAGCAAACTATGCCAAACTCACCAAAATTACTTCGGCTATCAAAAATCACCCCCAACTACACTTTACAGCAACAAACTAAGCCCAATCACTTTAAAATTACAAAAAAATGCTAAAAATCATAACAAACTATACCAGAATCAACTAAATTACTTCGGCTACCGTAAATCACCCCCAACTATTCCTTACCACAACAAACAAAACCATATCATCTTAAAATTACAAAAAAAGGTGTACAAATCATAACAAACAATGCCAGACTCACCTAAATTACTTCGGCTACTCTAAATCATCACCAACTAACCCTTACCACAACAAACTAAACCCAATCACTTTTAAATTACAAAAAAATGCTACTAACCAACCATAGCAAACTATGCCAAACTCACCTAAATTACTTCGGCCATCAAAAATCACCCCCAACTACACTTTACAGAAACAAACTAAACCCAATCACTTTAAAATTACAAAAAAATGCTAAAAATCATAACAAACTATACCAGAATCACCTAAATTACTTCGGCTACCGTAAATCACCCCCAACTATCCCTTACCACAACAAACCAAACCATATCATCTTAAAATTACAAAAAATGGTGTACAAATCATAACAAACTATGCCAGACTCACCTAAATTACTTCAGCTACTCTAAATCATCACCAACTAACCCTTACCACAACAAACTAAACCCAATCACTTTTAAATTACAAAAAAATGCTACTAACCATAGCAAACTAGGCTAAACTCACCTAAACTACTTCGGCTACCATAAATCATCACCAACTGACCCTTACCACAACAAACTAAACCCAATCACTTTTAAATTACAAAAAAACGCTACTAACCATAGAAAACTATGACAAACTCACCTAAATTACTTCGGCTATCATAAATCACCCCCAACTACACTTTACAGCAACAAACTAAGCCCAATTACTTTAAAATTACAAAAAAATGCTAAAAATCATAACAAACTATACCAGAATCACCTAAATTACTTCGGCTACCGTAAATCACCCCCAACTATCCCTTACCACAACAACCCAAACCATATCATCTTAAAATTACAAAAAAAGTGTACAAATCATAACAAACTATGCCAGACTCACCTAAATTACTTCGGCTACTCAAAATCATCACCAACTAACCCTTACCACAACAAACTACACCCAATCACTTTTAAATTACAAAAAAATGCTAATAACCATATCAAACTATGCCAAACTCACCTAAATTACTTCGGCTACCATAAATCATCACCAACTAACCTTTACCACAACAAACTAAACCCAATCACTTTTAAATTACAAAAAATGCTACTAACCATAGCAAACTATGCCAAACTCACCAAAATTACTTCGGCTATCAAAAATCACCCCCAACTACACTTTACAGCAACAAACTAAGCCCAATCACTTTAAAATTACAAAAAAATGCTAAAAATCATAACAAACTATACCAGAATCAACTAAATTACTTCGGCTACCGTAAATCACCCCCAACTATCCCTTACCACAACAAACAAAACCATATCATCTTAAAATTACAAAAAAAGGTGTACAAATCATAACAAACAATGCCAGACTCACCTAAATTACTTCGGCTACTCTAAATCATCACCAACTAACCCTTACCACAACAAACTAAACCCAATCACTTTTAAATTACAAAAAAATGCTACTAACCAACCATAGCAAACTATGCCAAACTCACCTAAATTACTTCGGCCATCAAAAATCACCCCCAACTACACTTTACAGAAACAAACTAAACCCAATCACTTTAAAATTACAAAAAAATGCTAAAAATCATAACAAACTATACCAGAATCACCTAAATTACTTCGGCTACCGTAAATCACCCCCAACTATCCCTTACCACAACAAACCAAACCATATCATCTTAGAATTACAAAAAAAGTTGTACAAATCATAACAAACTATGCCAGACTCACCTAAATTACTTCGGCTACTCTAAATCATCACCAACTAACCCTTACGACAACAAACTAAACCCAATCACTTTTAAATTACAAAAAAAATGCTAATAACCATATCAAACTATGCCAAACTCACCTAAATTACTTCGGCTACCATAAATCATCACCAACTAACCTTTACCACAACAAACTAAACCCAATCACTTTTAAATTACAAAAAATGCTACTAACCATAGCAAACTATGCCAAACTCACCAAAATTACTTCGGCTATCAAAAATCACCCCCAACTACACTTTACAGCAACAAACTAAGCCCAATCACTTTAAAATTACAAAAAAATGCTAAAAATCATAACAAACTATACCAGAATCAACTAAATTACTTCGGCTACCGTAAATCACCCCCAACTATCCCTTACCACAACAAACAAAACCATATCATCTTAAAATTACAAAAAAAGGTGTACAAATCATAACAAACAATGCCAGACTCACCTAAATTACTTCGGCTACTCTAAATCATCACCAACTAACCCTTACCACAACAAACTAAACCCAATCACTTTTAAATTACAAAAAAATGCTACTAACCAACCATAGCAAACTATGCCAATCTCACCTAAATTACTTCGGCCATCAAAAATCACCCCCAACTACACTTTACAGCAACAAACTAAACCCAATCACTTTAAAATTACAAAAAAATGCTAAAAATCATAACAAACTATACCAGAATCACCTAAATTACTTCGGCTACCGTAAATCACCCCCAACTATCCCTTACCACAACAAACAAAACCATATCATCTTAAAATTACAAAAAAAGGTGTACAAATCATAACAAACAATGCCAGACTCACCTAAATTACTTCGGCTACTCTAAATCATCACCAACTAACCCTTACCACAACAAACTAAACCCAATCACTTTTAAATTACAAAAAAATGCTACTAACCAACCATAGCAAACTATGCCAAACTCACCTAAATTACTTCGGCCATCAAAAATCACCCCCAACTACACTTTACAGAAACAAACTAAACCCAATCACTTTAAAATTACAAAAAAATGCTAAAAATCATAACAAACTATACCAGAATCACCTAAATTACTTCGGCTACCGTAAATCACCCCCAACTATCCCTTACCACAACAAACCAAACCATATCATCTTAGAATTACAAAAAAAGTTGTACAAATCATAACAAACTATGCCAGACTCACCTAAATTACTTCGGCTACTCTAAATCATCACCAACTAACCCTTACGACAACAAACTAAACCCAATCACTTTTAAATTACAAAAAAAATGCTAATAACCATATCAAACTATGCCAAACTCACCTAAATTACTTCGGCTACCATAAATCATCACCAACTAACCTTTACCACAACAAACTAAACCCAATCACTTTTAAATTACAAAAAATGCTACTAACCATAGCAAACTATGCCAAACTCACCAAAATTACTTCGGCTATCAAAAATCACCCCCAACTACACTTTACAGCAACAAACTAAGCCCAATCACTTTAAAATTACAAAAAAATGCTAAAAATCATAACAAACTATACCAGAATCAACTAAATTACTTCGGCTACCGTAAATCACCCCCAACTATCCCTTACCACAACAAACAAAACCATATCATCTTAAAATTACAAAAAAAGGTGTACAAATCATAACAAACAATGTCAGACTCACCTAAATTACTTCGGCTACTCTAAATCATCACCAACTAACCCTTACCACAACAAACTAAACCCAATCACTTTTAAATTACAAAAAAATGCTACTAACCAACCATAGCAAACTATGCCAAACTCACCTAAATTACTTCGGCCATCAAAAATCACCCCCAACTACACTTTACAGAAACAAACTAAACCCAATCACTTTAAAATTACAAAAAAATGCTAAAAATCATAACAAACTATACCAGAATCACCTAAATTACTTCGGCTACCGTAAATCACCCCCAACTATCCCTTACCACAACAAACCAAACCATATCATCTTAGAATTACAAAAAAAGTTGTACAAATCATAACAAACTATGCCAGACTCACCTAAATTACTTCGGCTACTCTAAATCATCACCAACTAACCCTTACGACAACAAACTAAACCCAATCACTTTTAAATTACAAAAAAAATGCTAATAACCATATCAAACTATGCCAAACTCACCTAAATTACTTCGGCTACCATAAATCATCACCAACTAACCTTTACCACAACAAACTAAACCCAATCACTTTTAAATTACAAAAAATGCTACTAACCATAGCAAACTATGCCAAACTCACCAAAATTACTTCGGCTATCAAAAATCACCCCCAACTACACTTTACAGCAACAAACTAAGCCCAATCACTTTAAAATTACAAAAAAATGCTAAAAATCATAACAAACTATACCAGAATCAACTAAATTACTTCGGCTACCGTAAATCACCCCCAACTATCCCTTACCACAACAAACAAAACCATATCATCTTAAAATTACAAAAAAAGGTGTACAAATCATAACAAACTATGCCAGACTCACCTAAATTACTTCGGCTACTCTAAATCATCACCAACTAACCCTTACCACAACAAACTAAACCCAATCACTTTTAAATTACAAAAAAATGCTACTAACCAACCATAGCAAACTATGCCAATCTCACCTAAATTACTTCGGCCATCAAAAATCACCCCCAACTACACTTTACAGCAACAAACTAAACCCAATCACTTTAAAATTACAAAAAAATGCTAAAAATCATAACAAACTATACCAGAATCACCTAAATTACTTCGGCTACCGTAAATCACCCCCAACTATCCCTTACCACAACAAACCAAACCATATCATCTTAGAATTACAAAAAAAGTTGTACAAATCATAACAAACTATGCCAGACTCACCTAAATTACTTCGGCTACTCTAAATCATCACCAACTAACCCTTACGACAACAAACTAAACCCAATCACTTTTAAATTACAAAAAAAATGCTACAAACCATAGCAAACTATGCCAAACTCACCTAAATTACTTCGGCTATCAAAAATCACCCCCAACTACACTTTACAGCAACAAACTAAGCCCAATCACTTTAAAATTACAAAAAAATGTTAAAAATCATAACAAACTATACCAGAATCACCTAAATTACTTCGGCTACCGTAAATCACCCCCAACTATCCCTTACCACAACAAACCAAACCATATCATCTTAAAATTACAAAAAAAGGTGTACAAATCATAACAAACTATGCCAGACTCACCTAAATTACTTCGGCTACTCTAAATCATCACCAACTAACCCTTGCCGCAACAAACTAAACCCAATCACTTTTAAATTACAAAAAAATGCTACCAACCATAGCAAACTATGCCAAACTCACCTAAATTACTTCGGCTACCATAAATCATTACCAACTAACCCTTACCACAACAAACTAAACCCAATCACTTTTAAATTACAAAAAAATGCTACTAACCATAGCAAACTATGCCAAACTCACCTAAATTAGTTCGGCTATCAAAAATCACCCCCAACTACACTTTACAGCAACAAACTAAGCCCAATCACTTTAAAATTACAAAAAAATGCTAAAAATTATAACAAACTATACCAGAATCACCTAAATTACTTCGGCTACCGTAAATCACCCCCAACTATCCCTTACCACAACTAACCAAACCATATCATCTTAAAATTACAAAAAAAGGTGTACAAATCATAACAAACTATGCCAGACTCACCTAAATTACTTCGGCTACTCTAAATCGTCACCAACTAACCCTTACCAAAACAAACTAAACCCAATCACTTTTAAATTACAAAAAAATGCT
The DNA here is from genome assembly GCA_964023215.1 of Eledona agricola. Taxonomy (NCBI): domain Eukaryota; kingdom Metazoa; phylum Arthropoda; class Insecta; order Coleoptera; family Tenebrionidae; genus Eledona; species Eledona agricola. Next base: position 3,236,664 of record OZ026863.1, read on the forward strand.
ACTAACCATAGCAAACTATGCCAAACTCACCTAAATTACTTCGGCTATCAAAAATCACTCCCAACTACACTTTACAGCAACAAACTAAGCCCAATCACTTTAAAATTACAAAAAAATTTTACAAATCATAACAAACTATACCAGAATCACCTAAATTACTTCGGCTACCGTAAATCACCCCCAACTATCCCTTACCACAACAAACCAAACCATATCATCTTAGAATTACAAAAAAAGTTGTACAAATCATAACAAACTATGCCAGACTCACCTAAATTATTTCGGCTACTCTAAATCATCACCAACTAACCCTTACCACAACAAACTAAACCCAATCACTTTTAAATTACAAAAAAATGCTACTAACCATAGCAAACTATGCCAAACTCACCTAAATAACTTCGGCTACCATAAATCATCACCAACTAACCCTTACCACAACAAACTAAACCCAATCACTTTTAAATTACAAAAAAAATGCTACTAACCATAGCAAACTATGCCAGACTCACCTAAATTACTTGGGCTACTCTAAATCATCACCAACTAACCCTTACCACAACAAACTAAACCCAATCACTTTTAAATTACAAAAAAATGCTACTAACCATAGCAAACTAGGCTAAACTCACCTAAACTACTTCGGCTACCATAAATCATCACCAACTGTCCCTTACCACAACAAACTAAACCCAATCACTTTTAAATTACAAAAAAATGCTACTAACCATAGCAAACTATGCCAAACTCACCTAAATTACTTCGGCTATCATAAATCACCCCCAACTACACTTTACAGCAACAAACTAAGCCCAATTAATTTAAAATTACAAAAAAATGCTAAAAATCATAACAAACTATACCAGAATCACCTAAATTACTTCGGCTACCGTAAATCACCCCCAACTATCCCTTACCACAACAACCCAAACCATATCATCTTAAAATTACAAAAAAAGTGTACAAATCATAACAAACTATGCCAGACTCACCTAAATTACTTCGGCTACTCAAAATCATCACCAACTAACCCTTACCACAACAAACTACACCCAATCACTTTTAAATTACAAAAAAATGCTAATAACCATATCAAACTATGCCAAACTCACCTAAATTACTTCGGCTACCATAAATCATCACCAACTAACCTTTACCACAACAAACTAAACCCAATCACTTTTAAATTACAAAAAAATGCTACTAACCATAGCAAACTATGCCAAACTCACCAAAATTACTTCGGCTATCAAAAATCACCCCCAACTACACTTTACAGCAACAAACTAAGCCCAATCACTTTAAAATTACAAAAAAATGCTAAAAATCATAACAAACTATACCAGAATCAACTAAATTACTTCGGCTACCGTAAATCACCCCCAAATACCCCTTACCACAACAAACAAAACCATATCATCTTAAAATTACAAAAAAAGATGTACAAATCATAAGAAACAATGCCAGACTCACCTAAATTACTTCGGCTACTCTAAATCATCACCAACTAACCCTTACCACAACAAACTAAACCCAATCACTTTTAAATTACAAAAAAATGCTACTAACCAACCATAGCAAACTATGCCAAACTCACCTAAATTACTTCGGCCATCAAAAATCACCCCCAACTACACTTTACAGCAACAAACTAAACCCAATCATTTTAAAATTACAAAAAAATGCTAAAAATCATAACAAACTATACCAGAATCACCTAAATTACTTCGGCTACCGTAAATCACCCCCAACTATCCCTTACTACAACAAACCAAACAATATCATCTTAGAATTACAAAAAAAGTTGTACAAATCATAACAAACTATGCCAGACTCACCTAAATTACTTCGGCTACTCTAAATCATCACCAACTAACCCTTACCACAACAAACTAATCCCAATCACTTTTAAATTACAAAAAAATGCTTCTAACCATAGCAAACTATGCCAAACTCACCTAAATTACTTCGGCTACCATAAATCATCACCAACTAACCCTTACCACAACAAACTAAACCCAATCACTTTTAAATTACAAAAAAAATGCTACTAACCATAGCAAACTATGCCAAACTCACCTAAATTACTTCGGATATCAAAAATCACCCCCAACTACACTTTACAGCAACAAACTAAGCCCCGCTCACTTTAAAATTACAAAAAAATGCTAAAAATTATAACAAACTATACCAGAATCACCTAAATTACTTCGGCTACCGTAAATCACCTCTAACTATCCCTTACCACAACTAACAAAACCATATCATCTTAAAATTACAAAAAAAGGTGTACAAATCATAACAAACTATGCCAGACTCACCTAAATTACTTCGGCTACTCTAAATCATCACCAACTAACCCTTACGACAACAAACTAAACCCAATCACTTTTAAATTACAAAAAAAATGCTACAAACCATAGCAAACTATGCCAAACTCACCTAAATTACTTCGGCTATCAAAAATCACCCCCAACTACACTTTACAGCAACAAACTAAGCCCAATCACTTTAAAATTACAAAAAAATGTTAAAAATCATAACAAACTATACCAGAATCACCTAAATTACTTCGGCTACCGTAAATCACCCCCAACTATCCCTTACCACAACAAACCAAACCATATCATCTTAAAATTACAAAAAAAGGTGTACAAATCATAATAAACTATGCCAGACTCACCTAAATTACTTCGGCTACTCTAAATCATCACCAACTAACCCTTGCCGCAACAAACTAAACCCAATCACTTTTAAATTACAAAAAAATGCTACCAACCATAGCAAACTATGCCAAACTCACCTAAATTACTTCGGCTACCATAAATCATTACCAACTAACCCTTACCACAACAAACTAAACCCAATCACTTTTAAATTACAAAAAAATGCTACTAACCATAGCAAACTATGCCAAACTCACCTAAATTAGTTCGGCTATCAAAAATCACCCCCAACTACACTTTACAGCAACAAACTAAGCCCAATCACTTTAAAATTACAAAAAAATGCTAAAAATCATAACAAACTATACCAGAATCACCTAAATTACTTCGGCTACCGTAAATCACCCCCAACTATCCCTGACCACAACTAACCAAACCATATCATCTTAAAACTACAAAAAAGGTGTACAAATCATAACAAACTTAGCCAGACTCACCTAAATTACTTCGGCTACTCTAAATCGTCACCAACTAACCCTTACCAAAACAAACTAAACCCAATCACTTTTAAATTACAAAAAAATGCTACTAACCATAGCAAACTATGCCAAACTCACCTAAATTACTTCGGCTATCAAAAATCACCCACAACTGCACTTTACAGCAACAAACTAAACCCAACCACTTTAAAATTACAAAAAAATGCTAAAAATCATAACAAACTATACCAGAATCAACTAAATTATTTTGGCTACCGTAAATCACCCCCAACTATCCCTTACCACAACAAACCAAACCATATCATCTTAGAATTACAAAAAAAGTTGTACAAATCATAACAAACTATGCCAGACTCACCTAAATTACTTCGGCTACTCTAAATCATCACCAACTAACCCTTACCACAACAAACTAAACCCAATCACTTTTAAATTACAAAAAAATGCTACTAACCATAGCAAACTATGCCAAACTCACCTAAATTACTTCGGCTACCATAAATCATCATCAACTAACCCTTACCACAACAAACTAAACCCAATCACTTTTAAATTACAAAAAAAATGCTACTAACCATAGCAAACTATGCCAAACTCACCTAAATTACTTCGGCTATTAAAAATCACCCCCAACTACACTTTACAGCAACAAACTAAGCCCCGCTCACTTTAAAATTACAAAAAAATGCTAAAAATTATAACAAACTATACCAGAATCACCTAAATTACTTCGGCTACCGTAAATCACCTCTAACTATCCCTTACCACAACTAATTGAACCATATCATCTTAAAATTACAAAAAAAGGTGTACAAATCATAACAAACTATGCCAGACTCACCTAAATTACTTCGGCTACTCTAAATCATCACCACCTAACCCTTACCACAACAAACTTAACCCAATCACTTTTAAATTACAAAAAAATGCTACTAACTATAGCAAACTATGCCAAACTCACCTAAATTACTTCGGCTATCAAAAATCACCCCCAACTCCACTTTACAGCCACAAACTAAGCCCAATCACTTTAAAATTACAAAGAAATTCTAAAAATCATAACAAACTATACCAGAATCACCTAAATTACTTCGGCTACTGTAAATCACCCCCAACTATCCCTTACCACAACAAACCAAACCATATCATCTTAAAATTACAAAAAAAGTTGTGCAAATCATAACAAACTATGCCAGATTCACCTAAATTACTTCGGCTACTCTAAATCATCACCAACTAACCCTTACCACAACAAACTAAACCCAATCACTTTTAAATTACAAAAAAAAAGGTACTAACCATAGCAAACTATGCCAAACTCACCTAAATTACTTCGGCTATCAAAAATCACCCCCAACTACATTTTACAGCAACATACTAAGCCCAATCACTTTAAAATTACAAAAAAATGCTAAAAATCATAACAAACTATACCAGAATCACCTAAATTACTTCGGCTACCGTAAATCACCCCCAACTATCCCTTACCTCAACAAACCAAACCATATCATCTTAAAATTACAAAAAAGGTGTACAAATCATAACAAACTATGCCAGACTCACCTAAATTACTTCGGCTACTCAAAATCATCACCAACTAACCCTTACCACAACAAACTAAACCCAATCACTTTTAAATTACAAAAAAATGCTACTAACCAACCATAGCAAACTATGCCAAACTCACCTAAATTACTTCGGCTATCAAAAATCACCCCCAACTACACTTTACAGCAACAAACTAAGCCCAATCACTTTAAAATTACAAAAAAATGCTAAAAATCATAACAAACTATACCAGAATCACCTAAATTACTTCGGCTACCGTAAATCACCCCCAACTATCCCTTACCACAACAAACCAAACCATATCGTCTTAAAATTACAAAAAAAGTGTACAAATCATAACAAACTATGCCAGACTCACCTAAATTACTTCGGCTACTCTAAATCATAACCAACTAACGCTTACCATAACAAAATAAACCCAATCACTTTTAAATTACAAAAAAATGCTACTAACCATAGCAAACTATGCCAAACTCACCTAAATTACTTCGGCAACCATAAATCATCACCAACTAACCCTTACCACAACAAACTAAACCCAATCACTTTTATATTACAAAAAAATGCTACTAACTACAGCAAACTATGCCAAACTCACCTAAATTACTTCGGCTATCAAAATCACCTACAACTGCACTTTACAGCAACAAACTAAACCCAACCACTTTAAAATTACAAAAAAATGCTAAAAATCATAACAAACTATACCAGAATCACCTAAATTATTTCGGCTACCGTAAATCACCTCTAACTATCCCTTACCACAACTAACCAAACCGTATCATCTTAAAATTACAAAAAAAGGTGTACAAATCATAACAAACTATGCCAGACTCACCTAAATTACTTCGGCTACTCTTAATCATCACCAACTAACTCTTACCACAACAAACTATACCCAATCACTTTTAAATTACAAAAAAATGCTACTAACCATAGCAATCTCTGCCAAACTCACCTAAATTACTTTGGTTATCAAAAATCACCCCCAACTACACTTTACAGCAACAAACTAAGCCCAATCACTTTAAAAGTACAAAAAAAATGCTAAAAATCATAACAAACTATACCAGAATCACCTAAATTACTTCGGCTACCGTAAATCACCCCGAACTATCCCTTACCACAACAAACCAAACCATATAATCTTAAAATTACAAAAAAAGGTGTACAAATCATAACAAACTATGCCAGACTCACCTAAATTACTTCGGCTACTCTAAATCATCACCAACTTACCCTTACCACAACAAACTAAACCCAATCACTTTTAAATTACAAAAAAATGCTACATACCCTAGCAAACTATGCCAAACTCACCTAAATTACTTCGGCTATCAAAAATCTCCCCAACTACACTTTACAGCAACAAACTAAGCCCAATCACTTTAAAATTACAAAAAAATGCTAAAAATCATAACAAACTATACCAGAATCACCTAAATTACTTCGGCTACCGTAAGTCACCCCCAACTATCCCTTACCACAACAAACCAAACCATATCATCTTAAAATTACAAAAAAAGGTGTACAAATCATAACAAACTATGCCAGACTCACCTAATTTACTTCGGCTACTCTAAATCATCACCAACTAACCCTTACCACAACAAACTAAACCCAATCACTTTTAAATTACAAAAAAAAGCTACTAACCATAGCAAACTATGCCAAACTCACCTAAATTACTTCGGTTATAAAAAATCACCCCCAACTACACTTTACAGCAACAAACTAAGCCCAATCACTTTAAAAGTACAAAAAAATGCTAAAAATCAGAACAAACTATACCAGAATCACCTAAATTACTTCGGCTACCGTAAATCACCCCCAACTATCCCTTACCACAACAAACCAAACCATATCATCTTAAAATTACAAAAAAAGGTGTACAAATCATAACAAACTATGCCAGACTCACCTATATTACTTCGGCTACTCTAAATCATCACCAACTAACCCTTACCACAACAAACTAAACGCAATCACTTTTAAATTGCAAAAAAATGGTACTAACCATAGCAAACTATGCCAAACTCACCTAAATTACTTCGGCTACCATAAATCATCACCAACTAACCCTTACCACAACAAACTAAACCCAATCACTTTTAAATTACAAAAAAATGCTACTAACCATAGCAAACTATGCCAAACTCACCTAAATTACTTCGGCTACCATAAATCATCACCAACTAAACCTTACCACAACAAACTAAACCCAATCACTTTTAAATTACAAAAAAATGCTACTAACCATAGCAAACTATGCCAAACTCACCTAAATTACTTCGGCTATCAAAAATCACTCCCAACTACACTTTACAGCAACAAACTAAGCCCAATCACTTTAAAATTACAAAAAAATGCTAAAAATCATAACAAACTATACCAGAATCACCTAAATTACTTCGGCTACCGTAAATCACCCCCAACTATCCCTTACCACAACAAACCAAACCATATCATCTTAAAATTACAAAAAATGATGCACAAATCATAACAAACTATGCCAGACTCACCTAAATTACTTCGGCTACTCTAAATCATCACCAACTAACCCTTACCACAACAAACTAAACCCAATCACTTTTAAATTACAAAAAAATGCTACTAACCATAGCAAACTAGGCTAAACTCACCTAAACTACTTCGGCTACCATATATCATCACCAACTAACCCTTACCACAACAAACTAAACCCAATCACTTTTAAATTACAAAAAAATGCTACTAACCATAGCAAACTATGCCAAACTCACCTAAATTACTTCGGCTATCATAAATCACCCCCAACTACACTTTACAGCAACAAACTAAGCCCAATCACTTTAAAATTACAAAAAAATGCTAAAAATCATAACAAACTATACCAGAATCAACTAAATTACTTCGGCTACCGTAAATCACCCCCAAATACCCCTTACCACAACAAACAAAACCATATCATCTTAAAATTACAAAAAAAGATGTACAAATCATAAGAAACAATGCCAGACTCACCTAAATTACTTCGGCTACTCTAAATCATCACCAACTAACCCTTACCACAACAAACTAAACCCAATCACTTTTAAATTACAAAAAAATGCTACTAACCAACCATAGCAAACTATGCCAAACTCACCTAAATTACTTCGGCCATCAAAAATCACCCCCAACTACACTTTACAGCAACAAACTAAACCCAATCATTTTAAAATTACAAAAAAATGCTAAAAATCATAACAAACTATACCAGAATCACCTAAATTACTTCGGCTACCGTAAATCACCCCCAACTATCCCTTACTACAACAAACCAAACAATATCATCTTAGAATTACAAAAAAAGTTGTACAAATCATAACAAACTATGCCAGACTCACCTAAATTACTTCGGCTACTCTAAATCATCACCAACTAACCCTTACCACAACAAACTAATCCCAATCACTTTTAAATTACAAAAAAATGCTTCTAACCATAGCAAACTATGCCAAACTCACCTAAATTACTTCGGCTACCATAAATCATCACCAACTAACCCTTACCACAACAAACTAAACCCAATCACTTTTAAATTACAAAAAAAATGCTACTAACCATAGCAAACTATGCCAAACTCACCTAAATTACTTCGGATATCAAAAATCACCCCCAACTACACTTTACAGCAACAAACTAAGCCCCGCTCACTTTAAAATTACAAAAAAATGCTAAAAATTATAACAAACTATACCAGAATCACCTAAATTACTTCGGCTACCGTAAATCACCTCTAACTATCCCTTACCACAACTAACAAAACCATATCATCTTAAAATTACAAAAAAAGGTGTACAAATCATAACAAACTATGCCAGACTCACCTAAATTACTTCGGCTACTCTAAATCATCACCAACTAACCCTTACGACAACAAACTAAACCCAATCACTTTTAAATTACAAAAAAAATGCTACAAACCATAGCAAACTATGCCAAACTCACCTAAATTACTTCGGCTATCAAAAATCACCCCCAACTACACTTTACAGCAACAAACTAAGCCCAATCACTTTAAAATTACAAAAAAATGTTAAAAATCATAACAAACTATACCAGAATCACCTAAATTACTTCGGCTACCGTAAATCACCCCCAACTATCCCTTACCACAACAAACCAAACCATATCATCTTAAAATTACAAAAAAAGGTGTACAAATCATAATAAACTATGCCAGACTCACCTAAATTACTTCGGCTACTCTAAATCATCACCAACTAACCCTTGCCGCAACAAACTAAACCCAATCACTTTTAAATTACAAAAAAATGCTACCAACCATAGCAAACTATGCCAAACTCACCTAAATTACTTCGGCTACCATAAATCATTACCAACTAACCCTTACCACAACAAACTAAACCCAATCACTTTTAAATTACAAAAAAATGCTACTAACCATAGCAAACTATGCCAAACTCACCTAAATTAGTTCGGCTATCAAAAATCACCCCCAACTACACTTTACAGCAACAAACTAAGCCCAATCACTTTAAAATTACAAAAAAATGCTAAAAATCATAACAAACTATACCAGAATCACCTAAATTACTTCGGCTACCGTAAATCACCCCCAACTATCCCTGACCACAACTAACCAAACCATATCATCTTAAAACTACAAAAAAGGTGTACAAATCATAACAAACTTAGCCAGACTCACCTAAATTACTTCGGCTACTCTAAATCGTCACCAACTAACCCTTACCAAAACAAACTAAACCCAATCACTTTTAAATTACAAAAAAATGCTACTAACCATAGCAAACTATGCCAAACTCACCTAAATTACTTCGGCTATCAAAAATCACCCACAACTGCACTTTACAGCAACAAACTAAACCCAACCACTTTAAAATTACAAAAAAATGCTAAAAATCATAACAAACTATACCAGAATCAACTAAATTATTTTGGCTACCGTAAATCACCCCCAACTATCCCTTACCACAACAAACCAAACCATATCATCTTAGAATTACAAAAAAAGTTGTACAAATCATAACAAACTATGCCAGACTCACCTAAATTACTTCGGCTACTCTAAATCATCACCAACTAACCCTTACCACAACAAACTAAACCCAATCACTTTTAAATTACAAAAAAATGCTACTAACCATAGCAAACTATGCCAAACTCACCTAAATTACTTCGGCTACCATAAATCATCATCAACTAACCCTTACCACAACAAACTAAACCCAATCACTTTTAAATTACAAAAAAAATGCTACTAACCATAGCAAACTATGCCAAACTCACCTAAATTACTTCGGCTATTAAAAATCACCCCCAACTACACTTTACAGCAACAAACTAAGCCCCGCTCACTTTAAAATTACAAAAAAATGCTAAAAATTATAACAAACTATACCAGAATCACCTAAATTACTTCGGCTACCGTAAATCACCTCTAACTATCCCTTACCACAACTAATTGAACCATATCATCTTAAAATTACAAAAAAAGGTGTACAAATCATAACAAACTATGCCAGACTCACCTAAATTACTTCGGCTACTCTAAATCATCACCAACTAACCCTTACCACAACAAACTTAACCCAATCACTTTTAAATTACAAAAAAATGCTACTAACTATAGCAAACTATGCCAAACTCACCTAAATTACTTCGGCTATCAAAAATCACCCCCAACTCCACTTTACAGCCACAAACTAAGCCCAATCACTTTAAAATTACAAAGAAATTCTAAAAATCATAACAAACTATACCAGAATCACCTAAATTACTTCGGCTACTGTAAATCACCCCCAACTATCCCTTACCACAACAAACCAAACCATATCATCTTAAAATTACAAAAAAAGTTGTGCAAATCATAACAAACTATGCCAGATTCACCTAAATTACTTCGGCTACTCTAAATCATCACCAACTAACCCTTACCACAACAAACTAAACCCAATCACTTTTAAATTACAAAAAAAAAGGTACTAACCATAGCAAACTATGCCAAACTCACCTAAATTACTTCGGCTATCAAAAATCACCCCCAACTACATTTTACAGCAACATACTAAGCCCAATCACTTTAAAATTACAAAAAAATGCTAAAAATCATAACAAACTATACCAGAATCACCTAAATTACTTCGGCTACCGTAAATCACCCCCAACTATCCCTTACCTCAACAAACCAAACCATATCATCTTAAAATTACAAAAAAGGTGTACAAATCATAACAAACTATGCCAGACTCACCTAAATTACTTCGGCTACTCAAAATCATCACCAACTAACCCTTACCACAACAAACTAAACCCAATCACTTTTAAATTACAAAAAAATGCTACTAACCAACCATAGCAAACTATGCCAAACTCACCTAAATTACTTCGGCTATCAAAAATCACCCCCAACTACACTTTACAGCAACAAACTAAGCCCAATCACTTTAAAATTACAAAAAAATGCTAAAAATCATAACAAACTATACCAGAATCACCTAAATTACTTCGGCTACCGTAAATCACCCCCAACTATCCCTTACCACAACAAACCAAACCATATCGTCTTAAAATTACAAAAAAAGTGTACAAATCATAACAAACTATGCCAGACTCACCTAAATTACTTCGGCTACTCTAAATCATAACCAACTAACGCTTACCATAACAAAATAAACCCAATCACTTTTAAATTACAAAAAAATGCTACTAACCATAGCAAACTATGCCAAACTCACCTAAATTACTTCGGCAACCATAAATCATCACCAACTAACCCTTACCACAACAAACTAAACCCAATCACTTTTATATTACAAAAAAATGCTACTAACTACAGCAAACTATGCCAAACTCACCTAAATTACTTCGGCTATCAAAATCACCTACAACTGCACTTTACAGCAACAAACTAAACCCAACCACTTTAAAATTACAAAAAAATGCTAAAAATCATAACAAACTATACCAGAATCACCTAAATTATTTCGGCTACCGTAAATCACCTCTAACTATCCCTTACCACAACTAACCAAACCGTATCATCTTAAAATTACAAAAAAAGGTGTACAAATCATAACAAACTATGCCAGACTCACCTAAATTACTTCGGCTACTCTTAATCATCACCAACTAACTCTTACCACAACAAACTATACCCAATCACTTTTAAATTACAAAAAAATGCTACTAACCATAGCAATCTCTGCCAAACTCACCTAAATTACTTTGGTTATCAAAAATCACCCCCAACTACACTTTACAGCAACAAACTAAGCCCAATCACTTTAAAAGTACAAAAAAAATGCTAAAAATCATAACAAACTATACCAGAATCACCTAAATTACTTCGGCTACCGTAAATCACCCCGAACTATCCCTTACCACAACAAACCAAACCATATCATCTTAAAATTACAAAAAAAGGTGTACAAATCATAACAAACTATGCCAGACTCACCTAAATTACTTCGGCTACTCTAAATCATCACCAACTTACCCTTACCACAACAAACTAAACCCAATCACTTTTAAATTACAAAAAAATGCTACATACCCTAGCAAACTATGCCAAACTCACCTAAATTACTTCGGCTATCAAAAATCTCCCCAACTACACTTTACAGCAACAAACTAAGCCCAATCACTTTAAAATTACAAAAAAATGCTAAAAATCATAACAAACTATACCAGAATCACCTAAATTACTTCGGCTACCGTAAGTCACCCCCAACTATCCCTTACCACAACAAACCAAACCATATCATCTTAAAATTACAAAAAAAGGTGTACAAATCATAACAAACTATGCCAGACTCACCTAATTTACTTCGGCTACTCTAAATCATCACCAACTAACCCTTACCACAACAAACTAAACCCAATCACTTTTAAATTACAAAAAAAAGCTACTAACCATAGCAAACTATGCCAAACTCACCTAAATTACTTCGGTTATAAAAAATCACCCCCAACTACACTTTACAGCAACAAACTAAGCCCAATCACTTTAAAAGTACAAAAAAATGCTAAAAATCATAACAAACTATACCAGAATCACCTAAATTACTTCGGCTACCGTAAATCACCCCCAACTATCCCTTACCACAACAAACCAAACCATATCATCTTAAAATTACAAAAAAAGGTGTACAAATCATAACAAACTATGCCAGACTCACCTATATTACTTCGGCTACTCTAAATCATCACCAACTAACCCTTACCACAACAAACTAAACGCAATCACTTTTAAATTGCAAAAAAATGGTACTAACCATAGCAAACTATGCCAAACTCACCTAAATTACTTCGGCTACCATAAATCATCACCAACTAACCCTTACCACAACAAACTAAACCCAATCACTTTTAAATTACAAAAAAATGCTACTAACCATAGCAAACTATGCCAAACTCACCTAAATTACTTCGGCTACCATAAATCATCACCAACTAAACCTTACCACAACAAACTAAACCCAATCACTTTTAAATTACAAAAAAATGCTACTAACCATAGCAAACTATGCCAAACTCACCTAAATTACTTCGGCTATCAAAAATCACTCCCAACTACACTTTACAGCAACAAACTAAGCCCAATCACTTTAAAATTACAAAAAAATGCTAAAAATCATAACAAACTATACCAGAATCACCTAAATTACTTCGGCTACCGTAAATCACCCCCAACTATCCCTTACCACAACAAACCAAACCATATCATCTTAAAATTACAAAAAATGATGCACAAATCATAACAAACTATGCCAGACTCACCTAAATTACTTCGGCTACTCTAAATCATCACCAACTAACCCTTACCACAACAAACTAAACCCAATCACTTTTAAATTACAAAAAAATGCTACTAACCATAGCAAACTAGGCTAAACTCACCTAAACTACTTCGGCTACCATATATCATCACCAACTAACCCTTACCACAACAAACTAAACCCAATCACTTTTAAATTACAAAAAAATGCTACTAACCATAGCAAACTATGCCAAACTCACCTAAATTACTTCGGCTATCATAAATCACCCCCAACTACACTTTACAGCAACAAACTAAGCCCAATTACTTTAAAATTACAAAAAAATGCTAAAAATCATAACAAACTATACCAGTATCATCTAAATTACTTCGGCTACCGTAAATCACCCCCAACTATCCCTTACCACAACAACCCAAACCATATCATCTTAAAATTACAAAAAAAGTGTACAAATCATAACAAACTATACCAGAATCACCTAAATTACTTCGGCTACCGTAAATCACCCCCAACTATCCCTTACCTCAACAAACCAAACCATATCATCTTAAAATTACAAAAAAGGTGTACAAATCATAACAAACTATGCCAGACTCACCTAAATTACTTCGGCTACTCAAAATCATCACCAACTAACCCTTACCACAACAAACTAAACCCAATCACTTTTAAATTACAAAAAAATGCTACTAACCATAGCAAACTATGCCAAACTCAGCTAAATTACTTCGGCTACCATAAATCATCACCAACTAACCTTTACCACAACAAACTAAACCCAATCACTTTTAAATTACAAAAAAATGCTACTAACCATAGCAAACTATGCCAAACTCACCTAAATTACTTCGGCTATCAAAAATCACCCCCAACTACACTTTACAGCAACAAACTAAGCCCAATTACTTTAAAATTACAAAAAAATGCTAAAAATTATAACAAACTATACCAGAATCACCTAAATTACTTCGGCTACCGTAAATCACCTCTAACTATCCCTTACCACAACTAACCAAACCGTATCATCTTAAAATTACAAAAAAAAGTGTACAAATTATAACAAACTATGCCAGACTCACCTAAATTACTTCGGCTACTCTAAATCATGACCAACTAACGCTTACCATAACAAAATAAACCCAATCACTTTTAAATTACAAAAAAATGCTACTAACCATAGCAAACTATGCCAAACTCACCTAAATTACTTCGGCAACCATAAATCATCACCAACTAACCCTTACCACAACAAACTAAACCCAATCACTTTTAAATTACAAAAAAATGCTACTAACCACAGCAAACTATTCCAAACTCACCTAAATTACTTCGGCTATCAAAATCACCCACAACTGCACTTTGCAGCAACAAACTAAACCCAACCACTTTAAAATTACAAAAAAATGCTAAAAATCATAACAAACTATACCAGAATCAACTAAATTATTTTGGCTACCGTAAATCACCCCCAACTATCCCTTACCACAACAAACCAAACCATATCATCTTAGAATTACAAAAAAAGTTGTACAAATCATAACAAACTATGCCAGACTCACCTAAATTACTTCGGCTACTCTAAATCATCACCAACTAACCCTTACCACAACAAACTAAACCCAATCACTTTTAAATTACAAAAAAATGCTACTAACCATATCAAACTATGCCAAACTCACCTAAATTACTTCGGCTACCATAAATCATCATCAACTAACCCTTACCACAACAAACTAAACCCAATCACTTTTAAATTACAAAAAAAATGCTACTAACCATAGCAAACTATGCCAAACTCACCTAAATTACTTCGGCTATTAAAAATCACCCCCAACTACACTTTACAGCAACAAACTAAGCCCCGCTCACTTTAAAATTACAAAAAAATGCTAAAAATTATAACAAACTATACCAGAATCACCTAAATTACTTCGGCTACCGTAAATCACCTCTAACTATCCCTTACCACAACTAATTGAACCATATCATCTTAAAATTACAAAAAAAGGTGTACAAATCATAACAAACTATGCCAGACTCACCTAAATTACTTCGGCTACTCTAAATCATCACCAACTAACCCTTACCACAACAAACTTAACCCAATCACTTTTAAATTACAAAAAAATGCTACTAACTATAGCAAACTATGCCAAACTCACCTAAATTACTTCGGCTATCAAAAATCACCCCCAACTCCACTTTACAGCCACAAACTAAGCCCAATCACTTTAAAATTACAAAGAAATTCTAAAAATCATAACAAACTATACCAGAATCACCTAAATTACTTCGGCTACTGTAAATCACCCCCAACTATCCCTTACCACAACAAACCAAACCATATCATCTTAAAATTACAAAAAAAGTTGTGCAAATCATAACAAACTATGCCAGACTCACCTAAATTACTTCGGCTACTCTAAATCATCACCAACTAACCCTTACCACAACAAACTAAACCCAATCACTTTTAAATTACAAAAAAATGCTACTAACCATAGCAAACTATGCCAAACTCACCTAAATTACTTCGGCTATCAAAAATCACCCAAAACTACATTTTACAGCAACATACTAAGCCCAATCACTTTAAAATTACAAAAAAATGCTAAAAATCATAACAAACTATACCAGAATCACCTAAATTACTTCGGCTACCGTAAATCACCCCCAACTATCCCTTACCTCAACAAACCAAACCATATCATCTTAAAATTACAAAAAAGGTGTACAAATCATAACAAACTATGCCAGACTCACCTAAATTACTTCGGCTACTCAAAATCATCACCAACTAACCCTTACCACAACAAACTAAACCCAATCACTTTTAAATTACAAAAAAATGCTACTAACCAACCATAGCAAACTATGCCAAACTCACCTAAATTACTTCGGCTATAAAAAATCACCCCCAACTACACTTTACAGCAACAAACTAAGCCCAATCACTTTAAAATTACAAAAAAATGCTAAAAATCATAACAAACTATACCAGAATCACCTAAATTACTTCGGCTACCGTAAATCACCCCCAACTATCCCTTACCACAACAAACCAAACCATATCGTCTTAAAATTACAAAAAAAAGTGTACAAATCATAACAAACTATGCCAGACTCACCTAAATTACTTCGGCTACTCTAAATCATAACCAACTAACGCTTACCATAACAAAATAAACCCAATCACTTTTAAATTACAAAAAAATGCTACTAACCATAGCAAACTATGCCAAACTCACCTAAATTACTTCGGCAACCATAAATCATCACCAACTAACCCTTACCACAACAAACTAAACCCAATCACTTTTAAATTACAAAAAAATGCTACTAACTACAGCAAACTATGCCAAACTCACCTAAATTACTTCGGCTATCAAAATCACCTACAACTGCACTTTACAGCAACAAACTAAACCCAACCACTTTAAAATTACAAAAAAATGCTAAAAATCATAACAAACTATACCAGAATCACCTAAATTACTTCGGCTACCGTAAATCACCTCTAACTATCCCTTACCACAACTAACCAAACCGTATCATCTTAAAATTACAAAAAAAGGTGTACAAATCATAACAAACTATGCCAGACTCACCTAAATTACTTCGGCTACTCTTAATCATCACCAACTAACCCTTAACACAACAAACTATACCCAATCACTTTTAAATTACAAAAAAATGCTACTAACCATAGCAATCTCTGCAAACTCACCTAAATTACTTCGGTTATCAAAAATCACCCCCAACTACACTTTACAGCAACAAACTAAGCCCAATCACTTTAAAAGTACAAAAAAAATGCTAAAAATCATAACAAACTATACCAGAATCACCTAAATTACTTCGGCTACCGTAAATCACCCCGAACTATCCCTTACCACAACAAACCAAACCATATCATCTTAAAATTACAAAAAAAGGTGTACAAATCATAACAAACTATGCCAGACTCACCTAAATTACTTCGGCTACTCTAAATCATCACCAACTTACCCTTACCACAACAAACTAAACCCAATCACTTTTAAATTACAAAAAAATGCTACATACCCTAGCAAACTATGCCAAACTCACCTAAATTACTTCGGCTATCAAAAATCACCCCCAACTACACTTTACAGCAACAAACTAAGCCCAATCACTTTAAAATTACAAAAAAATGCTAAAAATCATAACAAACTATACCAGAATCACCTAAATTACTTCGGCTACCGTAAGTCACCCCCAACTATCCCTTACCACAACAAACCAAACCATATCATCTTAAAATTACAAAAAAAGGTGTACAAATCATAACAAACTATGCCAGACTCACCTAATTTACTTCGGCTACTCTAAATCATCACCAACTAACCCTTACCACAACAAACTAAACCCAATCACTTTTAAATTACAAAAAAAAGCTACTAACCATAGCAAACTATGCCAAACTCACCTAAATTACTTCGGTTATAAAAAATCACCCCCAACTACACTTTACAGCAACAAACTAAGCCCAATCACTTTAAAAGTACAAAAAAATGCTAAAAATCATAACAAACTATACCAGAATCACCTAAATTACTTCGGCTACCGTAAATCACCCCCAACTATCCCTTACCACAACAAACCAAACCATATCATCTTAAAATTACAAAAAAAGGTGTACAAATCATAACAAACTATGCCAGACTCACCTATATTACTTCGGCTACTCTAAATCATTACCAACTAACCCTTACCACAACAAACTAAACGCAATCACTTTTAAATTGCAAAAAAATGGTACTAACCATAGCAAACTATGCCAAACTCACCTAAATTACTTCGGCTACCATAAATCATCACCAACTAACCCTTACCACAACAAACTAAACCCAATCACTTTTAAATTACAAAAAAATGCTACTAACCATAGCAAACTATGCCAAACTCACCTAAATTACTTCGGCTACCATAAATCATCACCAACTAAACCTTACCACAACAAACTAAACCCAATCACTTTTAAATTACAAAAAAATGCTACTAACCATAGCAAACTATGCCAAACTCACCTAAATTACTTCGGCTATCAAAAATCACTCCCAACTACACTTTACAGCAACAAACTAAGCCCAATCACTTTAAAATTACAAAAAAATGCTAAAAATCATAACAAACTATACCAGAATCACCTAAATTACTTCGGCTACCGTAAATCACCCCCAACTATCCCTTACCACAACAAACCAAACCATATCATCTTAAAATTACAAAAAATGATGCACAAATCATAACAAACTATGCCAGACTCACCTAAATTACTTCGGCTACTCAAAATCATCACCAACAAACCCTTACCACAACAAACTACACCCAATCACTTTTAAATTACAAAAAAATGCTACTAACCATAGCAAACTATGCCAAACTCACCTAAACTACTTCGGCTACCATAAATCATCACCAACTAACCTTTACCACAACAAACTAAACCCAATCACTTTTAAATTACAAAAAAATGCTACTAACCATAGCAAATTATGCCAAACTCACCAAAATTACTTCGGCTATCAAAAATCACCCCCAACTACACTTTACAGCAACAAACTAAGCCCAATCACTTTAAAAATACAAAAAAATGCTAAAAATCATAACAGACTATACCAGAATCAACTAAATTACTTCGGCTACCGTAAATCACCCCCAACTATCCCTTACCACAACAAACAAAACCATATCATCTTAAAATTACAAAAAAAGATGTACAAATCATAACAAACAATGCCAGACTCACCTAAATTACTTCGGCTACTCTAAATTATCACCAACTAACCCTTACCACAACAAACTAAACCCAATCACTTTTAAATTACAAAAAAACGCTACTAACCATAGCAAACTATGCCAAACTCACCTAAATTACTTCGGCTATCAAAAATCACCCCCAACTACACTTTACAGCAACAAACTAAGCCCAATTACTTTAAAATTACAAAAAAATGCTAAAAATCATAACAAACTATACCAGAATCACCTAAATTACTTCGGCTACCGTAAATCACCCATAACTATCCCTTACCACAACAACCCAAACCATAACATCTTAAAATTACAAAAAAAGTGTACAAATCATAACAAACTATGCCAGACTCACCTAAATTACTTCGGTTACTCTAAATCATCACCAACTAACCCTTACCACAACAAACTAAACCCAATCACTTTTAAATTACAAAAAAATGCTACTAACCAACTATAGCAAACTATGCCAAACTCACCTAAATTACTTCGGCTATCAAAAATCACCCCCAACTACACTTTACAGCAACAAACTAAGCCCAATCACTTTAAAATTACAAAAAAATGCTAAAAATCATAATAAACTATACCAAAATCACCTAAATTACTTCGGCTACCGTAAATCATCCCCAACTATCCCTTACCACAACAAACCAAACCATATCATCTTAAAATTACAAAAAAAGGTGTACAAATCATAACAAACAATGCCAGACTTACCTAAATTACTTCGGCTACTCTAAATCATCACCAACTAACCCTTGCCACAACAAACTAAACCCAATCACTTTTAAATTATAAAAAAATGCTACCAACCATAGCAAACTATGCCAAACTCACCTAAATTACTTCGGCTACCATAAATCATCACCAACTAACCCTTACCACAACAAACTAAACCCAATCACTTTTAAATTACAAAAAAATGCTATTAACCAGAGCAAACTATGCCAAACTCACCTAAATTAGTTCGGCTATCAAAAATCACCCCCAACTACACTTTACAGCAACAAACTAAGCCCAATCACTTTAAAATTACAAAAAAATGCAAAAAATCATAACAAACTATACCTGAATCACCTAAATTACTTCGGATACCGTAAATCACCCCCAACTATCCTTTACCACAACAACCTAACCATATCATCTTAAAATTACAAAAAAAATGTACAAATCATAACAAACTATGCCAGACTCACCTAAATTACTTCGGCTACTCTAAATCATCACCAACTAACCCTTACCACAACAAACTAAACCCAATCACTTTTAAATTACAAAAAAATGCTACTAACCATAGCAAACTATGCCAAACTCACCTAAATTACTTCGGTTATCAAAAATCACCCCCAACTACACTTTACAGCAACAAACTAAGCCCAATCACTTTAAATGTACAAAAAAATGCTAAAAATCATAACAAACTATACCAGAATCACCTAAATTACTTCGGCTACCGTAAGTCACCCCCAACTATCCCTTACCACAACAAACCAAACCATATCATCTTAAAATTACAAAAAAAGGTGTACAAATCATAACAAACTATGCCAGACTCACCTAAATTACTTCGGCTACTCTAAATCATCACCAACTAACCCTTACCACAACAAACTAAACCCAATCACTTTTAAATTACAAAAAAATGCTACTAACCATAGCAAACTATGCCAAACTCACCTAAATTACTTCGGTTATCAAAAATCACCCCCAACTACACTTTACAGCAACAAACTAAGCCCAATCACTTTAAATGTACAAAAAAATGCTAAAAATCATAACAAACTATACCAGAATCAACTAAATTACTTCGGCTACCGTAAATCACCCCCAACTATCCCTTACCACAACAAACAAAACCATATCATCTTAAAATTACAAAAAAAGATGTACAAATCATAACAAACAATGCCAGACTCACCTAAATTACTTCGGCTACTCTAAATTATCACCAACTAACCCTTACCACAACAAACTAAACCCAATCACTTTTAAATTACAAAAAAACGCTACTAACCATAGCAAACTATGCCAAACTCACCTAAATTACTTCGGCTATCAAAAATCACCCCCAACTACACTTTACAGCAACAAACTAAGCCCAATTACTTTAAAATTACAAAAAAATGCTAAAAATCATAACAAACTATACCAGAATCATCTAAATTACTTCGGCTACCGTAAATCACCCCCAACTATCCCTTACCACAACAAACCAAACCATATCATCTTAAAATTACAAAAAAAGGTGTACAAATCATAACAAACTATGCCAGACTCACCTAAATTACTTCGGCTACTCTAAATCATCACCAACTAACCCTTACCACAACAAACTAAACGCAATCACTTTTAAATTGCAAAAAAATGCTACTAACCATAGCAAACTATGCCAAACTCACCTAAATTACTTCGGCTACCATAAATCATCACCAACTAACCCTTACCACAAAAAACTAAACCCAATCACTTTTAAATTACAAAAAAATGCTACTAACCATAGCAAACTATGCCAAACGCACCTAAATTACTTCGGCTATCAAAAATCACCCCCAACTACACTTTACAGCAACAAACTAAGCCCAATCACTTTAAAATTACAAAAAAATGCTAAAAATCATAACAAACTATACCAGAATCGCCTAATTTACTTCGGCTACCGTAAATCACCCCCAACTATCTCTTACCACAACAAACCAAACCATATCATCTTAAAATTACAAAAAAAGTGTATAAATCATAACAAACTATGCCAGACTCACCTAAACTACTTCGGCTACTCTAAATCATCACCAACTAACCCTTACCACAACAAACTAAACCCAATCACTTTTAAATTACAAAAAAATGCTACTAACCATAGGAAACTATGCCAAACTCACCTAAATTACTTCGGCTACCAAAAATCACCCCCAACTACACTTTACAGCAACAAACTAAACCCAATCACTTTAAAATTACAAAAAAAATGCTAAAAATCATAACAAACTATACCAGAATCACCTAAATTATTTCGGCTACCGTAAATCACCCCCAACTATCCCTTACCACAACAAACCAAACCATATCATCTTAAAATTACAAAAAAGGTGTACAAATCATAACAAACTATGCCAGACTCACCTAAATTACTTCGGGTTCTCTAAACCATCACCAACTAACCCTTACCACAACAAACTAAACCCAATCACTTTTAAATTACAAAAAAATGCTACTAACCATAGCAAACTATGCCAAACTTACCTAAATTACTTCGGCTACCATAAATCATCACCAACTAACCCTTACCACAACAAACTAAACCCAATCACTTTTAAATTACAAAAAAAATGCTACTAACCATAGCAAACTATGCCAAACTCACCTAAATTACTTTGGCTATCAAAAATCACCTTCAACTACACTTTACAGCGACAAACTAAGCCCACTCACTTTAAAATTACAAAAAAATGCTAAAAATTATAACAAACTATACCAGAATTACCTAAAATACTTCGGCTACCGTAAATCACCCCTAACTATCCCTTACCACAACTAAAAAAACCATATCATCTTAAAATTACAAAAAAGGTGTACAAATTATAACAAACTATGCCAGACTCACCTAAATTACTTCGGCTACTCTAAATCATCACCAACTAACCCTTACCACAACAAACTAAACCCAATCACTTTTAAATTACAAAAAAATGCTACTAACCATAGCAAACTATGCCAAACTCACCTAAATTACTTCGGCTATCAAAAATCATTCCCAACTACACTTTACAGCAACAAACTAAGCCCAATCACTTTAAAATTACAAAAAAATGTTAAAAATCATAACAAATTATACCAGAATCACCTAAATTACTTCGGCTATCAAAAATCACCTTCAACTACACTTTACAGCGACAAACTAAGCCCACTCACTTTAAGATTACAAAAAAATGCTAAAAATTATAACAAACTATACCAGAATTACCTAAATTACTTCGGCTACCGTAAATCACCCCTAACTATTCCTTACCACAACAAACCAAACCATATCATCTTAAAATTATAAAAAAAGGTGTACAAATCATAACAAACTATGCCAGACTCACCTAAATTACTTCAGCTATTCTAAATCATCACCAACTAACCCTTGCCACAACAAACTAAACCCAATCACCTTTAAATTACAAAAAAATGCTACCAACCATAGCAAACTATGCCAAACTCACCTAAATTACTTCGGCTACCATAAATCATCACCAACTAACCCTTACCACAACAAACTAAACCCAATCACTTTTAAATTACAAAAAAATGCTACTAACCATAGCAAACTATGCGAAACTCACCTAAATTACTTCGGCTATCAAAAATCACCCCCAACTACACTTTACAGCAACAAACTAAGCCCAATCACTTTAAAATTACAAAAAAATGCTAAAAATCATAACAAACTATACCAGAAACACCTAAATTACTTTGGCTACCGTAAATCACACCCAACTATCCCTTACCACAACAAACCAAACCATATCATCTTAAAATTACAAAAAAAGCTGTACAAATCATAACAAACTATGCCAGACTCACCTAAATTACTTCGGCTACTCTAAATCATTACCAACTAACCCTTACCACAACAAACTAAACGCAATCACTTTTAAATTACAAAAAAATGCTACTAACCATAGCAAACTATGCCAAACTCACCTAAATTACTTCGGCTACCATAAGTCATCACCAACTAACCCTTACCACAACAAACTAAACCCAATCACTTTTAAATTACAAAAAAATGCTACTAACCATAGCAAACTATGCCAAACTCACCTAAATTACTTCGGCTATCAAAAATCACCCCCAACTACACTTTACAGCAACAAACTAAGCCCAATCACTTTAAAATTACAAAAAAATGCTAAAAATCATAACAAACTATACCAGAATCACCTAAATTACTTCGGCTACCGTAAATCACCCCCAACTATCCCTTACCACAACAAACCAAACCATATCATCTTAAAATTACAAAAAAAAGTGTACAAATCATAACAAACTATGCCAGACTTACCTAAATTACTTCGGTTACTCTAAATCATTACCAACAAACCCTTACCACAACAAACTAAACCCAATAACTTTTAAATTACAAAAAAATTCTACTAGCCATAGCAAACTATGCCAAACTCACCTAAATTACTTCGGCTACCATAAATCATCACCAACTAACCCTTACCACAACAAACTAAACCCAATCACTTTTAAATTACAAAAAAATGCTACTAGCCATAGCAAACTATGCCAAACTCACCTAAATTACTTCGGCTACCATAAATCATCACCAACTAACCCTTACCACAACAAACTAAACCCAATCACTTTTAAATTACAAAAAAATGCTACTAACCATAGCAAACTATGCCAAACTCACCTAAATTACTTCGGCTATCAAAAATCACCCCCAACTACACTTTACAGCAACAAACTAAGCCCAATCACTTTAAAATTACAAAAAAATGCTAAAAATCATAACAAACTATACCAGAATCACCTAAATTACTTCGGCTACCGTAAATCACCCCCAACTATCGCTTACCACAACAAACCAAACCATATCATCTTAAAATTACAAAAAAAAGTGTACAAATCATAACAAACTATGCCAGACTCACCTAAATTACTTCGGCTACTCTAAATCATAACCAACTAACGCTTACCACAACAAAATAAACCCAATCACTTTTAAATTACAAAAAAATGCTACTAACCATAGCAAACTATGCCAAACTCACCTAAATTACTTCGGCAACCATAAATCATCACCAACTAACCCTTACCACAACAAACTAAACCCAATCACTTTTAAATTACAATAAAATGCTACTAACCATAGCAAACTATGCCAAACTCACCTAAATTACTTCGGCTATCAAAAATCACCCCCAACTGCTCTTTACAGCAACAAACTAAACCCAACCACTTTAAAATTACAAAAAAATGCTAAAAATCATAACAAACTATACCAGAATCAACTAAATTATTTCGGCTACCGTAAATCACCCCCAACTATCCCTTACCACAACAAACCCAACCATATCATCTTAGAATTACAAAAAAAGGTGTACAAATCATAACAAACTATGCCAGACTCACCTAAATTACTTCGGATACACTAAATCATTACCAACTAACCCTTACCACAACAAACTAAACCCAATCACTTTTAAATTACAAAAAAATGCTACTAACCAGAGCAAACTATGCCAAACTCACCTAAATTACTTCGGCTATCAAAAATCACCCCCAACTACACTTTACAGCAACAAACTAAGCCCAATCACTTTAAAATTACAAAAAAATGCTAAAAATCATAACAAACTATACCAGAATCACCTAAATTACTTCGGCTACCGTAAATCACCCCCAACTATCCCTTACCACAACAAACCAAACCATATCATCTTAAAATTACAAAAAAAAGTGTACAAATCATAACAAACTATGCCAGACTTACCTAAATTACTTCGGCTACTCTAAATCATCACCAACAAACCCTTACCACAACAAACTAAACCCAATCACTTTTAAATTACAAAAAAATTCTACTAGCCATAGCAAACTATGCCAAATTCACCTAAATTACTTCGGCTACCATAAATCATCACCAACTAACCCTTACCACAACAAACTAAACCCAATCACTTTTAAATTACAAAAAATTGCTAGTAGCCATAGCAAACTATGCCAAACTCACCTAAATTACTTCGGCTACCATAAATCATTACCAACTAACCCTTACCACAACAAACTAAACCCAATCACTTTTAAATTACAAAAAAATGCTACTAACCATAGCAAACTATGCCAAACTCACCTAAATTACTTCTGCTATCAAAAATCACCCCCAACTACACTTTACAGCAACAAGCTAAGCCCAATCACTTTAAAATTACAAAAAAATGCTAAAAATCATAACAAACTATACCAGAATCACCTAAATTACTTCGGCTACCGTAAATCACCCCCAACTATCGCTTACCACAACAAACCAAACCATATCATCTTAAAATTACAAAAAAAAGTGTACAAATCATAACAAACTATGCCAGACTCACCTAAATTACTTCGGCTACTCTAAATCATAACCAACTAACGCTTACCACAACAAAATAAACCCAATCACTTTTAAATTACAAAAAAATGCTACTAACCATAGAAAACTATGCCAAACTCACCTAAATTATTTCGGCAACCATAAATCATCACCAACTAACCCTTACCACAACAAACTAAACCCAATCACTTTTAAATTACAATAAAATGCTACTAACCATAGCAAACTATGACAAACTCACCTAAATTACTTCGGCTTCCAAAAATCACCCCCAACTACACTTTACAGCAACAAACTAAACCCAATCACTTTAAAATTACAAAAAAATGCTAAAAATTATAACAAACTATACCAGAATCACGTAAATTACTTCGGCTACCGTAAATCACCCCCAACTATCCCTTACCACAACAAACCAAACCATATCATCTTAAAATTACAAAAAAAGGTGTAAAATCATAACAAATTATGCCAGACTCACCTAAATTACTTCGGGTTCTCTAAACCATCACCAACTAACCCTTACCACAACAAACTTACCCAATCACTTTTAAATTACAAAAAAATGCTACTAACCATAGCAAATTATGCCAAACTCACCTAAATTACTTCGGCTACCATAAATCATCACCAACTAACCCTTACCACAACAAACTAAACCCAATCACTTTTAAATTACAAAAAAAATGCTACTAAATATAGCAAACTATGCCAAACTCACCTAAATTACTTTGGCTATCAAAAATCACCCCCAACTACACTTTACAGCAACAAACTAAGCCCACTCACTTTAAAATTACAAAAAACTGCTAAAAATTATAACAAACTATACCAGAATCACCTAAATTACTTCGGCTACCGTAAATCACCCGTAACTATCCCTTACCACAACTAACCAAACCATATCATCTTAAAATTACAAAAAAGGTGTACAAATCATAACAAACTGTGCCAGACTCACCTAAATTACTTCGGCTACTCTAAATCATCACCAACTAACCCTTACCACAACAAACTAAACCCAATCACTTTTAAATTACAAAAAAATGCTACTAACCATAGCAAACTATGCGAAACTCACCTAAATTACTTTGGCTATCAAAAATCACCCCCAACTACACTTTACAGCAACAAACTCAGCCCAATCATTTTAAAATTACAAAAAAATATTAAAAATCATAACAAACTATACCAGAATCACCTAAATTACTTCGGTTACCGTAAATCACCCCCAACTATTCCTTACCACAACAAATCAAACCATATCATCTTAAAATTACAAAAAAAAGTGTACAAATCATAACAAACTATGCCAGACTCACCTAAATTACTTCGGCTACTCTAAATCATCACCAACTAACCCTTACCACAACAAACTAAACCCAATCACTTTTAAATTACAAAAAAATGCTACTAACCAGAGCAAACTATACCAAACTCACCTAAATTACTTCGGCTACCAAAAATCACCCCCAACTACACTTTACAGCAACAAAATAAACCCAATCACTTTAAAATTACAAAAAAATGCTAAAAATCATAACAAACTATACCAGAATCACCTAAATTACTTCGGCTACCGTAAATCACCCCCAACTATCCCTTACCACAACAAACCAAACCATATCATCTTAAAATTACAAAAAAAGGTGTACAAATCATAACAAACTATGCCAGAATCACCTAAATTACTTCGGCTACTCTAAATCATCACCAACTAACCCTTGCCACAACAAACTAAACCCAATCACTTTTAAATTACAAAAAAATGCTACCAACCATAGCAAACTATGCCAAACTCACCTAAATTACTTCGGCTACCATAAATCATCACCAACTAACCCTTACCACAACAAACTAAACCCAATCAATTTTAAATTACAAAAAAATGCTACTAACCATAGCAAACTATGCCAAACTCACCTAAATTACTTCGGCTATCAAAAATCACCCCCAACTACACTTTACAGCAACAAACAAAGCCCAATCACTTTAAAATTACAAAAAAATGCTAAAAATCATAATAAACTATACCAGAATCAACTAAATTACTTCGGCTACCGTAAATCACCCCCAACTATCCCTTACCACAACAAACCAAACCATATCATCTTAAAATTACAAAAAAAGGTGTACAAATCATAAAAAACTATGCCAGACTCACCTAAATTACTTCGGCTACTCTAAATCATCACCAACTAACCCTTACCACAACAAACTAAACCCAATCACTTTTAAATTACAAAAAAATGCTATTAACCATAGCAAACTATGCCAAACTCACCTAAATTACTTCGGCTATCAAAAATCACCCCCAACTACACTTTACAGCAACAAACTAAGCCCAATCACTTTAAAATTACAAAAAAATGCTAAAAATCAAAACAAACTATACCAGAATCACCTAAATTACTTTGGCTAACGTAAATCACCCCCAACTATCCTTTACCACAACAAACCAAACCATATCATCTTAAAATTACAAAAAAAGGTGTACAAATCATAACAAACTATGCCAGACTCACCTAAATTACTTCGGCTACTTAAACCATAACCAACTAATGCTTACCACAACAAAATAAACCCAATCACTTTTAAATTGCAAGAAAATGCTACTAACCGTAGCAAAATATGCCAAACTCACCTAAATTACTTCGGCAACCATAAATCATTACCAACTAACCCTTACCACAACAAACTAAACCCAATCACTTTTAAATTACAAAAAAATGCTACTAGCCATAGCAAACAATGCCAAACTCACCTAAATTACTTCGGTTATCAAAAATCACCCCCAACTACACTTTACAGCAACAAACTAAGCCCAATCACTTTAAAATTACAAAAAAATGCTAAAAATCATAACAAACAATACCAGAATCACCTAAATTACTTCTGCTACCGTAAATCACCCCCAACTATCCCTTACCACAACAAACCAAACCATATCATCTTAAAATTACAAAAAAAGTTGTACAAATCATAACAAACTATGCCAGACTCATATAAATTACTTCGGCTACTCTAAATCATCACCAACTAACCCTTACCACAGCAAACTAAACCCAATCACTTTTAAATTACAAAAAAATGCTACTAACCATAGCAAACTATGCCAATCTCACCTAAATTACTTCGGCTATCAAAAATCACACCCAACTACACTTTACAGCAACAAACTAAGCCCAATCACTTTAAAATTACAAAAAAATGCTAAAAATCATAACAAACTATACCAGATTCACCTAAATTACTTCGGCTACCGTAAATCACCCCCAACTATCCCTTACCACAACAAACCAAACCATATCATCTTAAAATTACAAAAAATGGTGTACAAATCATAACAAACTATGCCAGACTCACCTAAATTACTTCGGCTACTCTAAATCATTACCAACTAACCCTTACCACAACAAACTAAACCCAATCACTTTTAAATTACAAAAAAATGCTACTAACCAACCATAGCAAACTATGCCAAACTCACCTAAATTACTTCGGCTATCAAAAATCACTCCCAACTACACTTTACAGCAACAAACTAAGCCCAATCACTTTATAATACAAAAAAATGCTAAAAATCATAACAAACTATACCAGAATCACCTAAATTACTTCGGCTACTCTAAATCATCACCAACTAACCCTTGCCGCAACAAACTAAACCCAATCACTTTTAAATTACAAAAAAATGCTACCAACCATAGCAAACTATGCCAAACTCACCTAAATTACTTCGGCTACCATAAATCATCACCAACTATCCCTTACCACAACAAACTAAACCCAATCACTTTAAAATTACAAAAAAATGCTACTAACCATAGCAAACTATGCCAAACTCACCTAAATTATTTCGGCTATCAAAAATCACCCCCAACTACACTTTACAGCAACAAACTAAGCCCCGCTCACTTTAAAATTACAAAAAAATGCTAAAAATTATAACAAACTATACCAGAATCACCTAAATTACTTCGGCCACCGTAAATCACCTCTAACTATCTCTTACCACAACTAACCGAACCATATCATCTTAAAATTACAAAAAAAGGTGTACAAATCATAACAAATTATGCCAGACTCATATAAATTACTTCGGCTACTCTAAATCATCACCAACTAACCCTTACCACAACAAACTAAACCCAATCACTTTTAAATTACAAAAAAATGCTACTAACCATAGCAAACTATGCCAAACTCACCTAAATTACTTCGGCTATCAAAAATCACCCCCAACTACACTTTACAGCAACAAACTAAGCCCAATCACTTTAAAATTACAAAAAAATGTTAAAAATCATAACAAACTATACCAGAATCACCTAAATTACTTCGGCTACTCTAAATCATCACCAAATAACCCTTGCTGCAACAAACTAAACCCAATCACTTTTAAATTGCAAGAAAATGCTACTAACCGTAGCAAAATATGCCAAACTCACCTAAATTACTTCGGCAACCATAAATCATTACCAACTAACCCTTACCACAACAAACTAAACCCAATCACTTTTAAATTACAAAAAAATGCTACTAGCCATAGCAAACAATGCCAAACTCACCTAAATTACTTCGGTTATCAAAAATCACCCCCAACTACACTTTACAGCAACAAACTAAGCCCAATCACTTTAAAATTACAAAAAAATGCTAAAAATCATAACAAACAATACCAGAATCACCTAAATTACTTCTGCTACCGTAAATCACCCCCAACTATCCCTTACCACAACAAACCAAACCATATCATCTTAAAATTACAAAAAAAGTTGTACAAATCATAACAAACTATGCCAGACTCATATAAATTACTTCGGCTACTCTAAATCATCACCAACTAACCCTTACCACAACAAACTAAACCCAATCACTTTTAAATTACAAAAAAATGCTACTAACCATAGCAAACTATGCCAATCTCACCTAAATTACTTCGGCTATCAAAAATCACACCCAACTACACTTTACAGCAACAAACTAAGCCCAATCACTTTAAAATTACAAAAAAATGCTAAAAATCATAACAAACTATACCAGATTCACCTAAATTACTTCGGCTACCGTAAATCACCCCCAACTATCCCTTACCACAACAAACCAAACCATATCATCTTAAAATTACAAAAAATGGTGTACAAATCATAACAAACTATGCCAGACTCACCTAAATTACTTCGGCTACTCTAAATCATTACCAACTAACCCTTACCACAACAAACTAAACCCAATCACTTTTAAATTACAAAAAAATGCTACTAACCAACCATAGCAAACTATGCCAAACTCACCTAAATTACTTCGGCTATCAAAAATCACTCCCAACTACACTTTACAGCAACAAACTAAGCCCAATCACTTTATAATACAAAAAAATGCTAAAAATCATAACAAACTATACCAGAATCACCTAAATTACTTCGGCTACTCTAAATCATCACCAACTAACCCTTGCCGCAACAAACTAAACCCAATCACTTTTAAATTACAAAAAAATGCTACCAACCATAGCAAACTATGCCAAACTCACCTAAATTACTTCGGCTACCATAAATCATCACCAACTATCCCTTACCACAACAAACTAAACCCAATCACTTTAAAATTACAAAAAAATGCTACTAACCATAGCAAACTATGCCAAACTCACCTAAATTATTTCGGCTATCAAAAATCACCCCCAACTACACTTTACAGCAACAAACTAAGCCCCGCTCACTTTAAAATTACAAAAAAATGCTAAAAATTATAACAAACTATACCAGAATCACCTAAATTACTTCGGCTACCGTAAATCACCTCTAACTATCTCTTACCACAACTAACCGAACCATATCATCTTAAAATTACAAAAAAAGGTGTACAAATCATAACAAATTATGCCAGACTCATATAAATTACTTCGGCTACTCTAAGTCATCACCAACTAACCCTTACCACAACAAACTAAACCCAATCACTTTTAAATTACAAAAAAATGCTACTAACCATAGCAAACTATGCCAAACTCACCTAAATTACTTCGGCTATCAAAAATCACCCCCAACTACACTTTACAGCAACAAACTAAGCCCAATCACTTTAAAATTACAAAAAAATGTTAAAAATCATAACAAACTATACCAGAATCACCTAAATTACTTCGGCTACTCTAAATCATCACCAAATAACCCTTGCTGCAACAAACTAAACCCAATCACTTTTAAATTACAAAAAAATGCTACCAACCATAGCAAACTATGCCAAACTCACCTAAATTACTTCGGCTACCATAAATCATCACCAACTAACCCTTACCACAACAAACTAAACCCAATCACTTTAAAATTACAAAAAAATGCTACTAACCATAGCAAACTATGCCAAACTCACCTAAATTAGTTCGGCTATCAAAAATCACCCCCAACTACACTTTATAGCAACAAACTAAGCCCAATCACTTTAAAATTACAAAAAAATGCTAAAAATTATAACAAACTATACCAGAATCACCTAAATTACATCGGCTAACGTAAATCACCCCCAACTATCCCTTACCACAACTAACCAAACCATATCATCTTAAAATTACAAAAAAAGGTGTACAAATCATAACAAACTATGCCAGACTCACCTAAATTACTTCGGCTACTCTAAATCGTCACCAACTAACCGTTACCACAACAAACTAAACCCAATCACTTTTAAATTACAAAAAAATGCTACTAACCATAGCAAACTATGCCAAACTCACCTAAATTACTTCGGCTATCAAAAATCACACCCAACTACACTTTACAGCAACAACCTAAGCCCAATCACTTTAAAATTACAAAAAAATGTTAAAAATCATAACAAACTATACCAGAATCACCTAAATTACTTCGGCTAGCGTAAATCACCCTCAACTATCCCTTACCACAACAAACCAAACCATATCATCTTAAAATTACAAAAAAAGGTGTACAAATCATAACAAACTATGCCAGACTTACCTAAATTACTTCGGCTACTCTAAATCATCACCAACTAACCCTTGCCACAACATACTAAACCCAATCACTTTTAAATTACAAAAAAATGCTACCAACTATAGCAAACTATGCCAAACTCACCTAAATTACTTCGGCTACCATAAATCATCACCAACTAACCCTTACCACAACAAACTAAACCCAATCACTTTTAAATTACAAAAAAATGCTATTAACCATCGCAAACTATGCCAAACTCACCTAAATTAGTTTGGCTATCAAAAATCACACCCAACTACACTTTACAGCAACAAACTAAGCCCAATCACTTTAAAATTACAAAAAAATGTTAAAAATCATAACAAACTATACCTGAATCACCTAAATTACTTCGGCTACCGTAAATCACCCCCAACTATCCCTTACCACAACAAACCAAACCATATCATCTTAAAATTACAAAAAAATTTTACAAATCATAACAAACTATGCTAGACTCACCTAAGTTACTTCGGCTACCGTAAATCACCCCTAACTATCCCTTACCACAACTAACCAAACCATATCATCTTAAAATTACAAAAAAAGGTGTACAAATTATAACAAACTATGCCAGACTCACCTAAATTACTTCGGCTACTCTAAATCATCACCAACTAACCCTTACCACAACAAACTAAACCCAATCACTTTTAAATTAAAAAAAAATGCTACTAACCATAGCAAACTATGCCAAACTCACCTAAATTACTTCGGCTATCAAAAATCACCCCCAACTACACTTTACAGCAACAAACTGAGCCCAATCACTTTAAAATTACAAAAAAATGTTAAAAATTATAACAAACTATACCAGAATCACCTAAATTACTTCGGCTACTCTAAATCATCACC
This sequence comes from Eledona agricola, assembly GCA_964023215.1. Lineage (NCBI taxonomy): Eukaryota > Metazoa > Arthropoda > Insecta > Coleoptera > Tenebrionidae > Eledona > Eledona agricola. Next base: position 3,270,909 of record OZ026863.1, read on the forward strand.
AACTAACCCTTGCCGCAACAAACTAAACCCAATCACTTATAAATTACAAAAAAATGCTACCAACCATAGCAAACTATGCCAAACTCACCTAAATTAGTTCGGCTATCAAAAATCACCCCCAACTACACTTTACAGCAACAAACTAAGCCCAATCACTTTAAAATTACAAAAAAATGCTAAAAATTATAACAAACTATACCAGAATCACCTAAATTACTTCGGCTACCGTAAATCACCCCCAACTATCCCTTACCACGACAAACCAAACCATATCATCTTAAAATTACAAAAAATGGTGTACAAATCATAACAAACTATACCAGAATCACCTAAATTACTTCGGCTACCGTAAATCACCCCCAACTATCCCTTACCACAACAAACCAAACCATATCATCTTAAAATTACAAAAAATGGTGTACAAATCATAACAAACTATGCCAGACTCACCTAAATTACTTCGGCTACTCTAAATCATCACCAACTAACCCTTACCACAACAAACTAAACCCAATCACTTTTAAATTACAAAAAAATGCTACTAACCAACCATAGCAAACTATGCCAAACTCACCTAAATTACTTCGGCTATCAAAAATCACCCCCAACTACACTTTACAGCAACAAACTAAGCCCAATCACTTTAAAATACAAAAAAATGCTAAAAATCATAACAAACTATACCAGAATCACCTAAATTACTTCGGCTACTCTAAATCATCACCAACTAACCCTTGCCGCAACAAACTAAACCCAATCACTTTTAAATTACAAAAAAATGCTACCAACCATAGCAAACTATGCCAAACTCACCTAAATTACTTCGGCTACCATAAATCATCACCAACTAACCCTTACCACAACAAACTAAACCCAATCACTTTTAAATTACAAAAAAATGCTATTAACCATAGCAAACTATGCCAAACTCACCTAAATTACTTCGGCTATCAAAAATCACCCCCAATTACACTTTACAGCAACAAACTAAGCCCAATCACTTTAAAATTACAAAAAAATGCTAAAAATCATAACAAACTATACCAGAATCACCTAAATTACTTTGGCTAACGTAAATCACCCCCAACTATCCCTTACCACAACAAACCAAACCATATCATCTTAAAATTACAAAAAAAATGTACAAATCATAACAAACTATGCTAGACTCACCTAAGTTACTTCGGCTACCGTAAATCACCCCTAACTATCCCTTACCACAACTAACAAAACCATATCATCTTAAAATTACAAAAAAATGTTAAAAATCATAACAAACTATACCAGAATCACCTAAATTACTTCGGCTACTCTAAATCATCACCAACTAACCCTTGCCGCAACAAACTAAACCCAATCATTTTTAAATTACAAAAAAATGCTACCAACCATAGCAAACTATGCCAAACTCACCTAAGTTACTTCGGCTACCATAAATCATCACCAACTAACCCTTACCACAACAAACTAAACCCAATCACTTTAAAATTACAAAAAAATGCTACTAACCATAGCAAACTATGCCAAACTCACCTAAATTAGTTCTGCTATCAAAAATCACCCCCAACTACACTTTACAGCAACAAACTAAGCCCAATCACTTTAATATTACCAAAAAATGCTAAAATTTATAACAAACTATACCAGAATCACCTAAATTACTTCGGCTACTCTAAGTCATCACCAACTAACCCTTGCCGCAACAAACTAAACCCAATCACTTTTAAATTACAAAAAAATGTTAAAAATCATAACAAACTATACCAGAATCACCTAAATTACTTCGGCTACCGTAAATCACCCCCAACTATCCCTTACCACAACAAACCAAACCATATCATCTTAAAATTACAAAAAAAGGTGTACAAATCATAACAAACTATGCCAGACTCACCTAAATTACTTCGGCTACTCTAAATCATCACCAACTAACCCTTGCCACAACAAACTAAACCCAATCACTTTTAAATTACAAAAAAATGCTATTAACCATCGCAAACTATGCCAAACTCACCTAAATTAGTTCGGCTATCAAAAATCACACCCAACTACACTTTACAGCAACAAACTAAGCCCAATCACTTTAAAATTACAAAAAAATGTTAAAAATCATAACAAACTATACCTGAATCACCTAAATTACTTCGGCTACCGTAAATCACCCCCAACTATCCCTTACCACAACAAACCAAACCATATCATCTTAAAATTACAAAAAAAATTTACAAATCATAACAAACTATGCTAGACTCACCTAAGTTACTTCGGCTACCGTAAATCACCCCTAACTATCCCTTACCACAACTAACCAAACCATATCATCTTAAAATTACAAAAAAAGGTGTACAAATTATAACAAACTATGCCAGACTCACCTAAATTACTTCGGCTACTCTAAATCATCACCAACTAACCCTTACCACAACAAACTAAACCCAATCACTTTTAAATTACAAAAAAATGCTACTAACCATAGCAAACTATGCCAAACTCACCTAAATTACTTCGGCTATCAAAAATCACCCCCAACTACACTTTACAGCAACAAACTGAGCCCAATCACTTTAAAATTACAAAAAAATGTTAAAAATTATAACAAACTATACCAGAATCACCTAAATTACTTCGGCTACTCTAAATCATCACCAACTAACCCTTGCCGCAACAAACTAAACTTAATCACTTTTAAATTACAAAAAAATGCTACATACCCTAGCAAACTATGCCAAACTCACCTAAATTACTTCGGCTATCAAAAATCACCCCCAACTACACTTTACAGCAACAAACTAAGCCCAATCACTTTAAAAGTACAAAAAAATGCTAAAAATCATAACAAACTATACCAGAATCACCTAAATTACTTCGGCTACCGTAAATCAACCCCAACTATCCCTTACCACAACAAACCAAACCATATCATCTTAAAATTACAAAAATAGGTGTACAAATCATAACAAACTATGCCAGACTCACCTAAATTACTTCGGCTACTCTAAATCATCACCACCTAACCCTTACCACAACAAACTAAACGCAATCACTTTTAAATTACAAAAAAATGGGTACTAACCATAGCAAACTATGCCCAACTCACCTAAATTACTTCGGCTACCATAAATCATCACCAACTAACCCTTACCACAACAAACTAAACCCAATCATTTTTAAATTACAAAAAAATGCTACTAACCATAGCAAACTATGCCAAACTCACCTAAATTACTTCGGCTATCAAAAATCACCCCCAACTGCACTTTACAGCAACAAACTAAACCCAACCACTTTAAAATTACAAAAAAATTCTAAAAATCATAACAAACTATACCAGAATCAACTAAATTATTTCGGCTACCGTAAATCACCCCCAACTATCCCTTACCACAACAAACACAACCATATCATCTTAGAATTACAAAAAAAGGTGTACAAATCATAACAAACTATGCCAGACTCACCTAAATTACTTCGGCTACTCTAAATCATCACCAACTAACCCTTACCACAACAAACTAAACCCAATCACTTTTAAATTACAAAAAAATGCTACTAACCAGAGCAAACTATGCCAAACTCACCTAAATTACTTCGGCTACCAAAAATCACCCCCAACTACACTTTACAGCAACAAACTAAGCCCAATCACTTTAAAATTACAAAAAAATGCTAAAAATCATAACAAACTATACCAGAATCACCTAAATTACTTCGGCTACCGTAAATCACCCCCAACTATTCCTTACCACAACAAACCAAACTATATCATCTTAAAATTACAAAAAAAGGTGTACAAATCATAACAAACTATGCCAGACTCACCTAAATTATTTCGGGTTCTCTAAACCATCACCAACTAACCCTTACCACAACAAACTAAACCCAATCACTTATAAATTACAAAAAAATGCTACTAACCATAGCAAATTATGCCAAACTCACCTAAATTACTTCGGCTACCATAAATCATCACCAACTAACCCTTACCACAACAAACTAAACCCAATCACTTTTAAATTACAAAAAAATGCTACTAACCATAGCAAAATATGCCAAACTCACCTAAATTAGTTCGGCTATCAAAAATCACCCCCAACTACACTCTACAGCAACAAACTAAGCCCAATCACTTTAAAATTACAAAAAAATGCAAAAAATCATAACAAACTATACCAGAATCACCTAAATTACTTCGGCTACCGTAAATCACCCCCAACTATCCCTTACCACAACAAACCAAACCATATCATCTTAAAATTACAAAAAAAGGTGTACAAATCATAACAAACTATGCCAGACTCACCTAAATTACTTCGGCTACTCTAAATCATCACCAACTAACCCTTACCACAACAAACTAAACCCAATCACTTTTAAATTACAAAAAAATGCTACTAACCATAACACACTATGCCAAACTCACCTAAATTACTTCGGGTATCAAAAATTACCCCCAACTACACTTTACAGCAACAAACTAAGCCCAATCACTTTAAAATTACAAAAAAATGCTAGAAATTATAACAAACTATACCAGAATCACCTAAATTACTTCGGTTATCGTAAATCACCCCCAACTAACCCTTACCACAACAAACTAAACCCAATCACTTTTAAATTACAAAAAATGCTACTAACTATAGCAAACTATGCCAAACTCACCCAAATTACTTCGGCTATCATAAATCACACCCAACTACACTTTACGGCAACAAATTAAGCCCAATCACTTTAAAATTACAAAAAAATGCTAAAAATTATATCAAACTATACCAGAATCACCTAAATTACTTCGGCTACCGTAAAACACCCCCAACTATCCCTTACCACAACAAACCAAACCATATGATCTTAAAATTACAAAAAAGGTGTACAAATCATAACAAACTATGCCAGACTCACCTAAATTACTTCGGCTAATCTAAATCATCACCAACTAACCCTTACCACAACAAACTAAACCCAATCACTTTTAAATTACAAAAAAATGCTACTAACCATAGCAAACTATGCCAAACTCACCTAAATTACTTCGGCTACCATAAATCATCACCAACTAACCCTTACCACAACAAACTAAACCCAATCATTTTTTAAATTACAAAAAAATGCTACTAAACATAGCAAACTATGCCAAACTCACCTAAATTACTTTGGCTATCAAAAATCACCCCCAACTACACTTTACAACAACAAACTAAGCCCAATCACTTTAAAATTACAAAAAAATGCTAAAAATCATAACAAACTGTACCAGAATCACCTAAATTACTTCGGCAACCGTAAATCACCCCCAACTATCCCTTACCACAACAAACCAAACCATATCATCTTAAAATTACAAAAAAAGGTGTACAATTCATAACAAACTATGCCACACTCACCTAAATTACTTCGGCTACTCTAAATCATCACCAACTAACCCTTACCACAACAAACTAAACCCAATCACTTTTAAATTACAAAAAAATGCTACTAACCATAGCAAACTATGCCAAACTCACCTAAATTACTTCGGCTACCATAAATCATCACCAACTAACCCTTACCACAACAAACTAAACCCAATCATTTTTTAAATTACAAAAAAATGCTACTAAACATAGCAAACTATGCCAAACTCACCTAAATTACTTCGGCTATCAAAAATCACCCCCAACTACACTTTACAGCAACAAACTAAGCCCAATCACTTTAAAATTACAAAAAAATGCTAAAAATCATAACAAACTGTACCAGAATCACCTAAATTACTTCGGCTACCGTAAATCACCCCCAACTATCCCTTAGCACAACAAACCAAACCAGATCATCTTAAAATTACAAAAAAAGGTGTACAATTCATAACAAACTATGCCAGACTCACCTAAATTACTTAGGCTACTCTAAATCATCACCAACTAACCCTTACCACAACAAACTAAACCCAATCATTTTTTAAATTACAAAAAAATGCTACTAAACATAGCAAACTATGCCAAACTCACCTAAATTACTTTGGCTATCAAAAATCACCCCCAACTACACTTTACAACAACAAACTAAGCCCAATCACTTTAAAATTCCAAAAAAATGCTAAAAATCATAACAAACTATACCAGAATTACCTAAATTACTTCGGCTACCGTAAATCACCCCCAACTATCCCTTACCACAACAAACCAAACCATATCATCTTAAAATTACAAAAAAAGGTGTACAAATCATAACAGACTATGCCAGACTTACCTAAATTACTTCGGCTACTCTAAATCATCACCAACTAACCCTTACCACAACAAACTAAACCCAATCACTTTTAAATTAAAAAAAAATGCTACTAACCATAGCAAACTATGCCAAACTCACCTAAATTACTTCGGCTATCAAAAATCACCCCCAACTACACTTAACAGCAACAAACTAAGCCCAATCACTTTAAAATTACAAAAAAATGCTAAAAATCATAACAAACTATACCAGAATCACCTAAATTACTTCGGCTACCGTAAATCACCCCCAACTATCCCTTACCACAACAAACCAAACCATATCATCTTTAAATTACAAAAAAAGGTGTACAAATCATAACAAACTATGCCAGACTCACCTAAATTACTTCGGCTACTCTAAATCATCACCAACTAACCCTTACCACAACAAACTAAACCCAATCACTTTTAAATTACAAAAAAATGCTACTAACCATAGCAAACTATGCCAAATTTACCTAAATTACTTCGACTATCAAAAATCACCCCCAACTACACTTTACAGCAACAAACTAAGCCCAATCACTTTAAAATTACAAAAGAATGTTAAAAATCATAACAAACTATACCAGAATCACCTAAATTACTTCGGCTACCGTAAATCACTCCCAACTATCCCTTATCACAACAAACCAAACCAAATCATCTTAAAATTACAAAAAAAAGTGTACAAATCATAACAAACTATGCCAGACTCACCTAAATTACTTCGGCTACTCTAAATCATCACCAACTAACCCTTACCACAACAAACTAAACCCTATCACTTTTAAATTACAAAAAAATGCTACTAACCATAGCAAACTATGCCAAACTCACCTAAATTACTTCGGTTACCATAAATCATCACCAACTAACCCTTACCACAACAAACTAAACCCGATCACTTTTAAATTACAAAAAATGCTACTAACCATAGCAAACTATGCCAAACTCACCTAAATTACTTCGGCTATCAAAAATCACCCCCAACTACACCTTACAGCAACAAACTAAGCCCAATCACTTTAAAATTACAAAAAAATTCTAAAAATCATAACAAACTATACCAGAATCACCTAAATTACTTCGGCTACCGTAAATCACCCCCAACTATCCCTTACCACAACAAACCAAACCATATCATCTTAAAATTACAAAAAAAGGTGTACAAATCATAACAAACTATGCCAGACTCACCCAAATTACTTCGGCTACTCTAAATCATCACCAACTAAACCTTACCACAACAAACTAAAGACAATCACTTTTAAATTACAAAAAAATGCTACTAACCATAGCAAACTATGCCAAACTCACCTAAATTACTTCGGCTACCATAAATCATTACCAACTAACCCTTACCACAACAAACTAAGCCCAATCACTTTAAAATTACAAAAAATGCGAAAAATCATAACAAACTATACCAGAATCACCTAAATTACTTCGGCTACCATAAATCACCACCAACTATCCCTTACCACAACAAACCAAACCATATCATCTTAAGATTACAAAAAAAGGTGTACAAATCATAACAAACTATGCCAGACTCACCCAAATTACTTCGGCTACTCTAAATCATCACCAACTAAACCTTACCACAACAAACTAAAGACAATCACTTTTAAATTACAAAAAAATGCTACTAACCATAGCAAACTATGCCAAACTCACCTAAATTACTTCGGCTACCATAAATCATTACCAACTAACCCTTACCACAACAAACTAAGCCCAATCACTTTAAAATTACAAAAAAATGCTAAAAATCATAACAAACTATACCAGAATCACCTAAATTACTTCGGCTACCGTAAATCACCCCCAACTATCCCTTACCACAACAAACCAAACCATATCATCTTAAAATTACAAAAAAAGGTGTACAAATCATAACAAACTATGCCAGACTCACCTAAATTACTTCGGCTACTCTAAATCATCACCAACTAACCCTTACCACAACAAACTAAACCCAATCACTTTTAAATTACAAAAAAATGCTACTAACCATAACACACTATGCCAAACTCACCTAAATTACTTCGGGTATCAAAAATTACCCCCAACTACACTTTACAGCAACAAACTAAGCCCAATCACTTTAAAATTACAAAAAAATGCTAGAAATTATAACAAACTATACCAGAATCACCTAAATTACTTCGGTTATCGTAAATCACCCCCAACTAACCCTTACCACAACAAACTAAACCCAATCACTTTTAAATTACAAAAAATGCTACTAACTATAGCAAACTATGCCAAACTCACCCAAATTACTTCGGCTATCATAAATCACACCCAACTACACTTTACGGCAACAAATTAAGCCCAATCACTTTAAAATTACAAAAAAATGCTAAAAATTATATCAAACTATACCAGAATCACCTAAATTACTTCGGCTACCGTAAAACACCCCCAACTATCTCTTACCACAACAAACCAAACCATATCATCTTAAAATTACAAAAAAGGTGTACAAATCATAACAAACTATGCCAGACTCACCTAAATTACTTCGGCTAATCTAAATCATCACCAACTAACCCTTACCACAACAAACTAAACCCAATCACTTTTAAATTACAAAAAAATGCTACTAACCATAGCAAACTATGCCAAACTCACCTAAATTACTTCGGCTACCATAAATCATCACCAACTAACCCTTACCACAACAAACTAAACCCAATCATTTTTTAAATTACAAAAAAATGCTACTAAACATAGCAAACTATGCCAAACTCACCTAAATTACTTCGGCTATCAAAAATCACCCCCAACTACACTTTACAGCAACAAACTAAGCCCAATCACTTTAAAATTACAAAAAAATGCTAAAAATCATAACAAACTGTACCAGAATCACCTAAATTACTTCGGCTACCGTAAATCACCCCCAACTATCCCTTAGCACAACAAACCAAACCAGATCATCTTAAAATTACAAAAAAAGGTGTACAATTCATAACAAACTATGCCAGACTCACCTAAATTACTTAGGCTACTCTAAATCATCACCAACTAACCCTTACCACAACAAACTAAACCCAATCATTTTTTAAATTACAAAAAAATGCTACTAAACATAGCAAACTATGCCAAACTCACCTAAATTACTTTGGCTATCAAAAATCACCCCCAACTACACTTTACAACAACAAACTAAGCCCAATCACTTTAAAATTCCAAAAAAATGCTAAAAATCATAACAAACTATACCAGAATTACCTAAATTACTTCGGCTACCGTAAATCACCCCCAACTATCCCTTACCACAACAAACCAAACCATATCATCTTAAAATTACAAAAAAAGGTGTACAAATCATAACAAACTATGCCAGACTCACCTAAATTACTTCGGCTACTCTAAATCATCACCAACTAACCCTTACCACAACAAACTAAACCCAATCACTTTTAAATTACAAAAAAATGCTACTAACCATAGCAAACTATGCCAAACTCACCTAAATTACTTCGGCTACCATAAATCATCACCAACTAACCCTTACCACAACAAACTAAACCCAATCATTTTTTAAATTACAAAAAAATGCTACTAAACATAGCAAACTATGCCAAACTCACCTAAATTACTTCGGCTATCAAAAATCACCCCCAACTACACTTTACAGCAACAAACTAAGCCCAATCACTTTAAAATTACAAAAAAATGCTAAAAATCATAACAAACTGTACCAGAATCACCTAAATTACTTCGGCTACCGTAAATCACCCCCAACTATCCCTTAGCACAACAAACCAAACCAGATCATCTTAAAATTACAAAAAAAGGTGTACAATTCATAACAAACTATGCCAGACTCACCTAAATTACTTAGGCTACTCTAAATCATCACCAACTAACCCTTACCACAACAAACTAAACCCAATCACTTTTAAATTACAAAAAAATGCTACTAAACATAGCAAACTATGCCAAACTCACCTAAATTACTTCGGCTATCAAAAATCACCCCCAACTACACTTTACAGCAACAAACTAAGCCCAATCACTTTAAAATTCCAAAAAAATGCTAAAAATCATAACAAACTATACCAGAATTACCTAAATTACTTCGGCTACCGTAAATCACCCCCAACTATCCCTTACCACAACAAACCAAACCATATCATCTTAAAATTACAAAAAAAGGTGTACAAATCATAACAAACTATGCCAGACTCACTTAAATTACTTCGGCTACTCTAAATCATCACCAACTAACCCTTACCACAACAAACTAAACCCAATCACTTTTAAATTACAAAAAAATGCTACTAACCATAGCAAACTATGCCAAACTCACCTAAATTACTTCGGCTACCATAAATCATCACCAACTAACCCTTACCACAACAAACTAAACCCAATCATTTTTTAAATTACAAAAAAATGCTACTAAACATAGCAAACTATGCCAAACTCACCTAAATTACTTCGGCTATCAAAAATCACCCCCAACTACACTTTACAGCAACAAACTAAGCCCAATCACTTTAAAATTACAAAAAAATGCTAAAAATCATAACAAACTGTACCAGAATCACCTAAATTACTTCGGCTACCGCAAATCACCCCCAACTATCCCTTACCACAACAAACCAAACGATATCATCTTAAAATTACTAAAAAAGGTATACAAATCATAACAAATTATGCCAGACTCACCTAAATTACTTCGGCTACTCTAAATCATCACCAACTAACCCTTACCACAACAAACTAAACCCAATCACTTTTAAATTACAAAAAAATGCTACTAACCATAGCAAACTAAGCGAAACTCACCTAAATTACTTCGGCTACCATAAATCATCACCAACTAACCCTTACCACAACAAACTAAACCCAATCACTTTTAAATTACAAAAAAATGCTACTAAACATAGCAAACTATGCCAAACTCACCTAAATTACTTCGGCTATCAAAAATTACCCCCAACTACACTTTACAGCAACAAACTAAGCCCAATCACTTTAAAATTACAAAAAAATGCTAAAAATCATAACAAACTGTACCAGAATCACCTAAATTACTTCGGCTACCGTAAATCACCCCCAACTATCTCTTACCACAACAAACCAAACCATATCATCTTAAAATTACAAAAAAAGGTGTACAAATCATAACAAACTATGCCAGACTCACCTATATTACTTCGGCTACCATAAATTATCACCAACTAACCCTTACCACAACAAACTAAACCCAATCACTTTAAAATTACAAAAAAATGCTAAAAATCTCAACAAACTATACCAGAATCACCTAAATTACTTCGGCTACCGTAAATCACCCCCAATTATCCCTTACCACAACAAACCAAACCATATCATCTTAAAATTACAAAAAAAGATGTACAAAGCATAACAAACTATGCCAGACTCACCCAAATTACTTCGGCTACTCTAAATCATCACCAACTAACCCTTACCACAACAAACTAAACCCAATCACTTTTAAATTACAAAAAAATGCTACTAACCATAGCAAACTATGCCAAACTCACCTAAATTACTTCGGCTACCATAAATCATCACCAACTAACCCTTACCACAACAAACTAAGCCCAATTACTTTAAAATTACAAAAAAATGCTAAAAATCATAACAAACTATACCAGAATCACCTAAATTACTTCGGCTACCGTAAATCACCCCCAACTATCCGTTACCACAACAAACCAAACCATATCATCTTAAAATTACAAAAAAAGGTGTACAAATCATAACAAACTATGCCAGACTCATCTAAATTTATTCGGCTACTCTAAATCATCACCAACTAACCCTTACCACAACAAACTGAACCCAATCACTTTTAAATTACAAAAAAATGCTACTAACCATAACACACTATGCCAAACTCACCTAAATTACTTCGGGTATCAAAAATTACCCCCAACTACACTTTACAGCAACAAACTAAGCCCAATTACTTTAAAATTACAAAAAAATGCTAGAAATTATAACAAACTATACCAGAATCACCTAAATTACTTCGGCTATCGTAAATCACCCCCAACTAACCCTTACCACAACAAACTAAACCCAATCACTTTTAAATTACAAAAAATGCTACTAACCATAGCAAACTATGCCAAACTCACCCAAATTACTTCGGCTATCAAAAATCACCCCCAACTACACTTTACAGCAACAAGCTAAGCCCAATCACTTTAAAATTACAAAAAAATGCTAAGAATCATAACAAACTATACCAGAATCACCTAAATTACTTCGGCTACCGTAAATCACCCCCAACTATCCCTTACCACAACAAACCAAACGATATCATCTTAAAATTACTAAAAAAGGTGTACAAATCATAACAAACTATGCCAAACTCACCTAAATTACTTCGGCTACCATAAATCATCACCAACTAACCCTTACCACAACAAACTAAACCCAATCACTTTTAAATTACAAAAAAATGCTACTAAACATAGCAAACTATGCCAAACTCACCTAAATTACTTCGGCTATCAAAAATTACCCTCAACTACACTTTACAGCAACAAATTAAGCCCAATCACTTTAAAATTACAAAAAAATGCTAAAAATCATAACAAACTACCAGAATCACCTAAATTACTTCGGCTACCGTAAATCACTCCCAACTATCCCTTACCACAACAAACCAAACTATATCATCTTAAAATTACAAAAAAAGGTGTACAAATCATAACAAACTATGCTAAACTCACCTAAATTACTTCGGCTACCATAAATTATCACCAACTAACCCTTACCACAACAAACTAAACCCAATCAGTTTTAAATTACAAAAAAATGCTACTAACCATAGCAAACTATGCCATACTCACCTAAATTACTTCGGCTATCAAAAATCACGCCCAACTACACTTTACAGCAACAAACTAAGCCCAATCACTTTAAAATTACAAAAAACTGCTAAAAATCTCAACAAACTATACCAGAATCACCTAAATTACTTCGGCTACCGTAAATCACCCCCAATTATCCCTTACTACAACAAACCAAACCATATCATCTTAAAATTACAAAAAAAGATGTACAAAGCATAACAAACTATGCCAGACTCACCCAAATTACTTCGGCTACTCTATATCATCACCAACTAACCCTTACCACAACAAACTAAACCCAATCACTTTTAAATTACAAAAAAATGCTACTAACCATAGCAAACTATGCCAAACTCACCTAAATTACTTCGGCTACCATAAATCATCACCAACTAACCCTTACCACAACAAACTAAGCCCAATCACTTTGAAATTACAAAAAAATGCTAAAAATCATAACAAACTATACCAGAATTACCTAAATTACTTCGGCTACCGTAAATCACCCCCAACTATCCCTTACCACAACAAACCAAACCATATCATCTTAAAATTACAAAAAAAGTTGTACAAATCATAACAAACTATGCCAGACTCACCTAAATTACTTCGGCTACTCTAAATCATCACCAACTAACCCTTACCACAACAAATTAAACCCAATCACTTTTATATTACAAAAAAATGCTACTGACCATAGCAAACTATGCCAAACTCACCTAAATTACTTCGGCTATCAAAAATCACCCCCAACTACACTTTACAGCAACAAACTAAGCCCAATCACTTTAAAAATACAAAAAAAATGCTAAAAATCAAAACAAACTATACCAGAATCACCTAAATTACTTCGGCTATCGTAAATCACCCCCAACTATCCCTTACCACAACAAACCAAACCATATCATCTTAAAATTAAAAAAAAGGTGTACAAATCATAACAAACTATGCCAGACTCACCTAAATTACTTCGGCTACACTAAATCATCACCAACTAACCCTTACCACAACAAACTAAACCCAATCACTTTTAAATTACAAAAAAATGCTACTAACCTTAGCAAACTATGCCAAACTCACCTAAATTACTTCGGCTATCAAAAATCACCCCCAACTACACTTTACAGCAACAAACTAAACCCAATCACTTTAAAATTACAAAAAAATGCTAAAAATCATAACAAACTAGACCAGAATCACCTAAATTAGTTCGGCTACCGTAAATCACCCCCAACTATCCCTTACCACAACAAACCAAACCATATCATCTTAAAATTACAAAAAAGGTGTACAAATCATAACAAACTATGCTAGACTCACCTAAATTACTTCGGCTAATTTAAATCATCACCAACTAACCCTTACCACAACAAACTAAACCAAATCACTTTTAAATTACAAAAAAAAGCTACTAACCATAGCAAACTATGCAAAACTTATTTAAATTACTTCGGCTTTCAAAAATCACCCCCAACTACACTTTACAGCAACAAACTAAGCCCAATCACTTTAAAGTTACAAAAAAATGCTAAAAATCATAACAAACTATACCTGAATCACCTAAATTACTTCGGCTACCGTAAATCACCCCCAACTATCCCTTACCACAACAAACCAAACCATATCATCTTAAAATTACAAAAAAAGGTGTACAAATCATAACAAACTATGCCAGACTTACCCAAATTACTTCGGCTACTCTAAATCATCACCAACTAACCCTTACCACAACAAACTAAACCCAATCACTTTTAAATTACAAAAACATGCTACTAACCATAGCAAACTATGCCAAACTCACCTAAATTACTTCGGCTATCAAAAATGACCACCAACTACACTTTACAGCAACAAACTAAGCCCAATCACTTTAAAATTACAAAAAAATTCTAAAAATCATAACAAACTATACCAGAATCACCTAAATTACTTCGGCTATCAAAAATCACCCCCAACTACACTTTACAGCAACAAACTAAGCCCAATCACTTTAAAATTACAAAAAAATTCTAAAAATCATAACAAACTATACCAGAATCACCTAAATTACTTCGGCTACCGTAAATCACCCCCAACTATCCCTTACCACAACAAACCAAACTATATCATCTTAAAATTACAAAAAAAGGTGTACAAATCATAACAAACTATGCCAGACTCACCCAAATTACTTCGGCTACTCTATATCATCACCAACTAACCCTTACCACAACAAACTAAACCCAATCACTTTTAAATTACAAAAAAATGCTACTAACCATAGCAAACTATGCCAAACTCACCTAAATTACTTCGGCTATCAAAAATCACGCCCAACTACACTTTACAGCAACAAACTAAGCCCAATCACTTTAAAATTACAAAAAACTGCTAAAAATCTCAACAAACTATACCAGAATCACCTAAATTACTTCGGCTACCGTAAATCACCCCCAATTATCCCTTACCACAACAAACCAAACCATATCATCTTAAAATTACAAAAAAAGATGTACAAAGCATAACAAACTATGCCAGACTCACCCAAATTACTTCGGCTACTCTATATCATCACCAACTAACCCTTACCACAACAAACTAAACCCAATCACTTTTAAATTACAAAAAAATGCTACTAACCATAGCAAACTATGCCAAACTCACCTAAATTACTTCGGCTACCATAAATCATCACCAACTAACCCTTACCACAACAAACTAAGCCCAATCACTTTAAAATTACAAAAAAATGCTAAAAATCATAACAAACTATACCAGAATCACCTAAATTACTTCGGCTACCGTAAATCACCCCCAACTAACCCTTACCACAACAAACCAAACCATATCATCTTAAAATTACAAAAAAAGGTGTACAAATCATAACAAACTATGCCAGACTCACCCAAATTACTTCGGCTACTCTATATCATCACCAACTAACCCTTACCACAACAAACTAAACCCAATCACTTTTAAATTACAAAAAAATGCTACTAACCATAGCAAACTATGCCAAACTCACCTAAATTACTTCGGCTATCAAAAATCACGCCCAACTACACTTTACAGCAACAAACTAAGCCCAATCACTTTAAAATTACAAAAAACTGCTAAAAATCTCAACAAACTATACCAGAATCACCTAAATTACTTCGGCTACCGTAAATCACCCCCAATTATCCCTTACCACAACAAACCAAACCATATCATCTTAAAATTACAAAAAAAGTTGTACAAATCATAACAAACTATGCCAGACTCACCTAAATTTCTTCGGCTACTCTAAATCATCACCAACTAACCCTTACCACAACAAATTAAACCCAATCACTTTTATATTACAAAAAAATGCTACTGACCATAGCAAACTATGCCAAACTCACCTAAATTACTTCGGCTATCAAAAATCACCCCCAACTACACTTTACAGCAATAAACTAAGCCCAATCACTTTAAAATTACAAAAAAATCATAACAAACTATACCAGAATCACCTAAATTACTTCGGCGACCGTAAATAACCCCCAACTATCCCTTACCACAACAAACCAAACTATATCATCTTAAAAATAACAAAAAAGGTGTACAAATCATAACAAACTATGCCAGACTCACCTAAATTACTTCGGCTACTCTAAATCATCACCAACTAACCCTTACCACAACAAACTAAACCCAATGACTTTTAAATTACAAAAAAATGCTACTAACCATAGCAAACTATGCCAAACTCACCTAAATTACTTCGGCTACCATAAATTATCACCAACTAACCCTTACTACAACAAACTAAACCCAATCAATTTTAAATTACAAAAAAATGCTACTAACCATAGCAAACTATGCCAAACTCACCTAAATTACTTCGGCTATCAAAAATCACCCCCAACTACACTTTACAGCAACAAACTAAGCACAATCACTTTAAAATTGCAAAAAATGCTAAAAATTATAACAAACTATACCAGAAACACCTAAATTACTTCGGCTACCGTAAATCACCCCCAACTATCTCTTACCACAACAAACCAAACCATATCATCTTAAAATTACAAAAAAAGGTGTACAAATCATAACAAACTATGCCAGACTCACCTAAATTACTTCGGCTACTCTAAATCATCACCAACTAACCCTTACCACAACAAACTATACCCAATCACTTTTAAATTACAAAAAAATGCTACTTACCATAGCAAACTATGCCAAACTCACCTAAATTACTTCGGCTATCAAAAATCACCCCCAACCACACTTTACAGCAACAAACAAAGCCCAATAACTTTAAAATTACAAAAAAATGCTAAAAATCAATACAAACCATACCAGAATTACCTAAATTACTTCGGCTACCGTAAATCACCCCCAACTATCCCTTACCACAACAAACCAAACCATATCATCTTAAAATTACAAAAAAAGCTGTACAAATCATAACAAACTATGCCAGACTCACCTAAATTACTTCGGCTACTCTAAATCATCACCAACTAACCCTTACCACAACAAACTAAACCCAATCACTTTTAAATTACAAAAAAATTCTACTAACCATAGCAAACTATGCCAAACTCACCTAAATTACTTCGGCTATCAAAAATCACCCCCAACTACACTTTACAGCAACAAACTAAGCCCAATTACTTTAAAATTACAAAAAAATGCTAAAAATCACAACAAACTATACCAGAATCACCTAAATTACTTCGGCTACCGTAAATCAACCCAACTATCCCTTACCACAACAAACCAAACCATATCATCTTAAAATTACAAAAAAAGGTGTACAAATCATAACAAACTATGCTAGACTCACCTAAATTACTTCGGCTACTTTAAATCATCACCAACTAACCCTTACCACAACAAACTAAACCCAATCACTTTTAAATTACAAAAAAATGCTACTAACCATAGCAAACTATGCCAAACTCACCTAAATTACTTCGGCTATCAAAAATCACCCCCAACTAGACTTTACAGCAACAAACTAAGCCCAATCACTTTAAAATTACAAAAAAATGCTACTAACCATAGCAAACAATGCCAAACTCACCTAAATTACTTCGGCTATCAAAAATCACCCCCAACTACACTCTACAGCAACAAACTAAGCCCAATCACTATAAAAGTACAAAAAAATGCTAAAAATCATAACAAACTATACCAGAATCACCTAAACTACTTCAGGCACCGTAAATCAACCCAACTATCCCTTACCACAACAAACCAAACCATATCATCTTAAAATTACAAAAAAAGGTGTACAAATCATAACAAACTATGCCAGACTCACCTAAATTACTTTGGCTACTCTAAATCATCACCAACTAACCCCTACCACAACAAACTAAACCCAATCACTTTTAAATTACAAAAAAATGCTACTAACCATAGCAAACTATGCCTAACTCACCTAAATTACTTCGGCTATCAAAAATCACCCCCAACTACACTTTACAGCAACAAACTAAGCCCAATCACTTTAAAAATACAAAAAAATGCTAAAAATCAAAACAAACTATACCAGAATCACCTAAATTACTTCGGCTACCGTAAATCACCCCCAACTATCCCTTACCACAACAAACCAAACCATATCATCTTAAAATTACAAAAAAAGGTGTACAAATCATAACAAACTATGCCAGACTCACCTAAATTACTTTGGCTACTCTAAATCATCACCAACTAACCCCTACCACAACAAACTAAACCCAATCACTTTTAAATTACAAAAAAATGCTACTAACCATAGCAAACTATGCCAAACTCACCTAATTTACTTCGGCTATCAAAAATCACCCCCAACTACACTTTACAGCAACAAACTAAGCCCAATCACTTTAAAAATACAAAAAAATGCTAAAAATCAAAACAAACTATACCAGAATCACCTAAATTACTTCGGCTACCGTAAACCACCCCCAACTATCCCTTACAACAACAAACCAAACCATATCATCTTAAAATTAAAAAAAAGGTGTACAAATCATAACAAACTATGCCAGACTCACCTAAATTACTTCGGCTACACTAAATCATCACCAACTAACCCTTACCACAACAAACTAAACCCAATCACTTTTAAATTACAAAAAAATGCTACTAACCTTAGCAAACTATGCCAAACTCACCTAAATTACTTCGGCTATCAAAAATCACCCCCAACTACACTTTACAGCAACAAACTAAACCCAATCACTTTAAAATTACAAAAAAATGCTAAAAATCTTAACAAACTAGACCAGAATCACCTAAATTAGTTCGGCTACCGTAAATCACCCCCAACTATCCCTTACCACAACAAACCAAACCATATCATCTTAAAATTACAAAAAAGGTGTACAAATCATAACAAACTATGCTAGACTCACCTAAATTACTTCGGCTAATTTAAATCATCACCAACTAACCCTTACCACAACAAACTAAACCAAATCACTTTTAAATTACAAAAAAATGCTACTAACCATAGCAAACTATGCAAAACTTATTTAAATTACTTCGGCTTTCAAAAATCACCCCCAACTACACTTTACAGCAACAAACTAAGCCCAATCACTTTAAAGTTACAAAAAAATGCTAAAAATCATAACAAACTATACCTGAATCACCTAAATTACTTCGGCTACCGTAAATCACCCTCAACTATCCCTTACCACAACAAACCAAACCATATCATCTTAAAATTACAAAAAAGGTGTACAAATCATAACAAACTATGCTAGACTCACCTAAATTACTTCGGCTACTCTAAATCATCACCAACTAACCCTTACCACAACAAACTAAACCCAATCACTTTTAAATTAAAAAAAAAATGCTACTAACCATAGCAAACTATGCCTAACTCACCTAAATTACTTCGGCTATCAAAACTCACCCCCAACTACACTTTACAGCAACAAACTAAGCCCAATCACTTTAAAAATACAAAAAAATGCTAAAAATCAAAACAAACTATACCAGAATCACCTAAATTACTTCGGCTACCGTAAATCACCCCCAACTATCCCTTACCACAACAAACCAAACCATATCATCTTAAAATTACAAAAAAAGGTGTACAAATCATAACAAACTATGCCAGACTCACCTAAATTACTTTGGCTACTCTAAATCATCACCAACTAACCCCTACCACAACAAACTAAACCCAATCACTTTTAAATTACAAAAAAATGCTACTAACCATAGCAAACTATGCCAAACTCACCTAAATTACTTCGGCTATCAAAAATCACCCCCAACTACACTTTACAGCAACAAACTAAGCCCAATCACTTTAAAATTACAATAAAATGCTAAAAATTATAACAAACTATACCAGAATCACCTAAATTACTTCGGCTACCGTAAATCGCCCCCAACTATCCCTTACCACAACAAACCAAACCATATCATGTTAAAATTACAAAAAATGGTGTACAAATCATAACAAACTATGCCAGACTCACCTAAATTACTTCGGCTACTCTAAATCATCACCAACTAACCCTTACCACAACAAACTAAACCCAATCACTTTTAAATTACAAAAAAATGCTACTAACCATAGCAAACTTTGTCAAACTCACCTAATTTACTTCGGCTATCAAAAATCACCCCCAACTACACTTTACAGCAACAAACTAAGCCCAATCACTTTAAAAATACAAAAAAATGCTAAAAATCAAAACAAACTATACCAGAATCACCTAAATTACTTCGGCTACCGTAAACCACCCCCAACTATCCCTTACCACAACAAACCAAACCATATCATCTTAAAATTAAAAAAAAGGTGTACAAATCATAACAAACTATGCCAGACTCACCTAAATTACTTCGGCTACACTAAATCATCACCAACTAACCCTTACCACAACAAACTAAACCCAATCACTTTTAAATTACAAAAAAATGCTACTAACCTTAGCAAACTATGCCAAACTCACCTAAATTACTTCGGCTATCAAAAATCACCCCCAACTACACTTTACAGCAACAAACTAAACCCAATCACTTTAAAATTACAAAAAAATGCTAAAAATCATAACAAACTAGACCAGAATCACCTAAATTAGTTCGGCTACCGTAAATCACCCCCAACTATTCCTTACCACAACAAACCAAACCATATCATCTTAAAATTACAAAAAAGGTGTACAAATCATAACAAACTATGCTAGACTCACCTAAATTACTTCGGCTAATTTAAATCATCACCAACTAACCCTTACCACAACAAACTAAACCAAATCACTTTTAAATTACAAAAAAATGCTACTAACCATAGCAAACTATGCAAAACTTATTTAAATTACTTCGGCTTTCAAAAATCACCCCCAACTACACTTTACAGCAACAAACTAAGCCCAATCACTTTAAAGTTACAAAAAAATGCTAAAAATCATAACAAACTATACCTGAATCACCTAAATTACTTCGGCTATCAAAAATCACCCCCAACTACATTTTACAGCAACAAACTAAGCCCAATCACTTTAAAATTACAAAAAAATTCTAAAAATCATAACAAACTATACCAGAATCACCTAAATTACTTCGGCTACCGTAAATCACCCCCAACTATCCCTTACCACAACAAACCAAACTATATCATCTTAAAATTACAAAAAAAGGTGTACAAATCATAACAAACTATGCCAGATTCACCTAAATTACTTCGGCTACTCTAAATCATCACCAACTAACCCTTACCACAACAAACTAAACCCAATCACTTTTAAATTACAAAAAAATGCTACTAACGATAGCAAACTATGCCAAACTCACCTAAATTACATCGGCTACCATAAATCATCACCAACCAACCCTTACCACAACAAACTAAACCCAATGAATTTTAAATTACAAAAAAATGCTACTAACCATAGCAAATTATGCCAAACTCAGATAAATTACTTCGGCTATCAAAAATCACCCCCAACTACACTTTACAGCAACAAACTATGCCCAATCACTTTAAAATTACAAAAAAATGCTAAAAATCATCACAAACTGTACCAGAATCACCTAAATTACTTCGGCTACCGTAAATCACCCTCAACTATCCCTTACCACAACAAACCAAACCATATCATCTTAAAATTACAAAAAAGGTGTACAAATCATAACAAACTATGCTAGTCTCACCTAAATTACTTCGGCTACTCTAAATCATCACCAACTAACCCTTACCACAACAAACTAAACCCAATCACTTTTAAATTACAAAAAAATGCTACTAACCATAGCAAACTATGCCTAACTCACCTAAATTACTTCGGCTATCAAAAATCACCCCCAACTACACTTTACAGCAACAAACTAAGCCCAATCACTTTAAAATTACAAAAAAATGCTAAAAATTATAACAAACTATACCAGAATCACCTAAATGACTTCGGCTACCGTAAATCACCCCCAACTATCCCTTACCACAACAAACCAAACCATATCATCTTAAAATTACAAAAAAAGGTGTACAAATCATAACAAACTATGCCAGACTTACCCAAATTACTTCGGCTACTCTAAATCATCACCAACTAACCCTTACCACAACAAACTAAACCCAATCACTTTTAAATTACAAAAACATGCTACTAACCATAGCAAACTATGCCAAACTCACCTAAATTACTTCGGCTATCAAAAATGACCACCAACTACACTTTACAGCAACAAACTAAGCCCAATCACTTTAAAATTACAAAAAAATGCTAAAAATCATAACAAACTGTACCAGAATCACCTAAATTACTTCGGCTACCGTAAATCACCCCCAACTATCTCTTACCACAACAAACCAAACCATATCATCTTAAAATTACAAAAAAAGGTGTACAAATCATAACAAACTATGCCAGACTCACCTAAATTACTTCGGCTACCATAAATTATCACCAACTAACCCTTACCACAACAAACTAAACCCAATCACTTTAAAATTACAAAAAAATGCTAAAAATCTCAACAAACTATACCAGAATCACCTAAATTACTTCGGCTACCGTAAATCACCCCCAATTATCCCTTACCACAACAAACCAAACCATATCATCTTAAAATTACAAAAAAAGATGTACAAAGCATAACAAACTATGCCAGACTCACCCAAATTACTTCGGCTACTCTAAATCATCACCAACTAACCCTTACCACAACAAACTGAACCCAATCACTTTTAAATTACAAAAAAATGCTACTAACCATAACACACTATGCCAAACTCACCTAAATTACTTCGGGTATCAAAAATTACCCCCAACTACACTTTACAGCAACAAACTAAGCCCAATTACTTTAAAATTACAAAAAAATGCTAGAAATTATAACAAACTATACCAGAATCACCTAAAATACTTCGGCTATCGTAAATCACCCCCAACTAACCCTTACCACAACAAACTAAACCCAATCACTTTTAAATTACAAAAAATGCTACTAACCATAGCAAACTATGCCAAACTCACCCAAATTACTTCGGCTATCAAAAATCACCCCCAACTACACTTTACAGCAACAAGCTAAGCCCAATCACTTTAAAATTACAAAAAAATGCTAAGAATCATAACAAACTATACCAGAATCACCTAAATTACTTCGGCTACCGTAAATCACCCCCAACTATCCCTTACCACAACAAACCAAACGATATCATCTTAAAATTACTAAAAAAGGTGTACAAATCATGACAAACTATGCCAAACTCACCTAAATTAATTCGGCTACCATAAATCATCACCAACTAACCCTTACCACAACAAACTAAACCCAATCACTTTTAAATTACAAAAAAATGCTACTAAACATAGAAAAAATTTCCAAACTCACCTAAATTACTTCGGCTATCAAAAATTACCCTCAACTACACTTTACAGCAACAAATTAAGCCCAATCACTTTAAAATTACAAAAAAATGCTAAAAATCATAACAAACTACCAGAATCACCTAAATTACTTCGGCTACCGTAAATCACTCCCAACTATCCCTTACCACAACAAACCAAACTATATCATCTTAAAATTACAAAAAAAGGTGTACAAATCATAACAAACTATGCTAAACTCACCTAAATTACTTCGGCTACCATAAATTATCACCAACTAACCCTTACCACAACAAACTAAACCCAATCAGTTTTAAATTACAAAAAAATGCTACTAACCATAGCAAACTATGCCAAACTCACCTAAATTACTTCGGCTATCAAAAATCACGCCCAACTACACTTTACAGCAACAAACTAAGCCCAATCACTTTAAAATTACAAAAAACTGCTAAAAATCTCAACAAACTATACCAGAATCACCTAAATTACTTCGGCTACCGTAAATCACCCCCAATTATCCCTTACTACAACAAACCAAACCATATCATCTTAAAATTACAAAAAAGGTGTACAAATCATAACAAACTATGCTAGACTCACCTAAATTACTTCGGCTAATTTAAATCATCACCAACTAACCCTTACCACAACAAACTAAACCAAATCACTTTTAAATTACAAAAAAATGCTACTAACCATAGCAAACTATGCAAAACTTATTTAAATTACTTCGGCTTTCAAAAATCACCCCCAACTACACTTTACAGCAACAAACTAAGCCCAATCACTTTAAAGTTACAAAAAAATGCTAAAAATCATAACAAACTATACCTGAATCACCTAAATTACTTCGGCTACCGTAAATCAACCCCAACTATCCCTTACCACAACAAACCAAACCATATCATCTTAAAATTACAAAAAAAGGTGTACAAATCATAACAAACTATGCCAGACTTACCCAAATTACTTCGGCTACTCTAAATCATCACCAACTAACCCTTACCACAACAAACTAAACCCAATCACTTTTAAATTACAAAAACATGCTACTAACCATAGCAAACTATGCCAAACTCACCTAAATTACTTCGGCTATCAAAAATCACCACCAACTACACTTTACAGCAACAAACTAAGCCCAATCACTTTAAAATTACAAAAAAATTCTAAAAATCATAACAAACTATACCAGAATCACCTAAATTACTTCGGCTATCAAAAATCACCCCCAACTACATTTTACAGCAACAAACTAAGCCCAATCACTTTAAAATTACAAAAAAATTCTAAAAATCATAACAAACTATACCAGAATCACCTAAATTACTTCGGCTACCGTAAATCACCCCCAACTATCCCTTACCACAACAAACCAAACTATATCATCTTAAAATTACAAAAAAAGGTGTACAAATCATAACAAACTATGCCAGATTCACCTAAATTACTTCGGCTACTCTAAATCATCACCAACTAACCCTTACCACAACAAACTAAACCCAATCACTTTTAAATTACAAAAAAATGCTACTAACGATAGCAAACTATGCCAAACTCACCTAAATTACATCGGCTACCATAAATCATCACCAACCAACCCTTACCACAACAAACTAAACCCAATGAATTTTAAATTACAAAAAAATGCTACTAACCATAGCAAATTATGCCAAACTCAGATAAATTACTTCGGCTATCAAAAATCACCCCCAACTACACTTTACAGCAACAAACTATGCCCAATCACTTTAAAATTACAAAAAAATGCTAAAAATCATCACAAACTGTACCAGAATCACCTAAATTACTTCGGCTACCGTAAATCACCCTCAACTATCCCTTACCACAACAAACCAAACCATATCATCTTAAAATTACAAAAAAGGTGTACAAATCATAACAAACTATGCTAGTCTCACCTAAATTACTTCGGCTACTCTAAATCATCACCAACTAACCCTTACCACAACAAACTAAACCCAATCACTTTTAAATTACAAAAAAATGCTACTAACCATAGCAAACTATGCCTAACTCACCTAAATTACTTCGGCTATCAAAAATCACCCCCAACTACACTTTACAGCAACAAACTAAGCCCAATCACTTTAAAATTACAAAAAAATGCTAAAAATTATAACAAACTATACCAGAATCACCTAAATGACTTCGGCTACCGTAAATCACCCCCAACTATCCCTTACCACAACAAACCAAACCATATCATCTTAAAATTACAAAAAAAGGTGTACAAATCATAACAAACTTTGCCAGACTCACCTAAATTACTTCGGCTACTCTAAATCATCACCAACTAACCCTTACCACAACAAACTAAACCCAATCACTTTTAAATTACAAAAAAATGCTACTAACCATAGCAAACTATGCCAAACTCACCTAAATTACTTCGGCTCTCAAAAATCACCCCCAACTACACTTTACAGCAACAAACTAAGCCCAATCACTTAAAAATTACAAAAAAATGCTAAAAATCATAACAAACTATACCAGAATCACCTAAATTACTTCGGCTACCGTAAATCACCCCCAACTATCCCTTACCACAACAAACCAAACCATATCATCTTAAAATTACAAAAAAAGGTGTACAAATCATAACAAACTACGCCAGACTCACCTAAATTACTTCGGCTACTCTAAATCATCACCAACTAACCCTTACCACAACAAACTAAACGCAATCACTTTTAAATTACAAAAAAATGCTACTAACCTTAGCAAACTATGCCAAACTCACCCAAATTACTTCGGCTACCATAAATCATCACCAACTAACCCTTACCACAACAAACTAAACCAAATCACTTTTAAATTACAAAAAAAAGCTACTAACCATAGCAAACTATGCAAAACTTATTTAAATTGCTTCGGCTTTCAAAAATCACCCCCAACTACACTTTACAGCAACAAACTAAGCCCAATCACTTTAAAGTTACAAAAAAATGCTAAAAATCATAACAAACTATACCTGAATCACCTAAATTACTTCGGCTACCGTAAATCACCCCCAACTATCCCTTACCACAACAAACCAAACCATATCATCTTAAAATTACAAAAAAAGGTGTACAAATCATAACAAACTATGCCAGACTTACCCAAATTACTTCGGCTACTCTAAATCATCACCAACTAACCCTTACCACAACAAACTAAACCCAATCACTTTTAAATTACAAAAACATGCTACTAACCATAGCAAACTATGCCAAACTCACCTAAATTACTTCGGCTATCAAAAATGACCACCAACTACACTTTACAGCAACAAACTAAGCCCAATCACTTTAAAATTACAAAAAAATGCTAAAAATCATAACAAACTGTACCAGAATCACCTAAATTACTTCGGCTACCGTAAATCACCCCCAACTATCTCTTACCACAACAAACCAAACCATATCATCTTAAAATTACAAAAAAAGGTGTACAAATCATAACAAACTATGCCAGACTCACCTAAATTACTTCGGCTACCATAAATTATCACCAACTAACCCTTACCACAACAAACTAAACCCAATCACTTTAAAATTACAAAAAAATGCTAAAAATCTCAACAAACTATACCAGAATCACCTAAATTACTTCGGCTACCGTAAATCACCCCCAATTATCCCTTACCACAACAAACCAAACCATATCATCTTAAAATTACAAAAAAAGATGTACAAAGCATAACAAACTATGCCAGACTCACCCAAATTACTTCGGCTACTCTAAATCATCACCAACTAACCCTTACCACAACAAACTGAACCCAATCACTTTTAAATTACAAAAAAATGCTACTAACCATAACACACTATGCCAAACTCACCTAAATTACTTCGGGTATCAAAAATTACCCCCAACTACACTTTACAGCAACAAACTAAGCCCAATTACTTTAAAATTACAAAAAAATGCTAGAAATTATAACAAACTATACCAGAATCACCTAAAATACTTCGGCTATCGTAAATCACCCCCAACTAACCCTTACCACAACAAACTAAACCCAATCACTTTTAAATTACAAAAAATGCTACTAACCATAGCAAACTATGCCAAACTCACCCAAATTACTTCGGCTATCAAAAATCACCCCCAACTACACTTTACAGCAACAAGCTAAGCCCAATCACTTTAAAATTACAAAAAAATGCTAAGAATCATAACAAACTATACCAGAATCACCTAAATTACTTCGGCTACCGTAAATCACCCCCAACTATCCCTTACCACAACAAACCAAACGATATCATCTTAAAATTACTAAAAAAGGTGTACAAATCATGACAAACTATGCCAAACTCACCTAAATTAATTCGGCTACCATAAATCATCACCAACTAACCCTTACCACAACAAACTAAACCCAATCACTTTTAAATTACAAAAAAATGCTACTAAACATAGAAAAAATTTCCAAACTCACCTAAATTACTTCGGCTATCAAAAATTACCCTCAACTACACTTTACAGCAACAAATTAAGCCCAATCACTTTAAAATTACAAAAAAATGCTAAAAATCATAACAAACTACCAGAATCACCTAAATTACTTCGGCTACCGTAAATCACTCCCAACTATCCCTTACCACAACAAACCAAACTATATCATCTTAAAATTACAAAAAAAGGTGTACAAATCATAACAAACTATGCTAAACTCACCTAAATTACTTCGGCTACCATAAATTATCACCAACTAACCCTTACCACAACAAACTAAACCCAATCAGTTTTAAATTACAAAAAAATGCTACTAACCATAGCAAACTATGCCAAACTCACCTAAATTACTTCGGCTATCAAAAATCACGCCCAACTACACTTTACAGCAACAAACTAAGCCCAATCACTTTAAAATTACAAAAAACTGCTAAAAATCTCAACAAACTATACCAGAATCACCTAAATTACTTCGGCTACCGTAAATCACCCCCAATTATCCCTTACTACAACAAACCAAACCATATCATCTTAAAATTACAAAAAATGATGTACAAAGCATAACAAACTATGCCAGACTCACCCAAATTACTTCGGCTACTCTATATCATCACCAACTAACCCTTACCACAACAAACTAAACCCAATCACTTTTAAATTACAAAAAAATGCTACTAACCATAGCAAACTATGCCAAACTCACCTAAATTACTTCGGCTACCATAAATCATCACCAACTAACCCTTACCACAACAAACTAAGCCCAATCACTTTGAAATTACAAAAAAATGCTAAAAATCATAACAAACTATACCAGAATTACCTAAATTACTTCGGCTACCGTAAATCACCCCCAACTATCCCTTACCACATCAAACCAAACCATATCATCTTAAAATTACAAAAAAAGTTGTACAAATCATAACAAACTATGCCAGACTCACCTAAATTACTTCGGCTACTCTAAATCATCACCAACTAACCCTTACCACAACAAATTAAACCCAATCACTTTTATATTACAAAAAAATGCTACTGACCATAGCAAACTAAGCCAAACTCACCTAAATTACTTCGGCTATCAAAAATCACCCCCAACTACACTTTACAGCAACAAACTAAGCCCAATCACTTTAAAAATACAAAAAAATGCTAAAAATCAAAACAAACTATACCAGAATCACCTAAATTACTTCGGCTATCGTAAATCACCCCCAACTATCCCTTACCACAACAAACCAAACCATATCATCTTAAAGTTAAAAAAAAGGTGTACAAATCATAACAAACTATGCCAGACTCACCTAAATTACTTCGGCTACACTAAATCATCACCAACTAACCCTTACCACAACAAACTAAACCCAATCACTTTTAAATTACAAAAAAATGCTACTAACCTTAGCAAACTATGCCAAACTCACCTAAATTACTTCGGCTATCAAAAATCACCCCCAACTACACTTTACAGCAACAAACTAAACCCAATCACTTTAAAATTACAAAAAAATGCTAAAAATCATAACAAACTAGACCAGAATCACCTAAATTAGTTCGGCTACCGTAAATCACCCCCAACTATCCCTTACCACAACAAACCAAACCATATCATCTTAAAATTACAAAAAAGGTGTACAAATCATAACAAACTATGCTAGACTCACCTAAATTACTTCGGCTAATTTAAATCATCACCAACTAACCCTTACCACAACAAACTAAACCAAATCACTTTTAAATTACAAAAAAAAGCTACTAACCATAGCAAACTATGCAAAACTTATTTAAATTACTTCGGCTTTCAAAAATCACCCCCAACTACACTTTACAGCAACAAACTAAGCCCAATCACTTTAAAGTTACAAAAAAATGCTAAAAATCATAACAAACTATACCTGAATCACCTAAATTACTTCGGCTACCGTAAATCACCCCCAACTATCCCTTACCACAACAAACCAAACCATATCATCTTAAAATTACAAAAAAAGGTGTACAAATCATAACAAACTATGCCAGACTTACCCAAATTACTTCGGCTACTCTAAATCATCACCAACTAACACTTACCACAACAAACTAAACCCAATCACTTTTAAATTACAAAAACATGCTACTAACCATAGCAAACTATGCCAAACTCACCTAAATTACTTCGGCTATCAAAAATGACCACCAACTACACTTTACAGCAACAAACTAAGCCCAATCACTTTAAAATTACAAAAAAATTCTAAAAATCATAACAAACTATACCAGAATCACCTAAATTACTTCGGCTATCAAAAATCACCCCCAACTACACTTTACAGCAACAAACTAAGCCCAATCACTTTAAAATTACAAAAAAATTCTAAAAATCATAACAAACTATACCAGAATCACCTAAATTACTTCGGCTACCGTAAATCACCCCCAACTATCCCTTACCACAACAAACCAAACTATATCATCTTAAAATTACAAAAAAAGGTGTACAAATCATAACAAACTATGCCAGACTCACCCAAATTACT
This sequence comes from Eledona agricola, assembly GCA_964023215.1. NCBI lineage: Eukaryota > Metazoa > Arthropoda > Insecta > Coleoptera > Tenebrionidae > Eledona > Eledona agricola. Next base: position 3,301,775 of record OZ026863.1, read on the forward strand.
TCGGCTACTCTATATCATCACCAACTAACCCTTACCACAACAAACTAAACCCAATCACTTTTAAATTACAAAAAAATTCTACTAACCATAGCAAACTATGCCAAACTCACCTAAATTACTTCGGCTATCAAAAATCACGCCCAACTACACTTTACAGCAACAAACTAAGCCCAATCACTTTAAAATTACAAAAAACTGCTAAAAATCTCAACAAACTATACCAGAATCACCTAAATTACTTCGGCTACCGTAAATCACCCCCAATTATCCCTTACCACAACAAACCAAACCATATCATCTTAAAATTACAAAAAAAGATGTACAAAGCATAACAAACTATGCCAGACTCACCCAAATTACTTCGGCTACTCTATATCATCACCAACTAACCCTTACCACAACAAACTAAACCCAATCACTTTTAAATTACAAAAAAATGCTACTAACCATAGCAAACTATGCCAAACTCACCTAAATTACTTCGGCTACCATAAATCATCACCAACTAACCCTTACCACAACAAACTAAGCCCAATCACTTTAAAATTACAAAAAAATGCTAAAAATCATAACAAACTATACCAGAATCACCTAAATTACTTCGGCTACCGTAAATCACCCCCAACTAACCCTTACCACAACAAACCAAACCATATCATCTTAAAATTACAAAAAAAGTTGTACAAATCATAACAAACTATGCCAGACTCACCTAAATTTCTTCGGCTACTCTAAATCATCACCAACTAACCCTTACCACAACAAATTAAACCCAATCACTTTTATATTACAAAAAAATGCTACTGACCATAGCAAACTATGCCAAACTCACCTAAATTACTTCGGCTATCAAAAATCACCCCCAACTACACTTTACAGCAATAAACTAAGCCCAATCACTTTAAAATTACAAAAAAATCATAACAAACTATACCAGAATCACCTAAATTACTTCGGCGACCGTAAATAACCCCCAACTATCCCTTACCACAACAAACCAAACTATATCATCTCAAAAATAACAAAAAAGGTGTACAAATCATAACAAACTATGCCAGACTCACCTAAATTACTTCGGCTACTCTAAATCATCACCAACTAACCCTTACCACAACAAACTAAACCCAATGACTTTTAAATTACAAAAAAATGCTACTAACCATAGCAAACTATGCCAAACTCACCTAAATTACTTCGGCTACCATAAATTATCACCAACTAACCCTTACTACAACAAACTAAACCCAATCAATTTTAAATTACAAAAAAATGCTACTAACCATAGCAAACTATGCCAAACTCACCTAAATTACTTCGGCTATCAAAAATCACCCCCAACTACACTTTACAGCAACAAACTAAGCACAATCACTTTAAAATTGCAAAAAATGCTAAAAATTATAACAAACTATACCAGAAACACCTAAATTACTTCGGCTACCGTAAATCACCCCCAACTATCTCTTACCACAACAAACCAAACCATATCATCTTAAAATTACAAAAAAAGGTGTACAAATCATAACAAACTATGCCAGACTCACCTAAATTACTTCGGCTACTCTAAATCATCACCAACTAACCCTTACCACAACAAACTATACCCAATCACTTTTAAATTACAAAAAAATGCTACTTACCATAGCAAACTATGCCAAACTCACCTAAATTACTTCGGCTATCAAAAATCACCCCCAACCACACTTTACAGCAACAAACAAAGCCCAATAACTTTAAAATTACAAAAAAATGCTAAAAATCATTACAAACCATACCAGAATTACCTAAATTACTTCGGCTACCGTAAATCACCCCCAACTATCCCTTACCACAACAAACCAAACCATATCATCTTAAAATTACAAAAAAAGCTGTACAAATCATAACAAACTATGCCAGACTCACCTAAATTACTTCGGCTACTCTAAATCATCACCAACTAACCCTTACCACAACAAACTAAACCCAATCACTTTTAAATTACAAAAAAATTCTACTAACCATAGCAAACTATGCCAAACTCACCTAAATTACTTCGGCTATCAAAAATCACCCCCAACTACACTTTACAGCAACAAACTAAGCCCAATTACTTTAAAATTACAAAAAAATGCTAAAAATCACAACAAACTATACCAGAATCACCTAAATTACTTCGGCTACCGTAAATCAACCCAACTATCCCTTACCACAACAAACCAAACCATATCATCTTAAAATTAAAAAAAAAGGTGTACAAATCATAACAAACTATGCTAGACTCACCTAAATTACTTCGGCTACTTTAAATCATCACCAACTAACCCTTACCACAACAAACTAAACCCAATCACTTTTAAATTACAAAAAAATGCTACTAACCATAGCAAACTATGCCAAACTCACCTAAATTACTTCGGCTATCAAAAATCACCCCCAACTAGACTTTACAGCAACAAACTAAGCCCAATCACTTTAAAATTACAAAAAAATGCTACTAACCATAGCAAACAATGCCAAACTCACCTAAATTACTTCGGCTATCAAAAATCACCCCCAACTACACTTTACAGCAACAAACTAAGCCCAATCACTATAAAAGTACAAAAAAATGCTAAAAATCATAACAAACTATACCAGAATCACCTAAACTACTTCAGGCACCGTAAATCAACCCAACTATCCCTTACCACAACAAACCAAACCATATCATCTTAAAATTACAAAAAAAGGTGTACAAATCATAACAAACTATGCCAGACTCACCTAAATTACTTTGGCTACTCTAAATCATCACCAACTAACCCCTACCACAACAAACTAAACCCAATCACTTTTAAATTACAAAAAAATGCTACTAACCATAGCAAACTATGCCTAACTCACCTAAATTACTTCGGCTATCAAAAATCACCCCCAACTACACTTTACAGCAACAAACTAAGCCCAATCACTTTAAAAATACAAAAAAATGCTAAAAATCAAAACAAACTATACCAGAATCACCTAAATTACTTCGGCTACCGTAAATCACCCCCAACTATCCCTTACCACAACAAACCAAACCATATCATCTTAAAATTACAAAAAAAGGTGTACAAATCATAACAAACTATGCCAGACTCACCTAAATTACTTTGGCTACTCTAAATCATCACCAACTAACCCCTACCACAACAAACTAAACCCAATCACTTTTAAATTACAAAAAAATGCTACTAACCATAGCAAACTATGCCAAACTCACCTAAATTACTTCGGCTATCAAAAATCACCCCCAACTACACTTTACAGCAACAAACTAAGCCCAATCACTTTAAAATTACAATAAAATGCTAAAAATTATAACAAACTATACCAGAATCACCTAAATTACTTCGGCTACCGTAAATCGCCCCCAACTATCCCTTACCACAACAAACCAAACCATATCATGTTAAAATTACAAAAAATGGTGTACAAATCATAACAAACTATGCCAGACTCACCTAAATTACTTCGGCTACTCTAAATCATCAACAACTAACCCTTACCACAACAAACTAAAACCAATCACTTTTAAATTACAAAAAAATGCTACTAACCATAGCAAACTTTGTCAAACTCACCTAATTTACTTCGGCTATCAAAAATCACCCCCAACTACACTTTACAGCAACAAACTAAGCCCAATCACTTTAAAAATACAAAAAAATGCTAAAAATCAAAACAAACTATACCAGAATCACCTAAATTACTTCGGCTACCGTAAACCACCCCCAACTATCCCTTACAACAACAAACCAAACCATATCATCTTAAAATTAAAAAAAAGGTGTACAAATCATAACAAACTATGCCAGACTCACCTAAATTACTTCGGCTACACTAAATCATCACCAACTAACCCTTACCACAACAAACTAAACCCAATCACTTTTAAATTACAAAAAAATGCTACTAACCTTAGCAAACTATGCCAAACTCACCTAAATTACTTCGGCTATCAAAAATCACCCCCAACTACACTTTACAGCAACAAACTAAACCCAATCACTTTAAAATTACAAAAAAATGCTAAAAATCATAACAAACTAGACCAGAATCACCTAAATTAGTTCGGCTACCGTAAATCACCCCCAACTATCCCTTACCACAACAAACCAAACCATATCATCTTAAAATTACAAAAAAGGTGTACAAATCATAACAAACTATGCTAGACTCACCTAAATTACTTCGGCTAATTTAAATCATCACCAACTAACCCTTACCACAACAAACTAAACCAAATCACTTTTAAATTACAAAAAAATGCTACTAACCATAGCAAACTATGCAAAACTTATTTAAATTACTTCGGCTTTCAAAAATCACCCCCAACTACACTTTACAGCAACAAACTAAGCCCAATCACTTTAAAGTTACAAAAAAATGCTAAAAATCATAACAAACTATACCTGAATCACCTAAATTACTTCGGCTACCGTAAATCACCCTCAACTATCCCTTACCACAACAAACCAAACCATATCATCTTAAAATTACAAAAAAGGTGTACAAATCATAACAAACTATGCTAGACTCACCTAAATTACTTCGGCTACTCTAAATCATCACCAACTAACCCTTACCACAACAAACTAAACCCAATCACTTTTAAATTACAAAAAAATGCTACTAACCATAGCAAACTATGCCTAACTCACCTAAATTACTTCGGCTATCAAAACTCACCCCCAACTACACTTTACAGCAACAAACTAAGCCCAATCACTTTAAAAATACAAAAAAATGCTAAAAATCAAAACAAACTATACCAGAATCACCTAAATTACTTCGGCTACCGTAAATCACCCCCAACTATCCCTTACCACAACAAACCAAACCATATCATCTTAAAATTACAAAAAAAGGTGTACAAATCATAACAAACTATGCCAGACTCACCTAAATTACTTTGGCTACTCTAAATCATCACCAACTAACCCCTACCACAACAAACTAAACCCAATCACTTTTAAATTACAAAAAAATGCTACTAACCATAGCAAACTATGCCAAACTCACCTAAATTACTTCGGCTATCAAAAATCACCCCCAACTACACTTTACAGCAACAAACTAAGCCCAATCACTTTAAAATTACAATAAAATGCTAAAAATTATAACAAACTATACCAGAATCACCTAAATTACTTCGGCTACCGTAAATCGCCCCCAACTATCCCTTACCACAACAAACCAAACCATATCATGTTAAAATTACAAAAAATGGTGTACAAATCATAACAAACTATGCCAGACTCACCTAAATTACTTCGGCTACTCTAAATCATCACCAACTAACCCTTACCACAACAAACTAAACCCAATCACTTTTAAATTACAAAAAAATGCTACTAACCATAGCAAACTTTGTCAAACTCACCTAATTTACTTCGGCTATCAAAAATCACCCCCAACTACACTTTACAGCAACAAACTAAGCCCAATCACTTTAAAAATACAAAAAAATGCTAAAAATCAAAACAAACTATACCAGAATCACCTAAATTACTTCGGCTACCGTAAACCACCCCCAACTATCCCTTACCACAACAAACCAAACCATATCATCTTAAAATTAAAAAAAAGGTGTACAAATCATAACAAACTATGCCAGACTCACCTAAATTACTTCGGCTACACTAAATCATCACCAACTAACCCTTACCACAACAAACTAAACCCAATCACTTTTAAATTACAAAAAAATGCTACTAACCTTAGCAAACTATGCCAAACTCACCTAAATTACTTCGGCTATCAAAAATCACCCCCAACTACACTTTACAGCAACAAACTAAACCCAATCACTTTAAAATTACAAAAAAATGCTAAAAATCATAACAAACTAGACCAGAATAACCTAAATTAGTTCGGCTACCGTAAATCACCCCCAACTATCCCTTACCACAACAAACCAAACCATATCATCTTAAAATTACAAAAAAGGTGTACAAATCATAACAAACTATGCTAGACTCACCTAAATTACTTCGGCTAATTTAAATCATCACCAACTAACCCTTACCACAACAAACTAAACCAAATCACTTTTAAATTACAAAAAAATGCTACTAACCATAGCAAACTATGCAAAACTTATTTAAATTACTTCGGCTTTCAAAAATCACCCCCAACTACACTTTACAGCAACAAACTAAGCCCAATCACTTTAAAGTTACAAAAAAATGCTAAAAATCATAACAAACTATACCTGAATCACCTAAATTACTTCGGCTACCGTAAATCACCCTCAACTATCCCTTACCACAACAAACCAAACCATATCATCTTAAAATTACAAAAAAGGTGTACAAATCATAACAAACTATGCTAGACTCACCTAAATTACTTCGGCTACTCTAAATCATCACCAACTAACCCTTACCACAACAAACTAAACCCAATCACTTTTAAATTACAAAAAAATGCTACTAACCATAGCAAACTATGCCTAACTCACCTAAATTACTTCGGCTATCAAAACTCACCCCCAACTACACTTTACAGCAACAAACTAAGCCCAATCACTTTAAAAATACAAAAAAATGCTAAAAATCAAAACAAACTATACCAGAATCACCTAAATTACTTCGGCTACCGTAAATCACCCCCAACTATCCCTTACCACAACAAACCAAACCATATCATCTTAAAATTACAAAAAAAGGTGTACAAATCATAACAAACTATGCCAGACTCACCTAAATTACTTTGGCTACTCTAAATCATCACCAACTAACCCCTACCACAACAAACTAAACCCAATCACTTTTAAATTACAAAAAAATGCTACTAACCATAGCAAACTATGCCAAACTCACCTAAATTACTTCGGCTATCAAAAATCACCCCCAACTACACTTTACAGCAACAAACTAAGCCCAATCACTTTAAAATTACAATAAAATGCTAAAAATTATAACAAACTATACCAGAATCACCTAAATTACTTCGGCTACCGTAAATCGCCCCCAACTATCCCTTACCACAACAAACCAAACCATATCATGTTAAAATTACAAAAAATGGTGTACAAATCATAACAAACTATGCCAGACTCACCTAAATTACTTCGGCTACTCTAAATCATCACCAACTAACCCTTACCACAACAAACTAAACCCAATCACTTTTAAATTACAAAAAAATGCTACTAACCATAGCAAACTTTGTCAAACTCACCTAATTTACTTCGGCTATCAAAAATCACCCCCAACTACACTTTACAGCAACAAACTAAGCCCAATCACTTTAAAAATACAAAAAAATGCTAAAAATCAAAACAAACTATACCAGAATCACCTAAATTACTTCGGCTACCGTAAACCACCCCCAACTATCCCTTACCACAACAAACCAAACCATATCATCTTAAAATTAAAAAAAAGGTGTACAAATCATAACAAACTATGCCAGACTCACCTAAATTACTTCGGCTACACTAAATCATCACCAACTAACCCTTACCACAACAAACTAAACCCAATCACTTTTAAATTACAAAAAAATGCTACTAACCTTAGCAAACTATGCCAAACTCACCTAAATTACTTCGGCTATCAAAAATCACCCCCAACTACACTTTACAGCAACAAACTAAACCCAATCACTTTAAAATTACAAAAAAATGCTAAAAATCATAACAAACTAGACCAGAATAACCTAAATTAGTTCGGCTACCGTAAATCACCCCCAACTATCCCTTACCACAACAAACCAAACCATATCATCTTAAAATTACAAAAAAGGTGTACAAATCATAACAAACTATGCTAGACTCACCTAAATTACTTCGGCTAATTTAAATCATCACCAACTAACACTTACCACAACAAACTAAACCAAATCACTTTTAAATTACAAAAAAATGCTACTAACCATAGCAAACTATGCAAAACTTATTTAAATTACTTCGGCTTTCAAAAATCACCCCCAACTACACTTTACAGCAACAAACTAAGCCCAATCACTTTAAAGTTACAAAAAAATGCTAAAAATCATAACAAACTATACCTGAATCACCTAAATTACTTCGGCTACCGTAAATCACCCCCAACTATCCCTTACCACAACAAACCAAACCATATCATCTTAAAATTACAAAAAAAGGTGTACAAATCATAACAAACTATGCCAGACTTACCCAAATTACTTCGGCTACTCTAAATCATCACCAACTAACCCTTACCACAACAAACTAAACCCAATCACTTTTAAATTACAAAAACATGCTACTAACCATAGCAAACTATGCCAAACTCACCTAAATTACTTCGGCTATCAAAAATGACCACCAACTACACTTTACAGCAACAAACTAAGCCCAATCACTTTAAAATTACAAAAAAATTCTAAAAATCATAACAAACTATACCAGAATCACCTAAATTACTTCGGCTATCAAAAATCACCCCCAACTACACTTTACAGCAACAAACTAAGCCCAATCACTTTAAAATTACAAAAAAATTCTAAAAATCATAACAAACTATACCAGAATCACCTAAATTACTTCGGCTACCGTAAATCACCCCCAACTATCCCTTACCACAACAAACCAAACTATATCATCTTAAAATTACAAAAAAAGGTGTACAAATCATAACAAACTATGCCAGACTCACCCAAATTACTTCGGCTACTCTATATCATCACCAACTAACCCTTACCACAACAAACTAAACCCAATCACTTTTAAATTACAAAAAAATTCTACTAACCATAGCAAACTATGCCAAACTCACCTAAATTACTTCGGCTATCAAAAATCACGCCCAACTACACTTTACAGCAACAAACTAAGCCCAATCACTTTAAAATTACAAAAAACTGCTAAAAATCTCAACAAACTATACCAGAATCACCTAAATTACTTCGGCTACCGTAAATCACCCCCAATTATCCCTTACCACAACAAACCAAACCATATCATCTTAAAATTACAAAAAAAGATGTACAAAGCATAACAAACTATGCCAGACTCACCCAAATTACTTCGGCTACTCTATATCATCACCAACTAACCCTTACCACAACAAACTAAACCCAATCACTTTTAAATTACAAAAAAATGCTACTAACCATAGCAAACTATGCCAAACTCACCTAAATTACTTCGGCTACCATAAATCATCACCAACTAACCCTTACCACAACAAACTAAGCCCAATCACTTTAAAATTACAAAAAAATGCTAAAAATCATAACAAACTATACCAGAATCACCTAAATTACTTCGGCTACCGTAAATCACCCCCAACTAACCCTTACCACAACAAACCAAACCATATCATCTTAAAATTACAAAAAAAGTTGTACAAATCATAACAAACTATGCCAGACTCACCTAAATTTCTTCGGCTACTCTAAATCATCACCAACTAACCCTTACCACAACAAATTAAACCCAATCACTTTTATATTACAAAAAAATGCTACTGACCATAGCAAACTATGCCAAACTCACCTAAATTACTTCGGCTATCAAAAATCACCCCCAACTACACTTTACAGCAATAAACTAAGCCCAATCACTTTAAAATTACAAAAAAATCATAACAAACTATACCAGAATCACCTAAATTACTTCGGCGACCGTAAATAACCCCCAACTATCCCTTACCACAACAAACCAAACTATATCATCTTAAAAATAACAAAAAAGGTGTACAAATCATAACAAACTATGCCAGACTCACCTAAATTACTTCGGCTACTCTAAATCATCACCAACTAACCCTTACCACAACAAACTAAACCCAATGACTTTTAAATTACAAAAAAATGCTACTAACCATAGCAAACTATGCCAAACTCACCTAAATTACTTCGGCTACCATAAATTATCACCAACTAACCCTTACTACAACAAACTAAACCCAATCAATTTTAAATTACAAAAAAATGCTACTAACCATAGCAAACTATGCCAAACTCACCTAAATTACTTCGGCTATCAAAAATCACCCCCAACTACACTTTACAGCAACAAACTAAGCACAATCACTTTAAAATTGCAAAAAATGCTAAAAATTATAACAAACTATACCAGAAACACCTAAATTACTTCGGCTACCGTAAATCACCCCCAACTATCTCTTACCACAACAAACCAAACCATATCATCTTAAAATTACAAAAAAAGGTGTACAAATCATAACAAACTATGCCAGACTCACCTAAATTACTTCGGCTACTCTAAATCATCACCAACTAACCCTTACCACAACAAACTATACCCAATCACTTTTAAATTACAAAAAAATGCTACTTACCATAGCAAACTATGCCAAACTCACCTAAATTACTTCGGCTATCAAAAATCACCCCCAACCACACTTTACAGCAACAAACAAAGCCCAATAACTTTAAAATTACAAAAAAATGCTAAAAATCATTACAAACCATACCAGAATTACCTAAATTACTTCGGCTACCGTAAATCACCCCCAACTATCCCTTACCACAACAAACCAAACCATATCATCTTAAAATTACAAAAAAAGCTGTACAAATCATAACAAACTATGCCAGACTCACCTAAATTACTTCGGCTACTCTAAATCATCACCAACTAACCCTTACCACAACAAACTAAACCCAATCACTTTTAAATTACAAAAAAATTCTACTAACCATAGCAAACTATGCCAAACTCACCTAAATTACTTCGGCTATCAAAAATCACCCCCAACTACACTTTACAGCAACAAACTAAGCCCAATTACTTTAAAATTACAAAAAAATGCTAAAAATCACAACAAACTATACCAGAATCACCTAAATTACTTCGGCTACCGTAAATCAACCCAACTATCCCTTACCACAACAAACCAAACCATATCATCTTAAAATTACAAAAAAAGGTGTACAAATCATAACAAACTATGCTAGACTCACCTAAATTACTTCGGCTACTTTAAATCATCACCAACTAACCCTTACCACAACAAACTAAACCCAATCACTTTTAAATTACAAAAAAATGCTACTAACCATAGCAAACTATGCCAAACTCACCTAAATTACTTCGGCTATCAAAAATCACCCCCAACTAGACTTTACAGCAACAAACTAAGCCCAATCACTTTAAAATTACAAAAAAATGCTACTAACCATAGCAAACAATGCCAAACTCACCTAAATTACTTCGGCTATCAAAAATCACCCCCAACTACACTTTACAGCAACAAACTAAGCCCAATCACTATAAAAGTACAAAAAAATGCTAAAAATCATAACAAACTATACCAGAATCACCTAAACTACTTCAGGCACCGTAAATCAACCCAACTATCCCTTACCACAACAAACCAAACCATATCATCTTAAAATTACAAAAAAAGGTGTACAAATCATAACAAACTATGCCAGACTCACCTAAATTACTTTGGCTACTCTAAATCATCACCAACTAACCCCTACCACAACAAACTAAACCCAATCACTTTTAAATTACAAAAAAATGCTACTAACCATAGCAAACTATGCCTAACTCACCTAAATTACTTCGGCTATCAAAAATCACCCCCAACTACACTTTACAGCAACAAACTAAGCCCAATCACTTTAAAAATACAAAAAAATGCTAAAAATCAAAACAAACTATACCAGAATCACCTAAATTACTGCGGCTACCGTAAATCACCCCCAACTATCCCTTACCACAACAAACCAAACCATATCATCTTAAAATTACAAAAAAAGGTGTACAAATCATAACAAACTATGCCAGACTCACCTAAATTACTTTGGCTACTCTAAATCATCACCAACTAACCCCTACCACAACAAACTAAACCCAATCACTTTTAAATTACAAAAAAATGCTACTAACCATAGCAAACTATGCCAAACTCACCTAAATTACTTCGGCTATCAAAAATCACCCCCAACTACACTTTACAGCAACAAACTAAGCCCAATCACTTTAAAATTACAATAAAATGCTAAAAATTATAACAAATTATACCAGAATCACCTAAATTACTTCGGCTACCGTAAATCGCCCCCAACTATCCCTTACCACAACAAACCAAACCATATCATGTTAAAATTACAAAAAATGGTGTACAAATCATAACAAACTATGCCAGACTCACCTAAATTACTTCGGCTACTCTAAATCATCAACAACTAACCCTTACCACAACAAACTAAAACCAATCACTTTTAAATTACAAAAAAATGATACTAACCATAGCAAACTTTGTCAAACTCACCTAATTTACTTCGGCTATCAAAAATCACCCCCAACTACACTTTACAGCAACAAACTAAGCCCAATCACTTTAAAAATACAAAAAAATGCTAAAAATCAAAACAAACTATACCAGAATCACCTAAATTACTTCGGCTACCGTAAACCACCCCCAACTATCCCTTACAACAACAAACCAAACCATATCATCTTAAAATTAAAAAAAAGGTGTACAAATCATAACAAACTATGCCAGACTCACCTAAATTACTTCGGCTACACTAAATCATCACCAACTAACCCTTACCACAACAAACTAAACCCAATCACTTTTAAATTACAAAAAAATGCTACTAACCTTAGCAAACTATGCCAAACTCACCTAAATTACTTCGGCTATCAAAAATCACCCCAACTACACTTTACAGCAACAAACTAAACCCAATCACTTTAAAATTACAAAAAAATGCTAAAAATCATAACAAACTAGACCAGAATCACCTAAATTAGTTCGGCTACCGTAAATCACCCCCAACTATCCCTTACCACAACAAACCAAACCATATCATCTTAAAATTACAAAAAAGGTGTACAAATCATAACAAACTATGCTAGACTCACCTAAATTACTTCGGCTAATTTAAATCATCACCAACTAACCCTTACCACAACAAACTAAACCAAATCACTTTTAAATTACAAAAAAATGCTACTAACCATAGCAAACTATGCAAAACTTATTTAAATTACTTCGGCTTTCAAAAATCACCCCCAACTACACTTTACAGCAACAAACTAAGCCCAATCACTTTAAAGTTACAAAAAAATGCTAAAAATCATAACAAACTATACCTGAATCACCTAAATTACTTCGGCTACCGTAAATCACCCTCAACTATCCCTTACCACAACAAACCAAACCATATCATCTTAAAATTACAAAAAAGGTGTACAAATCATAACAAACTATGCTAGACTCACCTAAATTACTTCGGCTACTCTAAATCATCACCAACTAACCCTTACCACAACAAACTAAACCCAATCACTTTTAAATTACAAAAAAATGCTACTAACCATAGCAAACTATGCCTAACTCACCTAAATTACTTCGGCTATCAAAACTCACCCCCAACTACACTTTACAGCAACAAACTAAGCCCAATCACTTTAAAAATACAAAAAAATGCTAAAAATCAAAACAAACTATACCAGAATCACCTAAATTACTTCGGCTACCGTAAATCACCCCCAACTATCCCTTACCACAACAAACCAAACCATATCATCTTAAAATTACAAAAAAAGGTGTACAAATCATAACAAACTATGCCAGACTCACCTAAATTACTTTGGCTACTCTAAATCATCACCAACTAACCCCTACCACAACAAACTAAACCCAATCACTTTTAAATTACAAAAAAATGCTACTAACCATAGCAAACTATGCCAAACTCACCTAAATTACTTCGGCTATCAAAAATCACCCCCAACTACACTTTACAGCAACAAACTAAGCCCAATCACTTTAAAATTACAATAAAATGCTAAAAATTATAACAAACTATACCAGAATCACCTAAATTACTTCGGCTACCGTAAATCGCCCCCAACTATCCCTTACCACAACAAACCAAACCATATCATGTTAAAATTACAAAAAATGGTGTACAAATCATAACAAACTATGCCAGACTCACCTAAATTACTTCGGCTACTCTAAATCATCACCAACTAACCCTTACCACAACAAACTAAACCCAATCACTTTTAAATTACAAAAAAATGCTACTAACCATAGCAAACTTTGTCAAACTCACCTAATTTACTTCGGCTATCAAAAATCACCCCCAACTACACTTTACAGCAACAAACTAAGCCCAATCACTTTAAAAATACAAAAAAATGCTAAAAATCAAAACAAACTATACCAGAATCACCTAAATTACTTCGGCTACCGTAAACCACCCCCAACTATCCCTTACCACAACAAACCAAACCATATCATCTTAAAATTAAAAAAAAGGTGTACAAATCATAACAAACTATGCCAGACTCACCTAAATTACTTCGGCTACACTAAATCATCACCAACTAACCCTTACCACAACAAACTAAACCCAATCACTTTTAAATTACAAAAAAATGCTACTAACCTTAGCAAACTATGCCAAACTCACCTAAATTACTTCGGCTATCAAAAATCACCCCCAACTACACTTTACAGCAACAAACTAAACCCAATCACTTTAAAATTACAAAAAAATGCTAAAAATCATAACAAACTAGACCAGAATAACCTAAATTAGTTCGGCTACCGTAAATCACCCCCAACTATCCCTTACCACAACAAACCAAACCATATCATCTTAAAATTACAAAAAAGGTGTACAAATCATAACAAACTATGCTAGACTCACCTAAATTACTTCGGCTAATTTAAATCATCACCAACTAACCCTTACCACAACAAACTAAACCAAATCACTTTTAAATTACAAAAAAATGCTACTAACCATAGCAAACTATGCAAAACTTATTTAAATTACTTCGGCTTTCAAAAATCACCCCCAACTACACTTTACAGCAACAAACTAAGCCCAATCACTTTAAAGTTACAAAAAAATGCTAAAAATCATAACAAACTATACCTGAATCACCTAAATTACTTCGGCTACCGTAAATCAACCCCAACTATCCCTTACCACAACAAACCAAACCATATCATCTTAAAATTACAAAAAAAGGTGTACAAATCATAACAAACTATGCCAGACTTACCCAAATTACTTCGGCTACTCTAAATCATCACCAACTAACCCTTACCACAACAAACTAAACCCAATCACTTTTAAATTACAAAAACATGCTACTAACCATAGCAAACTATGCCAAACTCACCTAAATTACTTCGGCTATCAAAAATCACCACCAACTACACTTTACAGCAACAAACTAAGCCCAATCACTTTAAAATTACAAAAAAATTCTAAAAATCATAACAAACTATACCAGAATCACCTAAATTACTTCGGCTATCAAAAATCACCCCCAACTACACTTTACAGCAACAAACTAAGCCCAATCACTTTAAAATTACAAAAAAATTCTAAAAATCATAACAAACTATACCAGAATCACCTAAATTACTTCGGCTACCGTAAATCACCCCCAACTATCCCTTACCACAACAAACCAAACTATATCATCTTAAAATTACAAAAAAAGGTGTACAAATCATAACAAACTATGCCAGATTCACCTAAATTACTTCGGCTACTCTAAATCATCACCAACTAACCCTTACCACAACAAACTAAACCCAATCACTTTTAAATTACAAAAAAATGCTACTAACGATAGCAAACTATGCCAAACTCACCTAAATTACATCGGCTACCATAAATCATCACCAACCAACCCTTACCACAACAAACTAAACCCAATGAATTTTAAATTACAAAAAAATGCTACTAACCATAGCAAACTATGCCAAACTCAGATAAATTACTTCGGCTATCAAAAATCACCCCCAACTACACTTTACAGCAACAAACTATGCCCAATCACTTTAAAATTACAAAAAAATGCTAAAAATCATCACAAACTGTACCAGAATCACCTAAATTACTTCGGCTACCGTAAATCACCCTCAACTATCCCTTACCACAACAAACCAAACCATATCATCTTAAAATTACAAAAAAGGTGTACAAATCATAACAAACTATGCTAGTCTCACCTAAATTACTTCGGCTACTCTAAATCATCACCAACTAACCCTTACCACAACAAACTAAACCCAATCACTTTTAAATTACAAAAAAATGCTACTAACCATAGCAAACTATGCCTAACTCACCTAAATTACTTCGGCTATCAAAAATCACCCCCAACTACACTTTACAGCAAAAAACTAAGCCCAATCACTTTAAAATTACAAAAAAATGCTAAAAATTATAACAAACTATACCAGAATCACCTAAATGACTTCGGCTACCGTAAATCACCCCCAACTATCCCTTACCACAACAAACCAAACCATATCATCTTAAAATTACAAAAAAAGGTGTACAAATCATAACAAACTTTGCCAGACTCACCTAAATTACTTCGGCTACTCTAAATCATCACCAACTAACCCTTACCACAACAA